>JAJJWW010004179.1:0-158121 GCA_023531295.1 Papaver armeniacum
CCCAAAATATTAGCTTCAAATCCGTTACGATTTGATTTTTATTCGCAAAATTGACGTCCAACATGTGAGATAGTGTGATGATAAAAGTGTGAGGGGATCCTATTGATTGTACCGTGTATAAAATACACGGGAGGCCCGCAAATCAATACAATGAGGCATGCAAGGCAGATTAATGCCATGAGGCATGCAGGGCAAGTCAATAGGCATGCATGGAAGTTTCATGCAGAATTAACTACACATCAATTGCTCAATTCATGCAAGGCAGTTTCGTGCAAGGCAGAGGGAAGTAAATAACCTTTAGTTTACCTCACAATGAGGAGAAGGCCTTAATTCACAATTGTATAAATAAAGGAAATGTAATACTTTGTAAGGGGGAGCAAAAAGGAGAGAGAAAACCCATGGAAATTCAATTATCAATAAAAAAAATCACTCCCCAAGGGGATTCGCCCGTGGACGTAGGCAAACCATGCCGAACCACGTTAAACCTGTGTCTCATTTTCGTTCTTCAATTCGTCTCCTAACCCTAAATTCATACTAAATCTTCCATTCATTGTGTTTCGTGCCCAAGAGTAATTTTGGATACAAACACCTATGCTAATCATGGACCTAGTTAGCAATTCGGGATTCGGCAAATGTACGGAACGGCAAACGTACGAGTATTATCCGTTTTTGTAAAACCCAAATTCGGTCCAAAATTCGGTCAACGGGACGTGATTCGTCAGAAATTCGGAACGACATACGTACGTGTATAATTCGATTTATAAATGTGAGTTCGGCTCTGAAAATTCGGTATCTATTATAATAAATACTAATTATTTATAAGGACATAGACTAATTTTTATGCATATTTGAGAGTTATTTAAAGAAAAAATAAACTTAATATGATTATATTAATAATATATACAATATTAGTCATCCAAGAGGATGTGGTATAGTGGTTTAGATGCACCTTCAAATCTCTTCAGTCATTTTTGTTTCATAAAAGTTACAACAATGTCTAATATGGGGCTGTGTATGCTCGGGAGGCAGTAAAGCCCAAAAAGTGGGTCCTTTAAAAACGTAAAATTTAAAGAATTTCCGGCGAATTAAGCGGACGTATTATTCGGGATACGTAAAGTTCGTGAACGATTCGCGAATGCCATATAATACGCGTCTTGGGTTCGGAGTTGCAAATGTACGCGAATAAGACGGTAAAATTCGTGATACGGAAAAATTCGCGAACTTACTAACTAGGATCATGGAAAACAAATTACTGACAAGTTCACTTACCCTTCTCTTCCCAAGGCATGTGCTTCTCTTTCTCAACTGAACATCGGAAAAAAGATCCATGGCTCTATTACTGACTTGGGGTTACAGTATGATCCTTACATTTCCACTTCAATTCTCCACATGTACAACGAATATGAATCGATATGTTCCGCATTTAATTAACGGAAAACTAATCGGAATATGCGAACATGAAATTAGGTCATGAAATAAGATTCCAGGGATTTGGAGGGAAAATAATGCGTCCATTATATTTTGAGGGTTTAAAGGTTTTAGATCTGGTTTAACAGCTGACTCATCTGACTCGTCTGGATCTGACTCATCTGGATTAGACAGGAGTTACCTGGATGAGTCAGATCCGACTCAATATGTTTGTTTTGTGAGTCAGATTTAACTCAACTGACTCAAAAACATGTGAGTAAGTGACTTGGTCGAATGAGTCAGGGATATTTTGTTACCTGACTCAAATGAGTACGAATGAGGTATCGCGTCAGCTCTGACTCAAAATTACCAACAAACGATCTGACATCTGACTTGCAACGAGTTAAAGGTTGACTCATATCAAGATCACGAGTCAGATGCAAACAAACATGGTGTAACTTTATACTCCAAACAATCCAGATAGCTCGGATAACGATTGGGTGTTGGCTCGGCCTGTAGAACTGATCTAACACCGAGTTAGTGACTTCAGATTTTGTTTATACTATTCCTAGTTGAATGCTTTGCCAATTGCCACCGATATATTAACAAAAGGGAAGAAAAAAAGATTGTGCACAAGCCAATGAATATGCTCAAGCAATTGAGGTGGGTTATATTCCTAATTTTCTTTTTGATAGCATGACCAGCATACTTCCTAAAGTAGTTCATATGATTTATTATACTACCTCTGTTTCTTTCTGTAAGAAGATAATATCACTTTTTCATTTGGCTTATTTTTAGGTTAAAATGAGAAAGTGATAGTATCTCTTTCACAGAAACGGAGAGAGTATAACTTACCCATGAATTGGTACTTTATGCGTACACATTTAAAACAAGGGAAAGCTATTCCAACCATTTTTGTGCCTCCTCTTATCCGATAGATTGATGATAACATCAAGTTTTTTTTTTTTGATGATGATAAAACTAATAAGCTTGGATATTAGTTCATGTAATGCAAAACCTAAATATATTCTTTGTCATTTATACGATAGGTTTATGTTATTCAAACTATGGTGCATACGTTTCGGCGCATTCGTGGAATAAGTAATTGTAACTTCTTGATGTAGTGCTTCTTGACTCGTTCCAAGTAAAAAAGAGTATGAAGTGGTCATATATGTTACCTTGACTTCAAAACTTGTGACTTTCAGATTCTTAATTTAAGAACCAAGTATAGAAGAAGTGTTGGTAGTTTCCCTTATTCTCCAAGTAATCACTAAAAAAAACTTTTACTGGATGGTTGAGTGTTCCTTGTATTTGATGGGAAAAGCCAATCGAAATCGATATTGTCATTCTATATAAAACCTGATGAGTTTCATACCTTGCAAATTGTTATGTCATTTAGTGATTATCCAATGCATCGGAGATACCTTAAAATGGAGTTTCAACTTTTTGAGATAGAAGGTGATTTCAGCCTATGTAGTCATTCGTCGTCTACTGAAGTGGTCATATGGTTGTTTAATTATGGTACCAAACATAAAATAACAAACACTCATTGACATCTTTGGTTCACAAGCACCACTAGGGTTTATAATGAACCCTGAACCCTGAATACATCAAAATGAAAGGAAAATTGATTTCATATCCTCACTATTACATTAAAAAAAAATAACGTACATTTCCGATCTATGCTTAGGCGCTTAGAAGTTTTTTCACCCACCAACAATTCATACTCATAGCTTTCGTCTCTTAGATGTTGCATTCAGTTGTGTCACTGTAGTGCTAGTTGAAAACTAGTAATATTCTAACTTATTATGGTTATTCTTTGAAAATTAGTAACATCCCAACTTATTGCATTGCTAGATGAAGAGAAAAAAATTATTTCATCTATTTAACAGTTTAGTGACGACTAAGAATCCAAATCGTATAAATTTTTTTAATGAAATTATTTAGTATGAACTATGAGGTAGTGGTCGATTGGAATAAAAATACGAAGGATGAGTTCTTACTTTCACTTTTTGATTGTTATTGCTTAGTGTACGAGGTTATCTTATATTCCGATGAATTCGAACATTTTTTTAGAGTTTCACTGGATCACGTAGAAGTGCAGATTTGTTAATTTTAACGTACAATTATCAATAGATTTGACAGTTTTTAAAAGTGAATTTTTGGTGTTATGGGTGATAAATTTATACCGCTTCTTTCCTCACTATTATTTCTTGTTCTTTATAGTTTATCGACTATTTCCGAAAAGAAAAATGTTAAATTATATTTAAATATATTGATTATCAATAAGATCTTCTTAGTTGTGTAGATCTTTAAAACGTGGCGATATTAAAAATATCATTGATCCATGCCAATCATTTGTTTATCACAAAAATAACAAGAAAATAACATATAAAAGTATACAGGGCCAATTATTTGTTTATCACAAAAATAACAAAAAAATAACACATATACAATAAAACCTCAGTTTATTAATACTCTTGGGAAAACACAAAATTATTAATATACATAGGTTATTAATATATAGAGGTTGATTAAAGTAAGATTTCACAAATCGGGACTATGATTTGTATCAATATGTAGAGGTTATTACTATATAGAGTATTAATATATGGAGGTTCTACTGTATATATAGGGTCGTCTAAGATATATTTGACTTAATTATTAGCTTATGTGAAGATTGCCTTAAATTTTTTGACAAGAAATACGCTTAATATAGATGAAAATGAAAAAATTATTGAGGTAGTGCTTATAATTATTCAGAATCATATGCATAACTTTCTTTCCTATGTGTTTTTCACTTTTTTTTTTATATCAGTTACTTACTCTTTTTAATAAACTATACCAGTTAATTTATTACTTCAGATGATTCAATTTTCATTTCATTTTTTTTATACAAAACATAATATTTTTTCTAAGTACATTATCTTTTTGTATTCTTCTATTTTGCTTATAATGGAAAATTTATATTTTTTTATGTGAGGTAAATCTCTCAAAAGATTCTTGACTTCTTGCAAAGTGTTTTATGCTGTCCATGGAGTCTTTGTGTTTACTTGTTGATGTTGTCAATGGCAAAATCGTATTGATTTAATAAATATACAACCTATATCTCAATTTATTTTATTTTCCTTTACATCTTTCAACTGAAAACTTTTAAAATATCTTCATAAGTATTTTGGTCATAAGGACTGCCCAACTCGGATAAGCTTTTGTTAATTTTGTTGATTTAACATATCCTTAGGAGTATTTTTCTATCAACAGAATGTCAAAATCACTTCATATTAGCTATCGCTCTTCCGGCCAATTGCCTTGAAGATATGTATTCCCCTTCTATTAACTTCAGGATTAATGTTCATCCAGTTAAAACAATTATTGCACGTTAAAGGAAGAGTTCAGAAGATAAATATTCCCCTTCCTACTAACTTCCTAGAGGGTTGGTGGTCCACCTTTTCAATAATTGATCCACTATCGCTATTATGTAGTTTTAAATCGATTATTTTTTGTTTCTTTTATCCGTTTTAAGAATATTTCATAGTGATAGTTTTTAGTTTCTTTTTTACATGTTTTTGGAATACACGCAGTACATATATAAAGTTAAAAATATTGTATATTTAAGATGGTGAACCTTAAAGTCTAGAAAGAAATTTGCTGACTTGTTATGCCTCATTCATAATAATTCAATACACATGTTTAACTTTTTAGTCTCGAAGCACTATTTCTTCAAGGCTCAACTAGCCTTCACTACCATTAAGAAGCAAAATTGAAAATGACTTAATACGCGTGCATTTAGTATTAACATATTCACATGAAACTGTACCACGCATGTCATTTATACCGAAAACATGTTGGGTACATAGAAACAGAAACACACGTGCCACACTAACTTTCTTTTGGTCATAATCTTATCAGGGCTAACCTTACATCTTCTGATATAATTTCCAATCCAGTATCCACAAGAACAATGAAATTTTCTAAACGAGAAATGAAATTTATGTAATAACATCATAATTAATAACATGTAGACAGACAAGATTCAAAAAGAACCAAAAATTTAAAAAGAAAAGAAAAGAAATAAAATGAGTAACAATACAATTTTTTTGATGTTACTGTGGAATAACTAAGCAAAAGTGAGAATAAAGAGGTCTTCCATGCCAACATAATATTTGCTTCCAAGTGTTTGGATAAAGAGGTCTCCTCCATTTTTTTTTTTGATCGATAAATAATTTGATGCTGGCAAGTTCCGAAACTCGATCAGATCACTGGTATGATCCGGTGACTTTACCATTATACTAAATTAACACTAGCATGTCTCCTCTTGACAAGTATCAATTGCTTTAACTGGAGGAGAAAACAATTTTACAATTTGCCCCCAGAAAAACTTCTTTTACTTTTACCTTATTTGAAATCTCCAAACAGAGAAAAAGAAAGGATGGTAATGTGATGTCGTTAATTATACTCAAACTTTCTCATCAAGAGAAAACAAGGTTACTGGTATCACCATTACTCAAATTTCCTCACATTACTTTAATAAATAACGACGATAGATGAAACATATTTTTCTTTAGAGAACATACCAGGCTAGAAAAGAGTCAATATGGTACATATGCAATTGAAAGAAATAGCTTTGACTTTACCGTTTCTCTAATTTCGCCATTCTACATATTCTTCTTCACTATAATAGTCTGCAAGGCAGCCGAGTCCTGTCTTTTTGGACTCTGCCTTTTCTCTGGTCATTTCTCGAATTGGGAAATTAGGTTAAGGCCCAGAAATATAATATATTTACTGTCAGGACCAAAACAATTTTTGGGTTTCAGTGACACCCATAATTATATGAATATTGAAAAATGTCTGCATAATGGGTTATGAATCCTAATTTTTCAGGGGTATAATTTGCAAGTAAACTAGAATATAACATATCTAATAAACCGCGCCTTGGAATTTTACAAAATTTATATCGTTGGAAAGCTTTTAAAGAAAGCTACACAACGAGTACAAACAACAATATCAAATTTTTGTTTTTCATGAAAAAATTGGAAGTGATCATCATTTTAGGAAAAATTTTCTAAAACTTGATACATAACCATTATGCAGCCACCAAAAAAGATGCATAACACATTATGCAGACACAACAAAAGGATGCGTAAAACGTTATGCAACCATATTTTGGTTCATGCATTTACTAATTTAGTTATGCAACCACTAAAACGATATATACGCCTAAAAAAAATAACATCACAAAAAACAAAAGACGCATATGAATTATGCAATAATTTTCTCGACTACAAAACAAGTTATGCATCCATTGTTTTGGTTAATTTCAGTGCTTACAAAAAAAGTTGATGCATAATGCGTTATAGAGCCGTATTTTTGGATGCATATCAAGTTATGCATCAATTTCTTTCTATTTCAGTGCTTACAAAAAAGTAGTTGCATAATGCTTTATGCATCCATTTTCAGGACTGCATAACATGTTACGCATATATTATTATATATGAAGTCTTTTTTTTGTTAGTTCCAATACTAACAAAAGAGTTGTTGTATAACATGTTATGCAACCATTTTCGGGACTGCATAACAAGTTATGCAACAAATTTTGCAGATGCATAACAGGTCATGCAACCATTTTCATAGCTGCATAACATATTATTCAACCATTATGACCAAACACCAATACCGATATGGCCAATCAATCCGTAGATTCCCAACAAACAACACAAATTCATCAAACTCAGATTATCCAGCCATTATCCTTAAATATCAGAAAAGATGGTATATTAATAAAAACAATAAAAACAATAGTAACATCACCTTCTCACCTTCTTTTCCAATCTACATTGCAGCCGAGCAACACCCTGCAATTTTCTCAGTGACAACTGTAACTGTAATTCCCTGTCCTAAACATACATATATTTCCTTCTTCTCTGTATTGCAGCAACATCTATGGCACACCACCTGCAGTACCATCGACAACATCAAACTCTTGTTTTTCTTGTTTTATTCTCATCGGCAATACCACTACACCAGCAAACCGAAAAACAAACAGACTTCATTCATCATTCTTTGCACCATTCAGTCCAACTGCAGTGCAGCCAATGCATCTGTAGTGCTCATTTGATTGCAATCAGTTGTAACTTTCAAATATCATAACTCTATAATCTCCTTAGCCAAGACCGCTGCAGAACCTAAGTACATCCTTGACAGTGACTACCAAGTCCACCTTCAATTCCTTAGTTACCAACCCAATCATCAGCAGTGCACTTCAAGCACCACCATAAATTAACAGCACCAGCTCATCTCCTCTAAACAACCCTCAATAGCACCATCTTCCTTCATTTATGAGCTCGAAAGCACCTTCAGTATTATCTCTAATTTCTTATTTCTCATAACCCCATTTCATTACCACCTAAAGAAACAATCTTCTTCTTAAATCATTCACGTACCAACATCTTCTAATCTCATCACCGGAACCCTTTACAGTCGTCACAATTGAATCAATTCAGTTGACCAACAACCCCATACAAACCCAATTTCGGTCCATGTTTAGAAATCCATACATCTGTTGATGCTACTTGAATCCATTGTTGTTGTTGCTGCCGGTGTAGAGACTTAGAACGACCGCTACCAATTTGAGGGAACAAAATCCATGCCAAACCCCAAACACAAATTCAACACCACCGGCTTATTGATTTCACCTCCAATTTCATCGATGTATTGTTGTATCTGTTTCTCAATAAATTCCATTTATATCCATGCTTGAATCAGATGAGAACTCCACAGGGCACGAGAACTGAACTCATAATTGCATCTGTTTTAGAACCTAGCTTCGCTGCTGCAAATTAATTCTTCTCTAGTATTACCAACCAACGCCATAGATGAATCTCACATGCTCTGCTGTTGTTGGAGACGTCTAGTCTCGAGAGAAAGTATTGAAAATTCCATTTCAGTTTGAAACATAATTTCTATTCAGTTTCTCAATTCTCCGCTAAAAACTCAGCCTCCCTTTATCTCTGTGCGTGTCTCTACTGAAAGCACATATCAAAAACTAAAAAGCGTAAAAGAGAAATAGAAATCGAACTAAACCTCAAAAAGATAAATCGAAGGCGAAATCAATTGGCTCTGCAATACATAGGTATTTGATTTCAAAGGAAATCTCCTCTCTCTATCTCGTCTTCTTTGATAAAATAAAAAAATAAAACATAGATTTACAAAATATGGGTTTGGGACTAATTTTTTCTTAAAAAACGGGTGAGAGCGTGAACTTTTTTGATGATGGGTTTTTAGTGAAAAAAAAATCTTAAAAATGGGTTTAACTAGGGGTGTACAGAATGCCGGGAAGCCTGCGGCCTGCCATGTACCGCCCGGGTCCGAAGGGGCCCTTGGGCGCCCGACAGCCTGTCATGGGATAGCCCGGCATGCCCGATAATTATAAGTGGGCGGATCCGGGTTTTTGTTCAAATATTGAGTCCGACTGTTAGCACCTTGATGCTTTGTTTAGTTACTTACCCGTGCCAAAAGCCTCGAATAAAGTTTTCTACTTGTGTGATGGATTTCTCAAGAACTTAAATTTCATATGTGGACAATTTAGTTGGGTTAGAGAAATTTCTGGATAACATTTCACAGTAATGAATATGAATTGCTTGAACTATCACTTGAACGAGTTACAGATATATCATCATTCATCAAGCCAAAAAAACAAACATATATACTTTAAAATTTTGAATTATCTCTTGGGCAGAGGCTGCCCGAGCCCGACCTGGCCTGTATTGTATCACGGGTATGGACGAGCCATGGGCATTAAATTTTTGTTATTGCCCGGCCCGGCCTGTTAAACTTAATGGGTAGTAAAGACTACAAGCCCGTCAGGCACGGCATGTGCTATAATCGGGCTTGGGATGGCCTGCCCGGCCCGATGTACACCCCTAGGTTTAGCTATAGTTTTCAGTTCTCGAATAAATTCAACATTATATTGCACTTTGAACATACTTGTACCAGCTAAAACTACAATTCCAGGCCGTCCGGCTCGTTAAACAAACAGGCCGGGTCGGAATTCTTGCTATTAAGTCCATTAACACCGGTTCACTTCTTTATTATGTTTCTTGAAATTTCCCTCTCATACTGCAATGACATGCATTTCAGTGTATCATCATCTTTGTTGTCTTCAATCTTTGTCTCTCATAAATTTTCAACATCAGTAACTTCTAAGATAAAGACCCTTTGTTCAGCATGGGCAATATTTCGAAGCTTTACATTTGTTGCTAATCATGAAATACAAACTACCGACAAGTTCACTTTCCCTTCTCTTCTCAAGGCATGTGCTTCTCTTTCGCAACTGAACATCGGAAGAAACATCCATGGCTCTATTACTGTCTTGGGATTACAATACGATCCTTAAATTTCCATTTCTCTCATCAAAAATGTATATCAAATGCGAAAGGGAAGATAATGTACATGATGTTACTCTATGAAACTCGATAATCAATGGTTACTTCCGATATGGGTGGCCCAATGATGGGTTCGTTCAGTTTCGTCAAATACAGTCACTTGGTGTTAAGCCAGATGCGTACTCCATCAGTATCGTTCTGCGCATTGATTTTCTGATTTGTCGTGAGGTAAGGAAATTCATGGGTATCTTTTGAGAAACATAAACCATCATGACCATTTTTTTGATACTGCACTCATAGATATGTATGTCAAATGTGGTCGAATCCTGGAAGCGTGGAATATATTTGATAACTTATTAGATAGGAGAAACACTGTAACATGAAACACAATTATGAGCGGGTTTCATAGGAATGGACTGTGGGATAAGAGCATGGAGTATTTGTTGCGACTGTAACAATAAAACACTAAAAGAAGACGTGAAGATGTTAGAAATAAATTTCAAGAAAGTAAATAAACACTCAAATAATAGAAAACATAGGATAGAGTCACGTGTTCAACACGCTGTCCTTAACACGATAGTTGACCGGTACGCTTCAAGAATGAGTGATGCCTATACCCTGTGGTCAAGTCGTATCCAGGATAAAACTGCCCGATGCAAGCACTGTTAGCACTACAATACTTGCCCACTCTTACAAACTCAACATCAATGGCATAAAGAATGTAAAAACCACACAGAGGGAGAGAGACGAAAAGAAGAGGATAGTAGCTCTTCTGGACACACTTTGAAATGAAGAAATCCATTTGTTTTTATAGGCAATGGAAATAAATTTGACATAAATGAATTTTTCATAACTTCCCTAATAAACCATTTAAGAAATTAAATTTTGTCTTAATTTTAATAAAATAGTTTAATGAATCAAAACCTTGTTTTACGTATTCCGTTCATGAATTAAAAGCTTGTTTAAATAATCTCTTTAGAAATTAAAAAAAATTCCGTTTAGAAGTTAAAGCTTGTTTTAATTTTAATCTTAGTTAACTCCTGCATGTGTATACATGCATTAGGCATGGCAAGTTTCCCATGACTACCCATATTCGCATTTCATTCACTCATAGAAAATGAGTAAGCATCCTTAGACCTTTAGGTCATTAGATCAATTATAACCAAGACCAAAAAACTAAAACATATTAAAAAGACTCATTTCCTCCAACAATCCCCCACATGAATGAAATACCGATACAAAAATCAGAAAACGGAAAGCGAGAAATACCACTTAGGCAAGAGGTGTCCATGAGGTCTTGAACCTTTGCTTAGTGGGAAATTCCGGGACTACTTGATGGACAGTGAACGCGATGTCTTGAACTGCCATCGTTTGGTGTAATCCGCGATAATAACCACGCGTGATATCTCTCTAGGTGCTGTCAAGTTCGTGCAGTTCCAACAATCTTAACACGATAGACTTTTCTGTAACAATTGAAAATGATGTTGAAAGACCAGAAAATTTAGAGGGGAAGGACTTTAAGATATGTTTGCAGGTTAACATAATCTAGATGAATTTGTACGGAAATAATTGGATGATTCGGTTAAATTTGAATTATATGGATATAAATCGTATATTGAATTGTTTGGAGGATGCATTGTAACCATACAATGAAAGAAGAACTTTACTGCTTATGATTTGTGGGTTGCTAGTCAGAGTTTCATCGTTTAGGTGATGGATAAATTACTATCTTCCTAGTCAAAGTACAGATGGAGATTCTAACATGAAACTGGTGAGGTCAGTATGGTTGAATCGAGTAAGATCTATGATTCAAGTGGAAGGATTTTTTTTTGGACCGAGGCCAAAGAGGTGTTGTCTGCAAGTGACATGGCTAACAAGGCACATGTGGCTGAATTTTTTTTTTCGAAAGCTGACAAAGGTGAGAACGTCAAATGCAACACTATGCATATCTCTCGTAAGGAAGGTATGTTTCGCGGACCTAAATCTAGCATTACTTTAATTAAGGGTGATTGTTATGTTTGTAAAATTCTTGGCCATTTGGCAGTAACTGTAGACAACGTAAAACCTTAATAAGTAGAAAGTTAATGCTAATTTATTTGAAACAAAATAGAACGAGTTCAGTGGCATGATGTCTGAAGCTATTTTAATAACCAATGTGAGATATTGCTGGGTGGACTCTGGAGCAACTAAGCATGTTTATTGAAACATAGAACTGTTCACCTTCTATCAGAGAATAGAGGATGTCGAGAAACTCTATATGAGTAACTCATTTGCGACAGAGGTTGCATAAAAGGGAAAGGTCGAGCAGCAGCTCATATCTGTAATATTCTCACATTGAATGAAGTTTTCATGTTCTGGGCATATGCAAGAATCTTGTTTCTTGTTCTGTTGTAGATGGTGAAAGATTTAAGATCTCGAAAACTTGTTATAACTAAGGGGAGTGTTTTTCTTTTTTTAGGCGACGGTTAGTTGACTTGGGGTCCATATAAGCTTAACGGAAAATCTGATGAAGTGAACATAGTTGATTCGTGTGCTTTCTTTTGTGTTATTGGATGTTTTGCGTGGTAGACTTGGACATGTAAATTATAAGTCAATGCATAAACTAGCTAATGTAGGCTGCATACCCAAATTTAGTTTGGAAAAGGAACACAAATGTGAAATTTGCGTAGAATCAAAGTTTGCTAGAAAACCTTTTAGCAAAAATATTTGTAGAAATTCTAAACCCTTAGAATTAATTCACTCAGACCTAGTTGACATGAAATCGGTTCAAACTAGAGGTGGTAAGAAATGGTTTGTTACTCTTATAGACGACTGTACTAGGTACTGTCATATATATTTGCTTAGAGGTAAGGATGATGCCTTAGAAGCCTTAAGATGTTTAAACTTGAAGTTGAAAGCCATTAAAAGATTTAGGTCTGAACGCGGTGGCGAGTATGAAATTCCTATAAAAGAATTTTACTTGTTAAATGGCATTATTCGTGAGATCGCACCTCCTTATTCACCATACTCTAATGGTATAATTAAACGTTATAATATAATTATTAAGGAGATGATACATGCCATGTTGATTAGTTCAGGATTAACCACCAACTTGTGAGGGAGGTCGTCCTCTACTGTTATATCCTAAATAGAGTACCGTTTAAAGGATCAAAGAAAACTCCATATAAGTTATGGAAAGGTAAACAACCTTATTATGCATACATCAAATTGTGGGAGTGTTTGGATAAGATTTTCATTCCTCCTCCTAAGAGAACTAAAATATGACCCAAAGCTGTTGATTGTGTCTTCATAGGGTATCCTGGGTATACTACTACATATAAATTTTTGGTTGTGATTTCTAATTATTCTGAATTTGGTATGAATACTTTTATGGAGTCTAGGGATATTGAACATGTTTATTTTGAAACATGTCCCTCATTAGAGATGTGTTGTTCATCCCTAGATATCTTTTCCACTAGTCATAATTTAGCTTCAAAGGAAGATGAAGTATAGATTGAGCCTAGGAGAAGTAACATGATTAGAACTGAGACTTCTTATGAACTTGACTTCATGACATGCCTAACTTAGTCTGAGCTATAGACTTGTAAATAGTCTATAACTTCTACTGAAACCCATTCTGGTAAGAAGCTTCATTTAGTAAAATGGACTCGGTCCGTCGGAACCCAGACTTGGGACCTTGCTAGTTTACCTCCAGGGAGTAAGACCATAGGATGTAAATGAGTCTTTAAGAGGAAACGTAAGGTACATGGAACCGTAGGAGAATATAAGGTTGGGTCGGTAGCTAAAGGTTATAAACTAAAAGAAGCAATATATTTCCTTGATTCTTATTCACCTTTGACGATAATTACTTCCGTCAGGATGCTAATTGTTATTGATGCCATACATAACTTAGAGATACATCATATGGATGTTAAGACATCTTTTCTAAAACCGTGAATTAGATAAAGAAACTTACATGGACCAATCTGAGGACTTTGTAGTGAAAGGTTGTGAAGACAAAGTTTGTAAGCTGAACAAATCTTTGTATGGTTTTTAAATAAGCACATAAACAGTGACATGAAAAAATTGATCATGTGATAATTAGTACTGGATTTAAGTTAATGAGTCTGACAAGTTTATTTACAAGTAACTTGTTAACGATGCATGCGTGATTGTATGCGTGTATGTTGATGATATGCTTATACTTGATACAAACATATATGTGATTAATCCACTAAAAACATGCGCTGAATGAGAACGTTGACTTAAATGACTTAGGCCTTGTTGACGTGATCTTAGGAATGAGGATTCAAATATTTTCTAATGGTTATAGTCTTAGTCGTTCTCATTATGTTGAATATGTGCTTAAGAGATACAGTTAGTTTCATTGTAAGCCTGCTTGTACTCCGTACGATTCCTCTTGTAGACTCAAGAAGAATAAGGGTGATGGAGTATCACAACTTTAATACTCAGGATTTATAGGAATTCTGATGAATTTAAATAAACTGTAAGAGTCCAGACATTTCCTATAGTGTGAGTAAGTTAAGTAGGTATACTTGTAATCCAGAGCAGGAGCATTTAGATGCACTTAGTGGAGTATTACGGTACCTAAAATACTCTTTGAAATTTTATTTGATTTATGAAAGGTATCCTGCTATCCTTGAGGGATTTTGTGATGCAAACTGGATAGATGACTCAGTGGAGTCTAAGTCTACGAGTCAATATGTTTTCACTCTAGCATGAGGGTTTGTTTTTGGATGATTTCCAAACAAACATATATTGCTCAATTCATTATGGAATCTGAGAATATTGCGTTAGATAAAGCACGAGAGGGGGCCGAGTGCCTAAGATGCTTTTTAGAAGACATTCCTCTCAGGCATAGGCCTGTGCCAGCTATATCTATACAATGTGTTAGCCAAGCTGTAATAGCTAAAGCTAAAAACAACTAATCTCAACAGGCGTTATTTTCATTGATTGGATAAAGTCCAAGGAGAATACCGCAGAACCTTTGACGAAAGGTTTATTCAAAGAGATAGTTAGAAATGCATCGAAGGGGATGGGGCTTAAGCTCATCAATTAAACTTGCCATGAAGGATACTCAACCTTGCTGATTGGAGATCCCAAGATCAAGGTTTTGAGTGTGACAACTAATTTGTGGTGGGTAAATGTAAACACTATCAGAGAATTTCATTCTTTGTCCCTTCCCTATGGTGTAGACGTGATAGTGTGACTGCATGTGGAGGATGACTTTAATTAAGTCTTAATGAGTTCTATAGTTTCAATTTAAGATTGAAGTGGGGTGTAAGAGTAAACACTCTTGATGGAATTCACCTATCTGAATGAGGAAGTGGGTCGCTTACTATGAGAATGGAGATGGTTCTCTAGAGCATTCTGAGAAATGGGATATGTCCTGGGCCAAAATGGACACAACGGCACGAACTTGACAGCACCTAGAGAGATATCACGCGTGGCTAATATCGCGAATTACACCAAACGATGGCAGTTCAAGACATCGCGTTCACTATCCATCAAGTAGTTCCGGCAATTTCTCACTAAGCAAAGGTTCAAGACCTCATGGACACCTCTTGCCTATAGTGGTATTTCTCGCTTTCCGATTTCCGATTTTTTATCGGTATTTCATTCATGTGGGGGATTGTTGGAGAAAATGAGTTTTTTTAATATGTTTTAATTTTTTGGGTGGGCATGAAACACAAATATGGGTGAGCATGAAACACTTGTCATGCCTAATGCATGTATGCACATGCATAAGTGAAGCAAGATTAAAATTAAAACAAGTTTTAATTCCTAAACGGATTAAAAGCAAAACAAGTTTTAAATTTCTAAAGGGATTATTTAAAGAAGTTTTAATTCCTAAACGGAATAACTAAAACAATATTTTAAGTCCTATTGTTTTTGTTAAAATAAAACAAGGTTTTAATTCTTTAAATATTTTTATATTCAATGAGGGAAGTTACCAAATACAATTTATGTGAAATTCATTTTCGCTGTCTATAAAAGAAAAAGAATTTCTTCATTTCAATGTGTACCAAAGCAAGCTATTATCCATAGATATTTTCCCCTCTTGTCGCTTTGTTGTGCTCTTGTGTGTTTATTTCTCCTCCTAATCCTTGTTGTTGAGTTCGTAAGTGGGCAAGTCTTTGTAGTGCTTATAGTACTTGCAACGGGCGATTTTATCTGGATACGACTTCACCACAGGGTATAAGTATCACTCATTTTTGAGGCGTACCGGTGAACTATCGTGTTAAGGACAGCTTGATGATCAAGTGACTCTGTCCTCAGTGTGCGGTTAAATATTTGAGTGTTTTATTTCATTTTCAGAAATTTAATTTCTAACATCATTTTTCAGTATTTCATTGTTGCAGTTCCAACAATATTTTGTTGTTGGTGCAGGTTCGGCTTGAGGTGGTGTTGTTGTTCAAGGGATGTGGGCGAGTGTGCTGCTGGGTTTGGATGTATTTAGTCGGATAATTTTGTCCGAGTTAGAAAAATATATTGAATGGGTCCGAGTTTGCGAGTTGATTATGATTTTTGCACTCCTCCAATCATTTTTTTTTTTGCTCTTCCTTTAACAAAAGTCTAACTATAATAGTAAAGAATATTACTGGTCATAAAAAATAATTTGTTTCGGTTCCCTGCAACTTTAGCTCATCCTCACCGGTTACCACAATACGGCAAATTTGAGGTCCACAGTGTTAACATGAAAAGTTCATTTTTATTTTCTCGATTTCAGACTCTAGGAGCTGGAGCTGGACAGGCCAACCATTTTCATTGATTTAACAAATTTCCATCATTAGCATTTTAATTTTTTTTTAAAAGGAAAAAAAATTAATCAAATTTACCAAACTCAAAACCTTTTCTTAGAGCTTCTCCAATGGTGGTTGTGTGTGTTTCCTAGGTGGCAACATAAACAAGACATCTCATTCCATTTTTTGCTTAAGTTTAGGGAGGAAAAATAGTTCATCTCCAATGGTGTTGTTTGTGATGTTTTATGGATTAAATGTAAATATTATTTTTAGTAGTTTTTAGATTTTTTAGAGCTAAAAATATAGTTATTTAATATATTGGGATTAATTTAGGTAAGCAAGCTTACTAGGATAGCTTGACATTGTCAAGTTGAATGTCTAAAACTCGACATTCACCTTGACATTGTCTAACAAAAGTGAAGCCATGTCATCTTCACATTGATTTAAGAAGTTGGGGTTGGAGATGGATTTTAGGGAAAATGAATGTCTATCCTATGTGGACTTAGACATTTATCTTCACATACATTCCATTGGAGAAGCTCTTAGCACTAGTCAAAATCCAAGAGGTGTTTGACGTCCTTGAATGTTTATGTAAGAACATAAAACTTCTTCTTGGCCGGCGTCCTTTTTCCACGCCCCAATTTCTCATTACTAGGACCCTACTCATAGACATTATGGCGCAGTGTCTTGCAAGAAGAGATGCCACTGTGGAGCCAAAACCAAGTTCTAATAAGAAAACAAGAGTATATTGAGTTTATTGTTTAAGAGAAGACAAAAATAGAAAAATTATGCAGCAAAAATAGAGTCCAATTTTGTGCACACTCCTTTGAAGAGTGTGCACAAAACAAAATGATATTATTGGATGTTCTAAACAGTCCGTTATCTAAATGATAAAATTCTCTAAAATATATTTTAATTGTATTTAAATCTCTAAAATAGGTAACAAAGTATATGCATATCTATTAATACCTAAAATATAGGATCTTAAAACAGGGAATAGTTGAATCTTGATCAATGCCGAATTCACGATTTGTGATTTTGTAAATGTTGCGAAATGTAAATGGCCTCTGCTGATTGGACGTGCCCTTGACAGCAGGTGACCAATTGCTTTCTGATGACCGAAAGATTTTAGTCACTGGAGTTCTTCGGGTGATAAAAATTTGGTTCTGAATTGGTGGTTAAAGTAGGAGAATTGATCTTAGCCAGTAACTTCGTTAGCTTTATCATTATCAACAGTAGGAGATCCATCGTATTATAATACTACATCAAAAAATTTAGCCATTTATAAGCATATGTTTTGCAGTAGTAGTTTTACACTTGAGTAGTAGTAAATATATCTCACAACTGAATTGCTCTAATGGGAGAACATCAATCAACACCAAGAACAAAAAAACTACCTTGTGAGATAAATTAATTCAAACGTGATTAATATATAGGATGCACTTACTGTTCATCAATGGTAATACTTAATTTGCACCATGATAGATAATCATCAGATTCATCACATTTTTCGTTTTCACAACTGAATAAGAGTTTCTTTATTTTAAAAACACTAGAATTTAGGTAGATTAGATATGACAATATTTTTTTTTTCCTTTTTTATATCGGAAATAAAGTTAAAATATACGAAAATTTGCTTTTGGATATTTAGATAACAGGGGTTTTGAACGGCCACTGTGGAGCCAAAACCAAGTTCTAATAAGAAAACAAGAGTATATTGAGTTTATTGTTTAAGAGAAGACAAAAATAGAAAAATTATGCAGCAAAAATAATTACTCTTATAGTAAGTAATTAATCTCCCGAAGAAGGTGTCGGTAAAGGAATCCTTGCGACGTTGACGTTACTGAAATTTTAACAGATCGGTTGTTACAAAATAGCTGATTGCGTACAGACAAGACACAGTGTCGGCAGTAGCCATGAAAACAACAGCCCATTGACATTTCTGTTTATATATATTAATTAATTGAACACGCTAAATTATATAGCCTACCACGGCATTTGGCATTGCTCTGATGATTGATTGTTAATTCTAACTTACTGGATTTATTCTTTTTTTTTTTTTTTTTATATATTATCTGATGATTGATTGATAATCAAGAATGAGTCGTGCAAAAATGATTCTTCTTCGACAGTGGAGAAGTAATATTCAAGTTACACTGGCATTGGGAGTATGCATCAAAACAATGTCCCCCTTCCCTTTGCAGGTGAAACGGCTACATATATCTCCATAAATAGGGAGCGTTTTGTTGGGTTTTTTTTCATGTTTTAGATGCAATTTATATGCATGGCAGATTCATTCAACGGTTACGTTTCTATTCCCCCTGTTATCAAACCCTAGAACCAACCAAACAGAGAAGAATCAAGAAAAACAAGATTATCAGCTCATTATCAAATCATTTAAAGGAAATTAATCAACAATAAGGCATGCAATGCAGTTACCAAGATCATTAGCTCCACCATATCTGAATTTCCGTCTTCTTTTATTAATCTTATCTTGTTTTTCATTCTTACTCTTTTTATCTCTTTCTCCAACTGATAATTATATCTTTTCGACTTTTACCCCTCTCACAAACTTTCTTTCGAACCTCTCATCACCATCATCATCGTATCCTCTTCCTAAATCCATATTAAATTCTTCCAATACTACTGGTAAACCGGTGTCGGATTCGACTCAGTTGAGAAATGAAGAGAAAAAGAAAGAGTTGTTATTACGGTCAAGAATTGCCGTGTGTTTAGTAGGTGGAGCAAGAAAATTCGAACTCACTGGACCGTCAATCGTACAGAATGTGTTGAATGTTTACCCTAATGCAGATCTTTTCTTAAATTCTCCATTAGATAAAGACTCGTTCAAGTTTTCGATTTTAAAAGACATTGCTCCAAGAATCGCTTCCATTCGCATTTTTAAACCAACTAGGTTGAACGAGACTGAGTTTCAACGGCGCGTCCTAACTCCAAGAGGTTCTCATAACGGCATACAGGGTTTGCTTCAATACTTCAACCTCGTAGAAGGTTGCCTGACACTGATCAACGCCTTTCAAATACAGAATAACTTTACCTATGACTGGATCGTCCGAACCCGAGTAGATGGTTACTGGAACGCTCCACTTGCCCCAGATAACTTCTTACCAAATGATCAGTACCTAGTCCCATCGGGTTCAAGGTACGGTGGATGCAACGACAGACTTGGAATCGGTAATCTCAACACTTCACAAATCGC
This sequence comes from Papaver armeniacum, assembly GCA_023531295.1. Lineage (NCBI taxonomy): Eukaryota > Viridiplantae > Streptophyta > Magnoliopsida > Ranunculales > Papaveraceae > Papaver > Papaver armeniacum. The sequence goes on from JAJJWW010004179.1 coordinate 19,749, forward strand.
ACTATCTCGGCTCTCGCTGATACCACAACTAGACGCAGCAGGGTTTCGTCATATCAACTCGGAGACTTCTTTCAAAGCTCAACTCACTACACAAGGTGTAAAGTTCTTGGAAAATCGTCTTCCTTTCTGCGTAGTAAGTAAGCACAAGTTCAAGTTTCCACCGAAAGGTCTCCCTGTTGCATCAATGTCGAGTCCAGGTCCACTCAGCGGGGCATATTGTAGACCATGTACACCTGTTTGTGCCGGTCCATGCGCCAATGATATTATGGCGATTCTACCGATAGGTTTTAGTAGGATTGACGGGGAATATGGAACGGTTCAGCTCTGTGATGCTCATGGTGAGTGGGAATCCGGCTGGGAGAATAATTTTGATCGATTTGCAGGAGGGAAGCTCGCGGAGCTTAGGAAACAAGTGATGGAGTCGAAATTCGAAAAATGTGTGAAAGATTTTGATGAGATGAAGAAACGCACTGTTAATTGGGACGCCCCTTCTGCTAAACAGATTTGTGGAGTTGCCTCAAGACGTTAGTAAAAAGTATTGAGCTTTTTGTTCATCAAAGTACGTACATCAATGGATATTGGATCTATTGTGTTTTTTCTGGCTTTAACAATCTGGTTTGCCGACGAGTCTACGTAAATAGTATGTTTATCTTCAGTTTCTTAGTTATATATACACAATGAACATGATGTTCTTGGGAGTTATAGAGAGGATATACAGAATACGGGGCTTCGTCATTGATTCTTAATTACATCAAGGCTATCTGTGATGATTTTCATCCTCAATATTTTCCATTCTATAGCTAAATAAAAGATCAAAATAACAAAATATCGGGTAGGGCAAGAATGGGTGTGATTAGTTTTCAGATAAAGAATGAATGCTTAAAGTAGTGAGATGTCAGCTAATGTGTGTTACAGTGATATCGAAGAATGTGAAAGTATAAACTTACTTTTTTTTTTTTTTGAAGCATGAATTTTATTAGAGAAAAGTTTAAATTACAATTTGTCGTGGGTATGTGGTACCCACAGAGTCTTGAGATAAAATGTGACTGATAAAAAACGGGATTGCCTGGTCCCAAATTTTGGTTCAATAGTTTCCTACTTGGCTTCCGTCTGCTGCATGGTTTGCTAATCCGTCCGCTGCTTGATTGCCTTCCCTGTGGTTGTGTTGTATGGCGACTTGGGATTTGCCTAAACCTACTTTTTATTTCTTCAATCATTCTGCAATGTGCCAAGGTGGCATGGTGGTTGATGTGATGAAACGCATGAGGTTCTCGAATCCGTTTCAAAGAGAACTCTAGGCCATTGTCTCTCTGTTCTTTGTTCTTGAGGCTAAAAGTAATGCCCGGGTTTGCAGATTAGTGCGGTGGTAATTCCAGTGGTTGAGCCATTGCTATTAACGTTCGTGCATCGAGTCTCTACATACGAATCCCGCCCATGTAAATCCGGGTGGCCTCTGTTTGCTCCATCCGTGTTAATCTTTATCCAGTGATGTTCGGAGTGGACCAACCTACCGATATTGTTGTTGTCCTTCTATCGGTTTTGGGTGGTTGAATGTTGGTGTATCTCCTGGTATATTTGGTGGTGAAGTGTGCGGTGCTCTGAAATATTCTTGTTGTAGTTTTTGTGCCCGGGCTAGGATTTCTTAGAAGTTGTTTGTTTTTGTTGGTAAACTAACTCATTTACGGATAGCCATAGGGTCCATAGTAGAAAACAAAATGAGGAGATTATAGTTGTTGATGTTGGTTGTTGCGGGATTTGGGATATGGTTGTTTGTGGAGTTAAGGTGAAGGTCGGGGTTGGGTTGGAGTTTGGTGCATTTGTAAGTTGATTGAATAAGATGTTCCGGGAATTAGTTCTTTGTTGAGCAATGAATTAAAAGGTGACTTGCTAATTCCGTATTAGTATTGCATCTTGGACATATGTCTGAGTTGGTCAAGTGGATTCGATGTAAGAGAGAGAAGGTTGGTAACAAACCAGTATAAACTTACTGGTTTGTTACATTCTTTCCCTTACTCACTTTTTTTTTTTTTTAATTTTTTTTTTAAGGGGTGTCGCCCATATTAGATTTTTGAATTTAGTGTTTACACGTCAATATTTTCAAAGTATAAGTTTACCAATAATTTTATAAATAATTAGGTATTACTAAAATATAAGTTTACCAATAATTTTATAATCTTAGGTATGCAAAAGTCGTATTTATTTTACGAATTTACATATTCTTCTTCCATTTTCTAAATAGTCAAAGAAAACGAAGTAATATTTGCCGACACAATTATTTGTCTTAAGGTATGTATTTTTGACCAGGTCTTAGGGAAACTCAAGTTAAATTTTATTTACAACCGAATAATTACTGTTGAAAATCTTTCTTCTTTCCGAGAGTAATAGAAAAAAAATCAACATACAAGTTTATAAGTTTATTGAAGCAGATTTGTCATCGGTTAATCTCTTTATATGGTTATAGATTTATATGTGCATAAATTGATTCTTTTATCATTTTTTTTTCCGTGTTTTTGAAGCATGCAATTTATTAAAGAGATTAGGTTACCGTTTGTCTTAGAAAAACAGGGATTCCTAGTCCCAGATTTTAGTTGAGAAATTTTCCATTTGACTTTCATCCGCTGCATGGTTGGCTAGCCCATCTGCTGCATATTTTTCTTCTCTGTAGTTGTGTTGTATAGCAACTTGCGGAATCTGTTGCATTCTATTTTTTATTTCCTCGATCATCCCTTAGATGTGCCAAGGTGGAGAGTAGGGGATGTGATGAAACACAATAGGTTTTCTGAGTCCGTCTCGAATATGGATTGCCATTGCCTTTCTGTTGATGTTCTTGATGCCAAAAGCATAGCCCAAGTTTCTACAATTAATGCCGTCGTTATTCCTATAGGTTGAGCTAGTGCCATAACAGTTTGTGCGTTAGAGTTTCTAGAAATGAAACCTACAATGACGAATCTCAGATGACCCCTGGCCGCTCTTTCTGTGTTAATCTTAATCTAGTTCGTTAACTGAAAAAGTAGCCGAACTACACTTACAGATATGTTCGGCTACCTGTTCTTCGAGGATATTTATATTAGCAAATTTTTTAACCAAACATAAATCAATTTGTAGATTTTTTTGGCCAATTAAAACATCATTAACTTAATTTGAAGTATCTTTGAGTACCCGAAACATCATACTCTGGTTGTGGATCGTTAAAAAAAAAATCTATTTTTTTTCCATAACCCTCTTCTTCTACTTCTTCCCCCTCTCAATAATTCTTCTTTTAAACAAAAATCAAATAAGTAATTTAATCACTAATCATTAATTAACTTAACTTAACTCACCAATCATTACCTAACTTAACTAGAAAGGGTAATTTTAGCATTTATGTAAATATTTGGATAAAAGGTGTTTTACTTTACTTCCAATTTCAAATGACCTTTTAAAAAGAAAATCAATGCCCCCCTCCAAAATGAGTGGTGCCCGAAAAACGCTTCAAAATCTAAGGATGCAGTTCCGGGCCGGACGTCCCGGATTATGTGCATTTAGGCCCATTAACACCGGTTCATTTCTTTATTATGTTTCTTGAACTTTCCCTCTCATACTGACATGTATTTCTCTGGTGAATTCTTTCCCTCTCATACCGCAATGACATGCATTTCTCTCGTAAATTTTCAACATCAGTAACATCTAAGATCAAGACCCTTGTACAGCATGGACAATATTTTGAAGCTTTACATTTGTATACTAATAATCATGAAAAACAAACTATTGACAAGTTCACTTTCCCTTCTCTTCTCAAGGCATGTGCTTCTCTTTCGCAACTGAACACTGGAAGAAACATCCATGGCTGTATAACTGTCTTGGGGTTACAGTATGATCCTTATATTTCCACTTCTCTCATCAACATGTACATCAAATGCGGCTCAATCGGTTATGCATCACTTGTGTTTGATAAAATTACTGAAAGGGAAGATAATGTACATGATGTTACTCTATGGAACTCGATAATCGATGGATACTTTCGATATGGATGGGCCAATGATGGGTTCGTTCAGTTTCGTCGAATGCAGTCACTGGGTGTTAAGCCAGATGCGTACTCTATCAGTATCGTTCTGCGGATGGATATTTCTGATCTGCTGCGAGGTAAGGAAATTCATGGGTATCTTTTGAGAAACATTTATCATCATGACCATTTCTTGGATACTGCACTCATAGATATGTATGTCAAATGTGGTCGAATCCATGAAGCGTGGAATATATTTGATAACTTAGTAGATAAGAGCAACACTGTAACATGGAACACCATTATGAGCGGATTTCATAGGAATGGACTTTGGGATAAGAGCTTGGAGTATTTTGTGCTCATGAAAAGTAGAGGTTTCTGCAAACTTGAGAGTTCGACATTTTCGATTGTTCTGACAGCTTGTTCGGATGGAGAAGATGTGGTTTTTGGTAGTGAAGTGCATTGTGATCTGATAAAGTTGGGTTTTGAGGAAGACCCATATGTGTCTACTTCACTATTAACCTTGTATTCAAAGAATGGGTTAGTAAAAGATGCCCAGGCAGTTTTTGATCAGAATTTAACGGATAAAGGAATCGAGCTGTGGAATGCGATGATATCTGCTTACCTCTGCAATGGTTATGTTTATGAAGCCTTGGACGTTTATGTAAGGATGAGGTTAAGTGGCTTGAAATGCGACTCTTTTACATTAACAAACGTCTTGTCAGGATGTAGTTTGGTTTTACGACATGATATTGGCAGGATAGTTCATGGGGACTTGATCAAAAGACCATTACAGAATGATACTGCTGTTCAGAGTTCTCTGTTGACAATGTATGCCAAATGTGGAACCATAGAGGATGCTAATTTGGTTTTTTGTAGTATCAAGGAAAAGGATGTCATTACTTGGGGCTCCATGGCGTCTGGTTTTTGCCATAATAAGAAGTTTGTGGAGGCTTTGAGTTTGTTCAAAGAGATCAAAGCCAAAGGTATGACATCAGACTCGACCATCATGGCAAGCGTAGTCATTGCTTGTGCTGGTCTATTATATGTAGATTTGGGCCGTGGAATCCATGGATACATCACCAAGAATGGCACTGGCTGTGATGTGTTTGTAGGTAGCTCTCTCGTAGATATGTACGGTAAATTTGGGTTGCCAGAGATGGCTGAAAGCTTGTTTACTGACATGCCAGAGAGAAACTTGGTGGCGTGGAATTCGATGATTTCCTGCTACAACAGAAATAACCTTCCTGAATTGTCCATTAATCTTTTCCCTCAGATTATGCAGCACAGGTTGATGCCAGATTCTGTTTCCATCACAAATTTACTAGTTTCGGTTTCCTCACTGGCTGCATTGCAGAAAGGTAAAGCTGTACATGCGTATTTAATGAGACTCGAGATTCAGTCGGATGTTCAGGTGGAAAACACACTTCTGGACATGTACATTAAGTGCGGAAGCTTACAATGTGCACAGTTCATCTTCGAAAACATGAGAGACATAAGTCTAGTAACATGGAATTCAATGATCTCTGGCTATGGATCCCATGGAGATTGTTTAAAAGCTCTCAAACTATTCGATGAGATGAAAGGATCGGGAGTTGTTCCTGACGATATAACTTTTCTTGTCTTGATCTCATCTTGCAGTCATTCAGGGTTGATTTATGAAGGCCAAAGGTTATTTGAGTCCATGAGGCGAGATTACGGGATTGAACCCAAAATGGAGCATTATGTAAACATGGTCAGTCTTTTAGGACGTGGTGGTCGTCTGGTTGAAGCTTACCAGTTCATTCAGACCATGCCTGTCGAACCTGAGTATGGTGTTTGGTTGAGTCTGCTGTGTGCATGTCGAACTCATTGTAATATAGAACTTGGAGAACTAGCGGCGAATGAGTTACTGAAGTTGGATCCTGATAGAGGGAGCAATTACGTTCAGTTGTTAAATTTATACGGAGACGGAGAGCTCTGGGATAAGGCAGCTAACTTGAGGTTGAGAATGAAGGAGAAAGGATTGAGAAAGAATCCAGGGTGCAGTTGGATCGAGATTAAAGAGAAAGTAGATGTGTTCCACTCGGGGGATTCATCTTCACGGTGGACATCAGAGATATATGAGATATTGTCAGATCTCAGTAGAAGCATGGAAGATGACAAATCTTTAGAGGAAGCAGAACTTCAATTTTGTGTTTAGGAAATCAGAATAGCAATACAGAGTTCAGTGTATTTCATGTTCTCGGCAATGCTCTCAATCAGAAGGCGAGGGAAAATTCTGGAACAGCTGGTGTAAGCTTCCCAGATTTTGATTGAACTCAAAAAATGTAGACACAGTGAAACCTTTGTAAATCACATAACAAATTTTCAATAATTGAAAAGAAATGACAGCTAAATACTCCCTCTATTTCTGGAAAAGCGATACTTTCACTTTTTCACTTTAGCCTAAAAATAGGCAAAATTGAAAAAGTGAAAATATCTCTTTTCGAGAAACGGAGGGAGTATCATTTTCAAAACATATGTATTGTCAAAAAATAATTAGGTGCTCAAACTAACAGCCAATCTCCACTTATCCTTCACCGCTTCTCAGCTTAACCTTCACTGCATCTTTAACCAGTGTGAACACAATCTAAGACGTGATACGGGTTCTTTCTTTGTGTTTCCCTGACCGAGAAATGGATACTCTACAAACCCAACAACTGGGTCTGGGGTGCTAATAGCTTTAGCATATCGGAGAAGATCTTGATCCTCCTCGAATATAGCCATGTCGTCCTTTTCTAAACTCACCCATGCTTCTATACCTGTACCACATTTCGTGCCAACAAGAGAAACAGAATTTTGTTTTTATATTCTGAAAATGTATTCAAGGCAAACCATAATGGTTTTCCCCACCCAAAATCAAGCTCATAAAATGGCTATCTACTAAAACTACTTATCCAACAAATATGAACCTTCTCCTCATTTTCATTGCCTTCATGATCAACTAGTTCTTTTAAGAACTCAACATCACCATCTTGGAATTTCCGTAAGTATTCGTCGTTGATCCTATCTACCCCTAATCTGAGCTGGCTTATCAAACCATCTAGCGTGTCCACGAACCCCAGAGTATCCTCATCGTTTTCAATTATGGTCGACTCTGCTGCTGCTGTTGTGATACTATTGCCGAATGATTCATTTGGCAATGGTGGGTTAAGCTTTGTCCGCAAATTTACAGCAAAGTTTGCTTTAGATCTCATGATGGGTTTTGTTGAGGAAAGTTTGTATTCGCGGGTTACTTTCACTCTATTTGCCGCCATGAACGACTTCCATACCAAAGCAGATATTGCCTCAGTACGAGTTGGATATTTTGACAACATATTACTACTTCTTGACTTAGCAATCCGTGCACGAAGGGCAGTGATCTTGGAAGCATCAAACAGGAACAGTTTCGTTACGACGTTTTCTCCTCGGATGGAATCATACGACTCAAGTGATGATAATTGACATAACATGATAGTTCTTCTCATTAAAGATGATCAAAAGATCTTGCAGAAAAACAAACTAGACAAGAGTATTAAATCCTCTTATTACAGTCACAGATAGCCACACACAAAGTAACCAACACAGAGCATACACGTGTACTGACAGACTGTCACAGACAGGCTGGCAAGGTAGCCAACACAGAGCGTACACGTGGACTGACAGACTTGCAAGACAGTTAGCTAACAAAACAATATGTAAGCAGAGTGTAAACTGTGTAAACTATTACCCCCCGCAAACTGAAGGTGCTGAAAGGCTGAAAGACTGTAAACTTTAAGTTTGTCTTTAAGAAGCTGAAATCTTGGGCCATGGAGCCCCTTAGTAAAAATATCCATCATTTGTTGAATCGTAGAGATGTAAGAAAGCGACAGAGACTTGGCTTGTACCAGTTCTCGGAAAAAATGGAAGTCGAGAGCCATATGCTTCATTTTACTATGGAAAACAGGATTAGATGCGAGAGCAATACTGCTAGTGTTGTCACGGTGCAGAGTAGGTGAAGCAGGAAGGAAAATATAAAGATCTTTAAGAAGGCGACATAACCATACCACCTCGGCTGTTGTGCGAGCAAGTGCACGATATTCGGCCTCGGTCTTTGGAGCGAGCAACGGTGGCTTGCTTTTTATTTGACCGGGAAATGGGATTATGGCCAAAAAGATACAAAAACCACTAGTTGACCTTCTATCATCGGAGAGCCACCCAATCTGCATCACTATAACCTTGTAAAGTGAATAAGGCCCTTAGAAAAGAACATACCATGATCTAAAGTAGCCTTAACATATCTAAGGATTAGCTTAGCTGCTGAGATGAGTAGTGGTTGGTTGGTGCATAAATTGGCACACTTGATTGACATTAAAACTTATTTCGGGCCTAGTCCATGTTAGATATTGAAGAGCACCTACAAGAGATCTGTACTCTGTAGGATTTTCCAGAACATCACCATCATGAGCACTGAGTTTAGTAGTAGTAGAAGATGGAGTGGAACAAGACTTAGCTCCAACCATGTGAGTTTTATCCAAAAGATCCAAAGCATATTTAGTTTGACTCATAAATACCACTGGCATTTCTCTTTACTTCCAAGCAAAGAAAATAATGGAGCCGACCAAGATTCTTGAGAGGAAAAGATATGCATAAAGTGGAGATAAGTTCATTGCAGTAAGAGAGAGAAGTACCTGTGAGAACAATGTCATCCACATAGACCAAAAAAATGGTGAGTCTTGAACCATATTTCTGCACAAAAAGAGATGGATCTGCGGTGAAGCATGAAAACCAAGAGAGAGTAGAATACTATGAAGCTTGTCATACCAAGCTCTTGGATCTTGCTTTAACCCATATAATGACTTATGAAGCTTGCAGACATACTCAGGATGATCAGGATCAACAAATCCTTGCGGTTGAGTCATATACACCTCTTCTTGAAGTTCAACATGAAGAAAAGCATTGCTTACATTAAGTTGCTGAATTTCCCAGTTAAAGTGAACTGTTAGAGATAGAATGAGGCGAATAGTAGTTGGTTTTGCTACTGGGCTAAATGTTTCATTATAGTCAAGACCCTCTTGTTGATGAAAACCCTTTGCAACCAGGCGTGCTTTGAACTTGTCAATAGAACCATCAGCATGTTGCTTGATTCTATAGACCCATTTGCAACCAATAATGTTTTGACCAGGAGCTGGAGGTACTGTGGTCCATGTACCATTAAGATGAAGAGCATCATGTTCTTGAACCATAGCAAACTTCCATTTTTTAATTTTAATTGCTTGTGAGAAACAAGTGGGTGTTATGGGAATAGTAGTACTAAGATAAGCGGCGAGGGAGAGGATGCTTAGTTGCAAAATACATTTTAGGTTTAGTAATACCAGATTTACCCCTTGTCTTCATGTTGTGTGCATTTTGAACAGCAGGCAATGAAGGACCGAAGGACAAGACAACACACCATCTTGAAGGACATCGAAGACTCTTTGATAAGAGAAGAAGAACTCTGTGGTTGAGCAGCAGCAAGAACATCAGTAATGGGTAAAGAAATAGTAGGAGCATCTGATATTGTGGTAGCATCAGAAAGGACTGGTGTTGGAGTAGAATCATTTCCAAAAGAATCATAACTGAGAGTTGAAGGTATATAAGTTGCATACATAATAGTTGAATAAGCAAAGACATCTTCATTGAAAGTTACATGTCTTGAAATATATACTCTTTCATTGACAGGATCCAAGTATCTATAACTCTTTTGTTGAGAACCATAGCCAAGAAAAACACAAGGTGAGCTTCTAGGTGCTAGTTTTGAAGAAGTATAAGGTCGAAGCCAAGGATAGCAAGGGCAACCAAAAATTCTTAGAAATGAATAATCTGGTTTCTTATGAAACAACTTCTCAAAAGGAGAGATAAAGTTTAGACTTCTAATAGGGAGTCTGTTGATTGTAAAGTTTGCAGTCATGAAAGATTCTACCCAAAAAGAATCAGGTAAACCAGCTTTAATGAGAAAAGTTCTACCAATGTCTAGAATGTGTCTATGCTTAGCTTCTGCAACTCCATTTTGTTCAGAAGTATAAGGACAAGTAAATTCATGTTGAATACCATGTATGGCATTAAAAGCAGCCAATTCTTTGTTAATAAACTCCCCTCCACCATCTGTTCTTATAGTGACAATTTTGCAGTTCAATTGATTTTCAACTTGTCTTTTAAAGTTATAAAAAACTGTCTTAAAATCAGATTTTGCAGAAAGGGGAAAGAGCCAGCAAAATTTGGAATAATCATCCACTATATTCACATAGTACAAGAAACCACTATTAGAAAATATAGGTGATGGACCCCAAAGATCCATATGTAGGAGTTCTAGTGGTTTTGAAGTACAATGTAAAGAGACAGAAAAGGGAAACTTATGAGACCTGCCTAACAGACAACACTCACAGAAGAGTAGTGTTTTGGTTACATAATTGTCAAAAAGATGACAGAGACTCTTTGAAAAGTTTGAAAAGATGGATGAGCAAGTCTATGATGCCAGACAGAAGAGGTAGCTTTACTTAGATGAAGAGCCTTGAGTGGTTGATTGAGTTCTTTGGTGAAAATTGATTGGGTAGAGACCATTGAGATGAGGGCCCTGCAACAGAATCTTCCCACAGTGAAGATCCTGTATAGTATAATCAGTGGGAGAAAATTTGATAGTGCAATTATTTTGAGTAGTAAACCGATGCCTGAGATAGAAGGTTATTGGAAGCTTTTGGAACATGTAAAACATTTTGCAAGGTGAAATGCTTATTTGCAGTAGGATAAGACACAGTACCAACAGATGAAATATTCATACCTTCTCCATTTGCATTTTGGATGTACTCATATCCATCATAGGAAGTATAGTCATCAAGATAAGAAGGATCACTAACAATATGATTAGTAGCTCCACTGTCTGCATACCAGGGGTTCTCACTAAAAATGTTAGCAGAATCTAGCATGGTGTAAATTTTGAGGAGGAGATTGACCTTGATAAGCAAAATTGAGCCGATTTGGACAGTCAACAGCCGAGTGACCATCTTTAAAGCAAATCTGACAATTTATAGTTTCTCCAGAATGAAATGATGAAGGTGGAGGTGCTGACATTACAGTTGAAGGTCTAGGAGCTTGTTGAGAATAACCTCTAGGAGAGGATTGATGATAACCTCTTCTGCCTCTTTGATAATGATTATAACCGCATCTCATAGGATAACCACGATTGGCAGAAGAAAAGGAAGGATTAAAATTTTGATTAAATCCTCTAGAAGCCAGAAAAGCCTTATTGTCAGAATCTACCATGACAGAATTAGATCTGGTCTTGATGACAATTTCTTTACTAAGAAGGAGGTTATGTAGTTCAACGCTAGTGACAGGAGGATAACGGATTCTTATAGATGTAGCGAAATCATCGAATGAGGAGCTCAATCCAGACAGAGTATTAACTACAATTTCACTATCAATAACAATAGAACCAGCAGCAGCTAAAGCATCAACAACTTTCTTGATTTCATTCAGATAGGAAGTAATAGAATCATTACCGAGTTTGATGGATTGTAATTTGGTACAGAGTTGAATAGTATGTGTTGCGGATACACAGGAGAATCGAGATTCAATATTACTCCAAAGCTCATGCGATGTAGAAGCACCAGCAAAGTAAGGAAGAACCGACTCAGACATGGTGGAGTTGAGCCAGAGAATAATGGTAGTGTCTTCATCTTGCCAAAGCGTGAAAGCAGGATTCACAATGTTGTTGTTAGCATGATTACGAAAAGTAAATTTCTCAGGACATTCACGTTCTCTAGTGACATAATCAGTAACTCGAAATTTATTGAGAAGAGCAAGATTTACTAATTTCCAGGTTAAGAAATTTTCTTCCTTGAGTTTAAAATTGACTATACCCGTTAATTAATTGAGCGGAACTTTTGAGATAGATCGATTTTCCATTGCAGATAAAGTGGAAGAAAATGAAGATCTGATCAAAGTAGATCAAACAAGAAGAAGAAATCAAGAAAATTGTGAAAAATCCGAAATAAATCTTAAGACAGATCGAGTGATAGAAACACACAGAACAAAAAATAAAATAAAAAATAGAGAGGATCACTCGAAAAAGAAGGATTGAGCTCAAGAACACTCCATTAATGGAGGAATAAAACGGATCGAAGAAACCCCTGAGAAAAATTTTCTCGGGTTTAATACCAACATAACATGATAGTTCTTCTCATTAAAGATGATCAAAAGATCTTACAGAAAAACAAACTAGACAAGAGTATTAAATATTCTTATTACAGTCACAGATAGCCACACACAAAGTAACCAACACAGAGCATACACGTGTACTGACAGACTGTCACAGACAGGATGGCAAGGTAGCCAACATAGAGCGTACATGTTGACGGACAGACTTGCAAGACAGTTAGCTAACAAAACAATATGTAAGCAGAGTGTAAACTATGTAAACTATGTAAACTATTAAATTGGACTTCTTGTGGTAGTGCAGGGAAGATAGCCGCTGAATCAAAAGTTGGATACAGGACTTCTTGGTTGAGTGTTGCACGAGCAGTTGCAGACCAGATTTTCATAAATGTTACCGCTGAGGATCCATCAATTATCTTGTGTGATACACATATACTTATTGCGATTCCACCACAATCAAAGAAATTAAATTGAACTGCCATTTGCCCTTCTTTAGCAACATTTTCATCAATAATGTATGACGGGTGAAGTTGATGAACTACGTCGACACTCATAAACTCAGACATCACATCGTTAACTTTTGCTTCGATATAGTCTATGTCTTCGTCATTGCACTCAATTGAGATGTTATCTTTTAATCTACCCGCCATTGGGTAGAATCGTGTCAGGGTTTCCGATAACGATTTCTTCAATATTTTGGTTTTACTACTATAATCATTATTATGAGGTTCGTGACCATTATTAGCCGGAAAGAATATAACTACGGGATTGTAAACTGGTAGAAGAAGTTGATCAATAAGAGAAAGCTTGAAATTTCTAAGATGAGGTGGTGTTGGTGTTGAAGGTTTAATGATCTCTTTTGATATAACCTGGACCTTCATTTTCAATATTTGCTGATGATTTACTTTCAAATGAACAAAAAAGATTGATAAAGATGATGCCGGCTGATTTTCAATACTTGCTAATGATAAAAATGATTGTTATCTTTCGATTCTGGTTAATGTTCATCATTTCTTAAGAACATCATCCATAATCGGAGGTAAAATAGATTTTTATCTATAGATTATGGTAGAACCAAAATTCGAAAAAAAAAAAAAAATTGCTAACAATAACTAAATGTACACTAACTACCGAATTCATGTTTAATTTCCGATTATTGAAGGGCAATTTTGCCATTACGAAAAAAAAGGATAAGAGGTGAACTCAATTTAGGTTTGTGTGACCCTATTTTGTTTTATTGTTGGCTCCTAATTCCTTTTGAGTGGCCCCTAAATATGCCAGGTAAATAAAGCCTTAATACTTGCAATATTTTTAAGCATGAAGAGTTCATATATTTTCTATCATAACTTTTGTATGAAAATAAATTTTCGATCTCGACTCCTAACCAAGACGGACAAATATATTTAAAGTTGTATTTAAATACTCCCTCTGTTCCATTTTAGATGATGTTTTAGGGTTATTTTTCGTTCCATAATACTTAAGGTTTTGTTATTTTTCCAAAAAACTTCCAATAACACCCTAACATTTTGTCTTGGAACTATAAGTTTATTTTTAAGACTAAGTCTTATGGGTTGCTAGTCTAGCACCTAGATTAGCGATCAGAAATACCTCCTAAGTCTTATGGGAGTGCTAGTCTAGCGGCTAGATTAGCGAGTCCACGTCGCCCAATATTTGAACCATTTAGCGCCCAATGTTGAACCATTCAAAGCACCCAGCGCTAAACCATTCAACGCTTCAAATCTCGCCGTCGGATCAAAAATAAACCCTCTGTTTGAACCATTCCGAAAAGGTAGTTTTCAAGCGGCTGAACCATTCAAACGTAACTATCTAGCATGCTACTTCACATGCTAGGCTAGAGAGAGAACTAGTGTTAACTTTTTTTGCTACGCTTTTTTTGAATTGCAACACTTAAGTGCTAATCTAGCACCTCCAATCTAGCCCATAAGACTTAGTCTAAGTGTCCTAATAGCAATTAATGTTTGAAGACTTTTCTTAAGGGCATAGATATAAATATTTTCATATCTCTCTCAATTTTTTAATATGCGTGAAAATTCCAAAAACATTATCTAAAGTGGAAAGGGAGTATATAAAAGTAATGGTTCGTTACCCGGTCTTCAAATTGCTAACGGTTACCTAAGACCTGATTGCTGTCCTTTCTTCCGATTTTTTTTTTTTAAGAATGACGTGGTATCACGAAACTAAGAGCTTCTCCAATGACTGACATGGATGTTTCAACTTTATGCCAGGTTGTATCAACTTGATTGAAATTTTTTTGTGAGGCAGGCAGTACTCGGTGCCGGCTAATTTTAAAACTTTAGTGTAGCTTCGGCTGACAGTGCTTTTGTTTTTCAACCTTGGTGGGTTGAAAGAAACCCTCCATCAACAAAGAATCAAATTATTTTTCCAGAAAAAGAGTCTGTCCAAATGAGTTGCGGAGTATTTTATTTAAGACTCAAATACTATCAGTAAACGATAGTTGTCTCATTTAATAATGAAGCTACGGTGCATTAAAAAATGGTCTATCATTTTACTATACAGCAGCACTACACTCTGAGACCAATCTTTTTTTTTGGGTTAGTACAGCGGTTAGTTGTGGCCCCTAAATATTACTAGCAATTACAAGGTCCAGGGTTCGAACCCTTACCTCCTCCTCCGAGGGAGCATGAGAACCATCAGGCCACTTGATGGTTCACAAGACCAATAATTAGAACTTGTCTACACTAGCATATTCGTCCCCCCTAGCCTCTTGTTCCGCTTGTCTGCCAAAACCAACTACTCATATTTTACTGCCCATAAGCTACAACATCCAATCAAAACATTTAGAACAGCCGGTAACCAGATAGTCAGAACATTAATTCTTTCCTCACAAATATTAATTGAATCCCCCATCACTATACTATCATCAGTACCAATCAGTACCTCCAAGTCTGCATAAATTTATTTTTTTTCATTTCTGATTATTACTAGAGAAATATCGAGAAAGGAACAAGGAATTTAAATGTGGGTTTTGAAATGAAACTAGAAAAAAACTATGTGCATGTCAACTCACTGTAACATACTTATTTTCCTTTGTTTGTATCAACGTTCAACGAAATTTACAACTGTTTATAGGTGAAAATCGTTTCTGCCGATTTCGGTAAATTCGGTAGGTGAGTGAGAAACTGGTTTAAACCCTAAACAAATGTGCTGCACGTGAGCACTTTATAGATTCGAGAGATCAATCTGTACAAGTCCGGCCTAAACCAAGAAATGGCCGTTCCAGACTTGCTTCGGTCACAAAGTGGAGGAGAAGGGTTGATTTGGGGAGGGAAGCAAGGAAAGGTGTTGAGGCCAGAATAATTTTGGGAGAGTAGTGTCTCGACTTGTATCAGAAAGTGAAAGCTTAGGAAGCTTGCAAGAGATGAAAGCTTCTTGGATAGCTTACAAAGTTGCCTTTTCTGAGAGTGTTGTATTTTCTCCGACCGAGACTTATTGTCCGGTGGAAATAGGTAAGACCTATTTATACAAGTCGAGATTGAAACGTACCCTGGCCTCATGAAGGAAGAGAGTAAAGGGTGAAATAATGGGAGGAGGTGGTAACCACATGGTGTTAATGGGTGAAAACTTTGTCACCATTATTTCCTCATTTATTTGACCGCTTTATTTCTTTTCACGCTTTCTTAATGTGAGCGTAGTGTACGCCGCAGCCGTGGACCGCCAAACCAAGACCCCGGAAAGCATCCCCGGTTTGTGTTGATGTCTCGAGTGTTGGTTGCATCTTGAGTGCAAGTGGTGCTTTGCTAGGGGCGCATGTGGCATGTGCCAATGGCATGTGCGGAATGCATTTGTTGCGAGTTGCACCTCGGCGCAAGTGGCAATGCCGAAGAATCGCTAGTGGCATGTGTGGCATGTGTCAATGGCATGTATGGAATGCCTTGGTGGTAGGTTGTACGTTGAGTGTAAGTGGCAATGCATAGAGCTGCTAGTGGCGCGTGTGGCATGTGCCAATGGCATGTGCGGAATTCCTTGGTAGTAGGTTGCACGTTGGGTGTAAGTGGCTACCAGCGTGGGTTTTGGCATGTGCCAATGGCGCGTATGGCCAAGTTGGCCTAGGTTGCATGGCTTGCAAGTTAGGCTACCAGCGTGTATTAGGGCCACGGCTAGGTAATGAAAGCTACCAGCGAGCGTGTTGGCATGTGCCAATGGCATGCGTGGCCATTAGGATCACGGCCTGGTAAGAAAAGCTACCAGTGACGCATGTTGGCATGTGCCAATGGCATGCTCGGCCATTAGGGCCACGCCCTGGTGAGAAAAGCAACCAGTGAGCATGTTGGCATGCTCGGCCGTTAGGGCCACGGTTTGGTAAGAAAGCTACCAGTGATGCGTGTTGGCATGTGCCAATGGCATGCTCGGCCATTAGGGCCATGCCACAGTGAGAAAAGCTACCATCGAGCATGTTGGCATGTGCCAATGGCATGCTTTCGGCCATTAGGCCACGGTTTGGTAAGAAAGCTACCAGTGATGCGTGTTGGCATGTTCCAATGGCATGCGTGGCCAATTTGGGTCGCATCTTGGTAGAAAAAGCTACCAGCGAGCATGTTGGCATGTGCCAATGGAATGCGTGGCCAATTTGGGTCGCGCCTTGGTAGAAAAACCTACCAGCGAGCATGTTGGCATGTGCCAATGGCATGCGTGGCCAATTTGGGTCGCACCTTGGTAGAAAAAGCTACCAAACGAGCATGTTGGCATGTGCCAATGGCATGCGTGGCCAATTTGGGTCGCGCCTTGGTAGAAAAAGCTACCCGGCGAGCGTGTTGGCATGTGCCAATGGCATGCGTGGCCAATTTGGGTCGCGCCTTGGTAGGAAAAGCTACCGGCGGCGTGTTGGCATGTGCCAATGGCATGCGTGGCCAATTTGGGTCGCGCCTTGGTAGAAAAAGCTACCGCAATGAGCATGTTGGCATGCGCCAATGGCCTGCGTGGCCAATTTGGGTCGCGCCTTGGTAGAAAAAGCTACCATCGAGCGTGTTGGCATGTGCCAATGGCATGCATGGCCAATTTGGGTCACGCCTTGGTAGAAAAAGCTACCAGCGAGCGTGTTGGCATGTGCCAATGGCATGCGTGGCCAATTTGGCCTAGGTTGCATGGTTTGCAAGCCTAGGTGCGGGCGCTACTTTGGCATGGCGTGGCTAGGGCCAAGGTAAGGGTGTTTGGCTTGGCGTGGCGTGACCCGGCGTAGCTAGGGCCAAGGCGAGTGTGTTTGGCATGGCGCGACTAGCTCGGCTAAGTGTGCACGGCATGATTTGCCATTGGCACGGAGGTGCGGCTAGCATGGTTGGCATGCTTCGGCGCGTTTGGTATGGATGGCATGACTTGCCATTGGCATATAGATGCGGCTAGCATGGTTGGCATGCTTCGGCGCGTTTGGTATAGCTGGCATGATTTTCCATTGGCATAGAGGCGCGGCTAGCTTGGGCTAGGTGTGGCTGGCATGATTTGCCATCGCCACGGAGGTGCGGCTAGCATGGTTGGCATGCTTCGGCGCATTTGGTATGGCTGGCATGATTTGCCATTGGCATAGAGACGCGGCTTGATTGGGCTTGGTGTGGCTGGCATGATTTGCCATTGGCACGGAGGTGCGGCTAGCATGGTTGACATGCTTCGGCGCGTTTGGTATGGCTGGCATGATTTGCCATTGGCATAGAGATGCGGCTAGCTTGGGCTAGGTGTGGCATTTGGCATGATTTGCCATTGGCACGGAGGAATTAGGGTTTTGTTCGTTGTAACCTAATTTGAAAAAATACCCCTATTAATTACCGACTACATGCATTAAATGTTCTAATAAATGTGTCACTGGTGACATTAGGTTATTTGGGGTTTTACGATTTTACCATTTGTTTAAGAACCACCATCAACATTAAGTCCCCTCCTTAGCTTAGAACAGGAGCTTTGTTGCGAGGTAAGCATATGATGGTGACAAACTATCAGCAGCAAATCGTAAAGAGAATTGAGGAGGTTTGTCTGACCTTTTTATAAATAGGATTTGGAATCCTTGCCTCTGGCAGTTTTGCACAAATCGAGAGGCTGGCGCAATTGGGAAGTCAGCATCATTGAGAGACAGGAAGCTGGGCGGCATTTGAGAAGTTAACGCGAGTTAGGAAACTGAGCGTGCTAGCTGGTGTGACCGGCGCAAGGTAGGGAAGCAATGCGTGCTTGCTGGCATGACTTGGGCGGTCATTGGGAAGTTGGCGTGAGTTGGGAACGGTGCAACTTGGGCGGTACTGGGGAGTTGGCGCAATTGGTGGGACCGGTGCAACTTGGGCGGCATTGGGAAGTTGTTGCGAGTTGGGAAACTGAGCGTGTTAGCTGGTGGGACCGGCGCAAGGTAGGGAAGCTGAGCGTGCTAGCTGGTGGGACCGGCGCAAGGTAGGGAAGGCGAGCGTGCTTCTTTGGCGGGACCGGCGCAACTTGGGCGGTATTGGGAAGTTGGGCGTTCTTGTGAGCCCGCACGATTTTTGGTAAAGGTAAATCCTTCCCTATTTCAGAATCTTCACGCCCATATATATAAAATCCCTTTCTCTCATCTTACACCTTATTCCTTTCATCCTTTCCTACTAGCGGCAGAGTCACAAAGAAAAACCGGCTTCCAGGTATGTCTTCCAGTACTTCTCTTGTTTCCCTTTTCATGTAGGTGCAAACCCTAAGAGTAGGCGTTTTTTCTTTATAATCCTTGCAATGATATTGCGCATATAATTTCTTGGCGTGTCTCTTGTATAAAATATTGTATGTATGCAACCAAGGGAAATACTGCATATATTATTCGAACCCGTAGGAAAGTGCTCCATATATAATTTTGAACAGAAGAAGGATCTTTGCAGACGCACTTGAGCCGTATAAAATCTGCGTATATAATTTTGAACCCCGAAGAAAATAATGCGTGTGCGGTTTTGAACCCGTAGAGAATCCGCATATGAATCCCGAAGAAGAATACTGTATATATGCTTCATATGACTTGAACCCGGGAAATATTGCATATATGAATTTTCGGTCTGAAAGAAATCTGCGCGTGCGATTTTGAACCCGTAGAAAAATGCTCCATATATAATTTTGAACCCGAATAAGGATACTGCAGACGCACTTGATCCCGCATAAAATACTGCGTATATAGTCTTGAACCCGAAGAAAATACTGCGTGTGCAGTTTTGAACCCGTAGAGAATACTGTATATGAATCCCGAAGAAGAATCTTCGTATATGTGCTTCATATGACTTCGAACCCATAGGAAATATTGCATATATGAATTTCGGTCTGAAAAGAAATACCACGCGTGCGAGTTTTGAACGTAGAAAAATGCTCCCTATATAATTTTGAACCACAGAAGAAAATCTTGTGTGTGCGGTTTTGAGCCGATAAAGAATACACCCTTTTTTTTTGTATTTCGGGTTTTCCTTTTGTTGGGCGCGGTTATGTGTCGGGGAGATAATTTTGTTTTCTCTCAGTGTGCGAGATATCTTGTTGCTAAGTTGTTATGAAGAAATCCAGACAAGATGTTACCCGAACAAAATTTCGCCTCATCGAAGGATGTCCATAGTTCCAAACCAAACACGGATGATGAATTCTTCGCCAAAAAACTTGCCTCCGCTCGGAAAAATCACCCGAGGTTTCGTGCCAATTTTGTTAACCGGTGGTGAAGATGAAAAGAAGACACGTTCGGTTCGCCCGAGAGAACACCATACGGTTTCTTGTCTTCATAAAGGGGTATATTCCTCTTCCAACATTGATTTGGGATGTGTCAAAGCCCGTTGCGTTCTTTTGATAGATGGGTTGAGTTCATGGTGAGTAAGGAGCACATAAACACCAACTTGACTCGAGCGCAGATTATTGATCTTTGTCGAGCTTCAGTAAATCTCAGTTAGGAAGGATATCCGGGCTTGGTTGCTTTCATCTCAGGATGGTGTTCGGACACCCATACGATCATATGTAGATGGAGTGAGATAACTTTCTCCTTGGAGAGTGTGGCTCTCTTCTTGAATCTTCCGAATCGGGAATCTTAACATCCAATTATCCCGAAAGTGAGGTGAAGATGCGGGATGACCTTGCCGCTAAGTTGGGAGATTTCGCTCGGAAAGACTCATTTGCGAAGTCGAAGGATTCTGTCAGGAAAGAGGATGAAAGGCGCCTTTCTGTTTGGTGGATATCTCAATGGTTTCCGGAAGAGCTGGAACCTAAACATAAAATAAGTGATCTTCATGTTGCAGCATTTTTGGCTCTCTGGTTGTCTAGAGACATTTTTGATGACGGTTCTGATAAGAAGGAGATAAGACCAGAGTTGCTAGCGATTGCTGTGAAGTTGGCAAAGGGCGAAGTTCTTCCCATTGGCAAGCTATTTCTTGGTTCCCTGTATGTGCATCTGGATCACCTAGTTGCGAACATGCGAGTTTCGAATGGTTTTATGAAAGTGGATTCATATGTGCACGTTGCTTTCCTGCAAGCTTGGTTATGGGAACACTTTGAGAAGTATGCCCCGAAACCGTTGTCTTCGATTCCGCGAGTTGGGGGGTTCCCGAATTCTTCGATGGGTGAACAGGCGCCCAAGGGTTGGCATGAGCTTGGTTAGTCTTCTCGATAAGTCATATGAAATCGATTTTCGCCCATAGGAGCCGGTCCACAGGTCGATGACTCAAATTGACACCTTTGCTTCGCTCCGCTTTGTCCTCGATGGCAATTTGAGCGTTGGTGAAAACTTGTTCATTCAAATTTTGCATGTCCTAGGTTATATGCCGTCTTTCTTCATGGGGTCTTTCCAGATAGCTGCTTATAATATTGACCGTGCGGCTCGTCTCATGGGTTTCGATCAAGGGGTGCCTCTTGCTTACCAGCCGGTGATTCCTAAGGATTCATTGCATGCCGCCCTCAATGCTAGTGCCCTCGAGCCGGGTATCCGTCTTCCCTTCTTTCGAACGGGAAGAGTAACTTCGACGACCTTTGGCTATAATGAGTTCTGGTACGATGAGTCCACTATGATCCAAGATTTTGTAAATCACGTGGTGGAGAATGTTCGTTGTAAACCTTCCCCAGCAGTTTTGAAAAAGTATCCAATGTTGAGAGATCTCAAGCGAAAGTTGCCTGGTAATTCGGAAAGTCCCCAAGCAAAGGAACAGAGAACGAAGAATCGTGCTGGCGGGTTCCAGACGGTTTCAAAAGACCCTCCCGCAGCTCTCGTGTCTTTCAGTTCTTCCAATAACCAGGTATGTGTCACCTCCTTGTTGGTTTGTCTCAAAACACGTGAATTTATGCTGAAAACATGTGTCTTGTTTCTTCCAGGGCTTCGGTAGTGTTAATGCTTTCGCTGCCCTTGCACGTTGCCGGGAGACGGCAATTTCTTGAAGAATTCCGGCGGCACGAGCCTACTCATAGTGGTGATGAGTCGGAGAAAGAAGAAAGTTCGACAAGTGAGAGTGATTCCTACGGCGGCGTTGGTTCTTTTTCGGGAAGTGGTTCGGTGAGTTTCGCGCTTCTTTTATTTTTTCTTCCGTTTCTTCTTTTGGAAAATATCTAACTCAAGTTCGCAGGAGGAATCCGGTTCGGAGGACGATTCTGGGGTGGAGCCACACGAGAACTTGCCTTTGGTGACCATCGCCGGTGACTTGGAGATGGGAGTTAGTCAAGTTAGGGCACATATGTGGTTCAAACGGTGGATGATTCTCTCGGTGGTTTCTTAGTAGACATGGAAGAAGACCCTTTGCGAGTCATGAGGCCCGATTCGGGCGCCATTTTGATCCCCCGTACTTGGTTCCTTATCCAGGTCATGTCTTTGGTTGGCGGCTTCAGACGTGCCGGCTAGGTATGAGGCGTTGTACACAGAATCGGGAGAAGTACGGACATATGGCCACAACCAAGAAAGTCACTAGTCGATTTGCGTATTGGTTAAGCGTGTGGAAGAGGCTTTATCTTCCATCGATGATATGCGTGAGGTGATTTGGTCACACCGTTTCAAGACGTTATTGCCGATCGGGAGCACCACCGCGACGTGTGCGTAGAAAAAGGAGTTCAACACTTCGTGGTTTGTCAAAAGCCTTGCTGAGATCCAAATGTTGAAAGATGCAGCAATCGAAAGCCTTTCCGCCGAGGAGATTGCACGACAGGAAGTAGAACTCGAAAAGCTTTCCAAGATGTTGACTATGAAGAGAGCGGCTCTTGAAGATGCAAAGTTGACTTTCTCCAAGAAGAACAAACCTCTGTTGGATGATTTTCCTTGAATGTTTCTCTGTTAAACTTTTATTTAGGTTCTTTTTTTTTTTTTTTTTTTTTTGAAAGACATCTTGGATGTAAGGTTCAAAGTTTGACCGGTTTTGGTAGGCATTTTGGTAGCTTTTGAGGATATTGGATTATTTCTGGGATGAATGGTTTTGATAATATAACTCTGCTTATGTTTTGTGAAAGGAATATTCCTTTTGCGAAAGTGTATGCTAGCAATAGGCACAAGACGCAATAGTATGACGGTTTTACTAAGAGCCTAAAAATAGATGGTATAACTTGCCTAGTCTAATTTTACTCACTTCATAGGTTTTTGCGAATACGCCCTCTCCAAGTAAAGGCGGCTTTCTTTGGTAGCATCGCTTGACAAGTCCCCAATCGCCGGTAGCATCTTGGCCGAGTCCCAGTTTTCTTGTGTAGTTTTTACAACGGGTAGCAGGGTTGTCGGTAGTTGAGTCGGATTGAGTCGCCTTCCCCTACCATCTTGACATATGGGTCGAAGAACGAGATCGATGAGTCGACATTGTAGCCGATAGATCAATCCTCTCATTTGTGGTCGCCAATTGTTTATAGGTGAAAATCGTTTCTGTAGATTTCGGTAAATTCGGTAGGTGAGTGAGAAGCTGGTTTAAACCCTAAACAAATGTCTTTGCACGTGAGCACTTTATAGATTCGAGAGATCAATCTGTACAAGTCCGGCCTAAACCAAGAAATGGCCGTTCCCGGACTTGCTTCGGTCCCAAAGTGGATGAGAAGGGTTGATTTGGGGAGGAAGCAAGGAAAGGTGTTGAGGCCAGAATAATCGGGAGAGTAGTGTCTCGACTTGTATCAGAAAGTGAAAGCTTAGGAAGCTTGCAAGAGATGAAAGGTTTTTGGATAGCTTGCAAAGTTGCCTTTTCTGAGAGTGTTGTATTTTTCTCCTGACCGAGACTTGTTGTCTGGTGGAAATAGGTAAGAGCTATTTATACAAGTCGAGATTGAAACGTACCCTGGCCTCATGAAGGAAGAGAGAAAAGGGTGAAATAATGGGAGGAGGTGGTAACCGCATGGTGTTAATGGGTGAAAACGTTTTCACCATTATTTCCTCATTTATTTGACCGCTTTATTCCTTTTCACGCTTTCTTAATGTGAGCGTAGTGTACGAAGTGCAAGTTTGTGACCGCCAAACCAAGACCCTGGAAAGCATCCCCGGTTTGTGTTGATGTCTCGAGTGTTGGTTGCATCTTGAGTGCAAGTGGTGCTGCTAGGGCGCATGTGGCATGTGCGTAATGCCTTTGTGCGAGTTGCACCTCGGCGCAAGTGGCAATGCCATAGCTGCTAGTGGCATGTGTGGCATGTGTCAATGGCATGTGTGGAATGCCTTGGTGGTAGGTTGTACGTTGAGTGTAAGTGGCAATGCATAGAGATGCTAGTGGCGCGTGTGGCATGTGCGGAATGCCTTGGTAGTAGGTTGCACGTTGGGTGTAAGTGGCTACCAGCGTGGGTTTTGGCATGTGCCAATGGCGCATACGGCCAAGTTGGCCTAGGTTGCACGGCTTGAAAGTTAGGCTACCAGCGTGTATTAGGGCCACGGCTAGGTAATGAAAGCTACCAATGAGCGTGTTGGCATGTGCCAATGGCATGCGTGGCCATTAGTGGTCACGGCTGGGTAAGAAAAGCTACTGATGACGCATGTTGGCATGTGCCAATGGCATGCTGGCCATTAGGGCCACGCCCGGTGAGAAAAGCTACCGGTGAGCATGTCGGCATGTGCCAATGGCATGCTCGGCCGTTAGGGCCACGGTTTGGTAAGAAAGCTACCAGTGATGCGTGTTGGCATGTGCCAATGGCATGCTCGGCCATTAGGGCCATGCCCAGTGAGAAAAGCTACCCCGGCGAGCGTGTTGGCATGTGCCAATGGCATGCTCGGCCATTAGGGCCACGGTTTGGTAAGAAAGCTACCAGTGATACGTGTTGGCATGTGCCAATGACATGCGTGGCCAATTTGGGTCGCGCCTTGGCAGAAAAAGCTACCAGCGAGCATGTTGGCATGTGCAAATGGAATGCGTGGCCAATTTGGGTCGCGCCTTGGTAGAAAAAGCTACTGTGAGCGTGTTGGCATGTGCCAATGGTATGCGTGGCCAATTTGGGTCGCGCCTTGGTAGAAAAAAGCTACCCGCGAGCATGTTGGCATGTGCCAATGGCATGCGTGGCCAATTTGGGTCGCGCCTTGGTAGAAAAAGCTACCCGGCGGCGTGTTAGCATGTGCCAATGGCATGCGTGGCCAATTTGGGTCGCGCCTTGGTAGAAAAAAGCGACCAGCGAGCATGTTGGCATGTGCCAATGGCATGCGTGGCCAATTTGGGTCGCGCCTTGGTAGAAAAAGCTACCAGCGAGCGTGTTGGCATGTGCCAATGGCATGCAGACCAATTTGGGTCGCGCCTTGGTAGAAATAGCTACCAGCGAGCGTGTTGGCATGTGCCAATGGCATGCGTGGCCAATTTGGGTCGCGCCTTGGTAGAAAAAGCTACCAAAATGGCGTGTTGGCATGTGCCAATGGCATGCGTGGCCAATTTGGGTCGCGCCTTGGTAGGAAAAGCTACAGCGAGCGTGTTAGCATGTGCCAATGGCATGCGTGGCCAATTTGGGTCGCGCCTTGGTAGAAAAAGCTACCGGCTGAGCATGTTGGCATGTGCCAATGGCATGCGTGGCCAATTTGGGTCGCGCCTTGGTAGAAAAAGCTACCAATGAGCGTGTTGGCATGTGCCAATGGCATGCGAGACCAATTTGGGTCGCGCCTTGGTAGAAATAGCTACCAGCGAGCGTGTTGGCATGTGCCAATGGCATGCGTGGCCAATTTGGGTCGCGCCTTGGTAGAAAAAGCTACCAGCGAGCGTGTTGGCATGTGCCAATGGCATGCGTGGCCAATTTGGGTCGCGCCTTGGTAGGAAAAGCTACCAGCGAGCGTGTTGGCATGTGCCAATGGCATGCGTGGCCAATTTGGGTCGCGCCTTGATAGAAAAAGCTACCAGCGAGCATGTTGGCATGTTCCAATGGCATGCGTGGCCAATTTGGGTCGCCCCATGGTAGAAAAAGCTACCATCGAGCGTGTTGGCAAGTGCCAATGGAATGCATGGCCAATTTGGGTCGCGCCTTGGTAGAAAAAGCTACCAGGCGAGCGTGTTGGCATGTGCCAATGGCATGCGTGGCCAATTTGGCCTACGTTGCATGGTTTGCAAGCCTAGGTGCGGGCGCTACTTTGGCATGGCGTGGCTAGGGCCAAGGTAAGGGTGTTTGGCTTGGCGTGGCGTGACCAGCGTAGCTAGGGCCAAGACAGAGTGTGTTTGGCATGGCGCGGCTAGCTCGGCTAAGTGTGGTCTGGCATGATTTGCCATTGGCACGGAGGTGCGGCTAGCATGGTTGGCATGCTTCGGCGCGTTTGGTATGGATGGCATGACTTGCCATTGGCATATAGATGCGGCTAGCATGGTTGGCATGCTTCGGCGCGTTTGGTATGGCTGGCATGATTTTCCATTGGCATAGAGGCGCGGCTAGCTTGGGCTAGGTGTGGTCGGGCATGATTTGCCATCGGCACGGAGGTGCGGCTAGCATGGTTGGCATGCTTGGCGCATTTGGTATGGCCGGCATGATTTGCCATTGGCATAGAGACGGCTTGATTGGGCTAGGTGTGGGTGGCATGATTTTCCATTGGCACGGAGGTGCGGCTAGCATGGTTGGCATGCTTGGCGCGTTTGGTATGGTCGGCATGATTTGCCATTGGCATAGAGATGCGGCTAGCTTGGGCTAGGTGTGGTGGCATGATTTGCCATTGGCACGGAGGGGAATTAGGGTTTTGTTCGTTGTAAGCCTAGTTTGAAAAAATACCCCCTATTAATTACTGACTACATGCATTAAATGTTCTAATAAATGTGTCACTGGTGACATTAGGTTATTTGGGGTTTTACGATTTTACCCTTTGTTTAAAAACCACCATCAACAACAACATGTGACATGTGACATGTGAATAAAATTAACATGTGCATTTCAGTAGTTTCTCTTAAACACATGGTCAGATCCAGCATACGTAAATAAATCCTGAACACATAAAAATGAGAGATTGTCATGTCATGCTTTAATATATTCGTAGTACACAGATAGTTAAAACATCCAAATCTATCACATCTCCCTTTGTAACTCAAAAGGCATAGCAATATGTAACCCAGACCAAACAGCCCTTATGCAAGTCATATGACATCTATAGAACACATGCGGGCTTGACTCGGGCCATCACAAACACACAATTGACATACATTTTCTTTTGCTTTAAGTTATGCAAAAGGCATAACAATATGTAACCCAGACCAAACATCCCTTATGCAAGTCATATGACATCTATACAACACATGCGGGCTTGACTCGGGCCATCACATACACACAATTGACATACATTTTCTTTTGCTTTAAGTTATGCAAAATATCTGCTGCCACTAGTTTCCAGATAAACATATTGGTGATTCTAGCTAGCTCGATAAGACATCTAGGTGACAAACATTATCCCATGTTTACATTCTTAGCTATAATAGATCCTAGAATTCCTTGCCATCTTAGTTTATCCTCACTGCAATCCAGCAATTTTGAGGTCCACAGTCTTAACATGAAAGCTTCTTTGGATTTTTTCTCGATCCCACACTTTAGGAAGAGCCACACTTAATTGGGAAGGCACTCGTACAGGGAGTGCAGCCTTTAGGGACTTGGCAAAGGTTTCAAGTTCTTTGAGCCCTTCCTTGGGAGATTTCGCTTCACCTAGCAATCTCACTAAGGCACTACCAACAATCACTCCGTCCGCTCCCCATTCTGCTACCTATGTACAATACAGTACACAACGATTCATTGATTAATATCATCATTAGCAGATGCATTTTGCATCATTATGTATATATACATACCTGTTTCAAATGCTCTGGTTTTGATAAGCCAAAACCAACAGCCACTGGCTTAGTCGTAGCCTGTAATAGTAGTAACAATAGCGTATTCCTTGAGATGGAGAAAAAAAGGGTGATCTGAGCAAAAATCATGTTTAGTGTTAATGGTACCTTACCTCCTTAATTTCTCGAATTAAATCTTGAACTTGTGAATTTACCGTTGAACGGGGGCCTGTAACTCCCTTTGAACTAACTAGGTACACAAATCCTTGTGAAGCTTCAACAATGGCTTTCATTCTCTCTGTTGGCGTATCTGGTTTTGTGAGCAACACCTTTAGATGCAACATGAATACTCCCAAGTTAAACACAAAACAACAAATATTGGAATTTAAGGGTTCATCAAGTGAAGATGAGAGAAACACATTACTAGGTCAATGTTGTGGTGTAATGTTGCATCTGTTCTCAATATTTCAGTTTCCTCGGAAGGCATATCTGGAACCAAAAGACCATGGACACCGACACTCTTAATGGTACTCATGAACTCCCCAATTCCAACGTCAAGTACTGGTTTGTAATATGTTAATAATGTAATCGGACATGATATTTGTGGAACAACCTGTTAGTAAATATGTTCATGATATCAAACAATTCATACATTAAACTGAATCTTGGACTTGTATTCCCAAACGGTTTAAATTGGTGATTGCAACGATAAGGTCACACACCTCTTGTAACATGGAAATGATGCCATCAAAATTCGTTCCATTCGCTAAAGCACGCCTTGCTGCTGCCTGAATCAAAAACAAAATTTTAACAAATTCATGTTACATACAAAATTTGTTATAATCAGCTTAACTACTCTCCAAGGGCAATTCCTATGGGAATGGGATGAACAAACCAAGAAAATAGATGTTCAAATGAACAGACTTGTTCATTTGAACATCGAGTCACTCCACCAGACGCGCGTCTGTGTTAATGACGGGCGCTAGTGCAGATGTCGCTGGAGTCAGCAGGGATGTCGCCCCTCACATATTCTCTCTCCAACACCTGATTATTATAATTATGGTTTATTTTTTATTTTTTTATTTTATTAGTTAAATAATTTGTGGGACCAAATTCTTATTAGTTTATATAAATAAAATCATTAGTGGGACCCAACTCTTATTAGTTTATGTTAATAAAATCAATAGTGGGACCCTAAAATATCAGATTTGTTCATTTTGCCTTGTTTCCCATAGTGAAGAATGCAGTTTGTTCATCCACGTGGCTCAACAAATTTTTATTTTTGTTCATTGCCATAAGAACTGCTGTAACTGTATATACATGCAAACCTGGTTTATTGGGCCATCAGCGAAAGGATTGTTGAATGGTACACCTAATTCAATGATATCGGCGCCACAAGAATCAAGAACTTTTAAAGCTTCAGCTGTTGTTTGAAGATTTGGATCCCCAGCAGTTATGTACGGTATGAATGCCACCTTCATCAAAATTCATATACACAGAGAAATGTATTAGTGTTTAATAAAGTGATCTGCTAATTAATTAATTAATCAACATACGCTTATACATACTTTGCCTTGTCTTCTTAGTTTGGTGAAGGTCTGAGAGATACTATGACTAGTTGTTGATAAAACAGTGTTATTATCATGATAGAAAAAAGAATCTTGATGAGTTGAACTACTCATAACCAGAAATTGTCGACTCTGATGATTGTTGTGACGACAGTGAAGTTGTTTATTCTTGTAATATTGATGCAGAGGTGAAAAAATATAAGTATTCTTTCTCAGTGAGAGCTCCATATATATAATTTAGGATCAAAAAACAAAGCTGCTTCAGTTCTAAATTTCGGTTGCAGGACTTGAATGTTCTACATCTACTAATGTAACAGCAACATGATGCAAATAAAGATATCTATTGAAAACGTGCGACTACTATGTACCACACGAGGTCTGTATATAGCTCGTGAAATGTGAATAAAATATGGCCTTTTTTTACTCGGTTGTCAGACATATCATGTCATGCTTTAATAATTGAGATGCATCTACTTTAGAAGAACAAAGTTATATCCATGTTTTACATCATCAGCTATATACTAATCGAATAAGTAGTACAGTGGACACGCCTACTTGTCTGTCTTCGTACACAAGTAGTGTACATGTAGCTCGTAAAATGTAAGTAATAATAAATGAGAGATGTCATGTCTTTTCATGCTTTAATATTGTGTCCTATTAATTTGTAGTACATGTACAGTTAAAGATCCAAATCTATCACATTTGATTTAACCTTCATTAGGCATAGCAATTCGTAACCTGGATCAAATTAGCACTTGCAAATCATCACATTTATAGAAAAGATGTTGACCTGACTCGGGGCATCTGCCACCAGTTTCCGGTTAAAAAATTCTAGCTAGCTATTAGAGCCCGATAGACATTATTGAACACAAGTGGTCCTAGAAATTCATCCGTTTTGGTCCATGTAATTTGGGGTGTGCAACGTGTTGAAAGATATGGAAGATATGGAAGTTATAGCCGTATATTTGATATTATTCCTGTTTCCATAGGCATGTATATTTTGTGTTAATTAGTTTGTATTTTCCCTTATCTTGTTTACTTTATTGTGCTAACAACTTTGTATAAGAACTGTTGTAACATCTCTTTCAAGATTATCGAAGGTTTCACCTATTTGCCACCCACACTTTTCCTATTTGCCACCTATGTAGAATTTCTATAACAATTTTACTTTTGAATTCTATTTCTTCCTATTTACCACCTGCAGAAAAGTCAAATATAATGTGACTATAACTTTAGTCAATCTTATTCTTCTTCTTCTTCCCTAATCTCCCTTATGAACAGATTAATAAACTCTGTCTAACCATTGTTGTTCACCAAAACCTTATGATTTTTTTTTGATATTTGATCATTAAATGTGTCGAGAAATAAACGAGTTAATCGGAAAATAATTTTTGCAAATTAGTTATGGAGTTTGATTTGGCGGTTCGTCAAGACTTTTAGTAAAATTAATGAAAATGATCAACTGATCCTGACATGGTATCCTTGTTATCAAAATAAAATAAAATAAATAAATAATCAAATAAAGTAAATAGGGTATCTTTGCTGGGTGTCCTAATGATACTGTGACTGAGCTGATTGCAGCTCCTCCTGGGGTGTGGGATCCAGGAAAAAGATAGAGAAGAACTTTTCATGTTAAGATAGTGGACCTTAAAGTTGCCAGATTAGTGAGATAAGCTGAGATGGAAGCAGAACAAAGGAACTTTTAAGACCACTACTATTTGTCTAGAACCATGGTATTTTTTCTTGTAATGCAGATGCATGTCAATTGCATGGAGGGGTGTGCAAAAAATCGGAACCCCGAATTTCATCTGTATTCGTCTGCAAAATTATGGATGAAACCCAATCCACAAGAGCTATGGGCCGGATACGGGTGGGATTTTCAAATCCGCATATTTTACGGTTTGGTTGCGGTTGGACTTTGAAATCCGCAGATTCACCCTCCCCATATGATAATATTCTAAGCCAAATATAGTTCTGTTGAATCCACACTTTTCCTTTCACCTTTTGTCTATGTTGTTAAGGAACCTGTTTGATTTGACCTGGCTAGATGAGATTCCTTTAATTATATCATGCACGTCTCTAGTCTGGACTCTAGAAATTAATGAGAACTTATCATCTGAATGGGAAGCTGTTTCCGCATAGCTCTAGAAATTCTTGACAAGAGAAGTATTTATATCAAGCTCCTGATTGTACTTGCTTCAAAAGTTTCGATTTTCTATTAGTTAACGAAATCATTCTTAGGCATCAGGATCTGGTCTAGTAGTGAATATGAAGAAAGCTGGTTTGGGGGCAAGATGAGAGAGAGTGTCAGAGAGATTGGAGAAAATAATTGTTCAGTTACTCAAATTGAACAAAAAACTTTTGAATTTTCTCTTCAAAAAATAGGAAATCATAATGGATTCAAGGTGGTGGAAAAGGGTTCAGGCGGATTAAACTTCAAGATTATCTTCTCGGCGGAAATTGGAGCATGGATGAGTCAAGTTCTTGAAGAAATTCAAATCAGTTCAAACAACAAACACAAATGGACCAGAAGAGAAGGTAATTTTTCATTTCTAATTGAGAAACTTAAGAATTCTAGAGGAGAATTTCTCAAAGTAGCAAGAACAGATGAGAACCGTGCGAGTAATAAGGCGCTTTTCATCCCTAGAGGAAACCATAACTATGGTTGGTTAAGATTCCAGGAACTCTTCAACAGATTGGTTGGTAAAGTACATACTCACCAACAACAGATTCCCCTCATCAAAGATTTTCCACCTTGCTTCAGCAATACCAATGCTCGTTCAAGACCTGCTACATTTGTTTGTACGGCATATGGTACAATTTCCTGGAATCAGGTAGCTAGAGAAATTGCGGCTAAACTCAAATGGAAAAGACATCTTCAACTCTCAGTCTTAAATGATAATATAGCACACTTCAATGCTGCTAAGGCCTCTTCCTATGCACATGCCAAAAAAATGGTGTTTGGCATGCCAGGTGGCATGCCAAACCATTTGCGCCACTATGGGGAAACCGTTGAGCGATCGACTCCCTAGCGAGCGATATTGACAATATCGCCGCGATAAAGACTTTATCGTCGACGATATTGTCAATATCATGGCGATATTCACTCTAGCAGTAACGGCTATTTCTTCATCGCTATAAATAGGTAACTTTCAAACTCAACTTTTTACACAACTTTTTTTACCTCAAATTTTTTACACAAAAATTTCTCTTCTTCTCGATCTATTTCTCTTTTCTCAATCTAATTTATTTCTTCTATTTGATCCAAATGGCACAATTAACCCAACTTGATTCGGCAACACAACTTGATTTTTCCGGAGTAGTACTTGAAGGTGCCGTTGAGAAGATATGTGATAGATTCAAAGAAATAAGTAAGAAAAAAAGAAGTCTCCAAGTTTTGGATATCAACCAAGTGAAAACCGCAACCAAGAGAAGGCCAAGAAAGGTTAAAGGCAAGGAAAATCAAGGCAAAACAAATTTGAAGCCAAAGAAGAAGATAAACAAAGGAGACTCAGTTCATGAGCGCATTGATTGGAAGTTTAGTGAAATGAAGAAGATGAACAAGATGAAGAACATTGTTCCAAATTTTTTTTTAGAGTCTTTCCAATTATTGTCTAGTTTTATGTCTTGTAAAATGACTATTGAACATTGTTCCAAATTACAACACAAATGTTGGACAATATTGGGGCAAATATCTTAAAACCTCGAAACAACTTTCAAAATGGAATTTTTGCCCGTAGATGCGGCGATATTCCACACGACACCTTTCCTGAAATTTCACCGTGGTTTCACCACTTCTCAAGGTTGGACCTTCAAGTAAAGCAACATACCTAGTAACTTCCCCGCTTAATTATACCAAGCGTCGAACCAAATCAAACACTACGACCGCGTAGGTTCATTGTTTGTTCTTGAAATTTAAAAAAATCCTTTCCCACAATAGTTGGTGATCAAATTGGCTCCATTGTCAAATCAATATAATTCCGCAAATACATTCATCTTTATGAGTTTTGAATTTTAGGTTTCTCCTCACTTGGCATCTCCTAATTTGACTTCTCCTAGTTTCTTGTCTACAATTGCACGACAAGCGGCTCTTCGATTTTGGATAATACGGTGGTTTGCCATGCACTTTTAGGATTCATATTATCGGCCATGCTCTCTAAGGAACTGGAAGAGTGATGAAAAGAATTGGAGATTAAGAAATTCTAGAGAGATTGAGAAATTCTTAAGAGATTAAGAAATTGGTGTGAGTTGAAATGAGATTAAAATTAGGTATTTATAGAGGGGGAAATATTAGCCGTTGGATGAAGATCCGATGAGCGATTATCAAAGTATCGAGTGACAACTTGACTGTCATTTGTCGATTGAATGACCATCGAACGACAATGTGACCATCGAGCGATGAAGACTCTATCGCTCATTTTGGAAACGTCGTGTATGCCTATATGCGAAATAACATATTGGCATATGAGTTTGCGATTTGGCATACCCATAGTGGGTGCATATATGCCAAATACCATGTTTTGGCATGTGCATAGGAAGAGGCCTAACAATCAAGAATGGGAGAGTTGTTGGAAGCCAATTAAATGGAAATACAAGGACACATTTATTGAAGTCAAGAGATGGATAGATGAAGATATCACCATCAATAAGAGATCTCTTTCATTAACTCAAAACTGGATAAAGATCAAAGGGTTTCCTGTTCAACTTTGGTCTAAAGATCACTTTGATATCATTGGTGATGCTTTAGGAGGTCTTGCAGAGGTGGATAAAGAAACTCTGGCCAAAAATCCGGCGTGCTGCAGATTAAGAGTTAAGTGTCTGGCTCAAAACCTTCCAGCAGCAATCAACATACCTATTCATGGGAAAGAGTGGGTACTGGCTATAGAATGGGATTTCAATTACACTCCGGCAATCCTTCAACGGTCAAATCCTACTGGAAAACCATTTAACAATTGGAAGCTGCAACAACCGTACATAAAGAAAATTCAAATTTTGAATTTCCTGACAGTAGCAGAAATGGGTCCCTCTCTATGGCTCATAATACTTGGAGGAAAACATCACACGTAGAGGTTGGACAAACATCAGGTAAAAATGATAAACGCACCCCAACTACAATTAAAGAATGCTTTAATAAATTTTTTGAATTGCAAAAGCAGAAAGGTCAAAATGTGGTATTAGTGGGTCAAAAAGAAACGGAAGCAACAGTTTCTTATCACCAAAAGCCAAGTCAAAACCTCATTACCAACTATTACAAAAAGAAGAGCATTTCTCCAGAGAAAGAGACCGAGGTTATTGTTTCTACAGTTTCAGATCATGTAATAAATGATTTTAATCCTATTATTCAAACAGACATGGCAGTGCTTGAAAATGAACAATTATCTCATTCTCTGAATAGAGAAATTGTGCACATCAACTCGATTCACAATACTGTGGATCTGATAATGGATGCTACTACAAATTTGGGTGGCAATTTTGGAGATAATGCAGACAGGATCAGAGCAATGTATACTGAGATAGTGGTAAAACATCTCAAACTAGGAGAAAGAAGAGGAAACAACAAGCTACCATCTATGGATGAAATTATATCAGTTCAAGATACAATTGAAGAATCTGGTGCAGACAAGGAAAAAGAAATGGAAGTTTATCAAGATGCAGTTAACTTGGCATCAAATGGGCTCAATGGTTTAAATGGATATTAAGATTCTAGTATGGAATATGAGAGGCCTTACTGCTGTGGATAAAATGGACTCACTTAAAGATCTTATAAGGAAGATTAAACCAACTTGTGTACTTATTCAAGAAACACACATGATGAAGATTAATAACTGGTGGATCAAAAATTTATGGGGCAATGATAATTGTCAATGGAAAGACATTCCATCTCAAGGTTTGTCTGGTGGTTTATTAACTATATGGGATGACACTTTATTAGAGACAAAAGATGAATTAATTGGTCCAAATACTCTTTCTCACATCTTCAAATCTAAGACTGAAGACTTTGAATGGACAGTTACTAATGTATACTCACCATGTTCTTATTGGGAAAGAGAAGAATTCTGGGAAGAAGTGGATGACACAGCTGGCTGGGCAACAGTAAATTGGGTCATTGCAGGTGATTTCAATGTGCAGAAGAAGATGTGAAAGGAACAAACCTGGAGGTAATGCAAGAGCTAGAAGATTTTTCAATAATTTTATGGACACACATGAACTTATTGATTTACCACTTAATGGAGGTCTCTACACTTGGAGCAATATGCAATCTGATCCACTGCTTTGTAGATTAGACAGAGTTTTAGTATCTCCTGAATTTGAAAGTAAATTCCCATTGTTAACACAAGCAGTGCTCTCTAGAACTCTATCGATCATTCGGCATTACTTCTCACAACTTCAAATGTGGATAGGAAGAATCCCCTTTCGCAATTGAAAATCATTGGTTCTCTAATGCTGAGTTCTTAGCTAATGTGAAGCTATGGTGGGACACAATGGTTTTTCATGGTACTCCTAGTTATATCATGTCCAAAAAGCTCCAGAATCTAAAATTCTTTTTGAAAAGATGGAGTAAAAGGACTTATGGGAGAATGGGAGAGCAGAAACAAGATATCACTGCTCAAATAGACACTCTTAATGCTCTGGAAGAATTTGGCTCTCTTTCTAACTCTCAATTCAGTAATAGAGTGGAACTTAGAGCAAAGCTAAAACAACTCAATCTGGATAACGCAAGAAAGTGGCTTCTGAGATCCAAAGCTCAACATCTTAAAGCAAGTGATGCCAATACAAGTTATTTTCATTGCTTAGCAAATGGAAGGAGGAGAAGAAACACAATTCAGAAGCTAGTTATAAATGGTGTAGACAACTTTTCCCAAGCTGACATCAGTGATGAAATTTCAAGATACTTCTATCAATTGTTTCAAGATAAACATACTTTAAGACCTCAGCTAAATGAAGAAATTTTCACAAAAATCTCAGAAGATGATAGCAGAAGTTTGGAGAAAGAGATAACAGAAGAAGAAGTTTGGTGTTCAATTAAAGACTTTAAGAGCAACAAATCTCCCTGGTCCGGATGGTTCTGACATGGACTTCTTCAAAGTGGCCTGGCAAATCATCAAAAAGGACTTTATGGCTGTAGTCAAAGAATTTCAGCAAAATGATAGATTGGATTGGAGAATAAACTGCTCATTTATTAGTTTGCTCCCTAAAAAGGATCAAATTGGCTCTCCTCAAGACTTTAGACCAATCAGCTTGGTCAGTAGCATCTACAAAGTGATTTCTAAAGTGCTTACTCAAAGATTAAAGTATGTTCTACCTCAAATCATTTCAGAAAATCAAGGGGCTTTCATTAAAGATAAGCAAATATTAGATGGTATATTGATTGCAGGTGAACTTATAGACTCAAGATTAAAATCCAAGAAACCAGAATCTCATGCAAGTTAGATATACAAAAGCCTTTGATAATGTGAGTGGCACACAATTCAAAGGATTCTACAATGCTCGGAGTTTTGGTAACAAATGGATCAAATGGATTATGTGGTGTGTTACTTCGCACAACACTCGATTTCAGTGAATGGCAATTCTTCCGAGAGATTCAAACCTCAAAAAGGATTGAGACAAGGAGACTCACTCTCCCTTTTCTATTCATCTTGGTATTTGAAATTTTCACCAAACTCATGCAACAAGCAATGAACTTAAACATGATATCCGGTTTTCTATCAGCGACAACATTAAGATTTCTCATCTTCAGTATGCTGATGATACTCTTGTTTTTTTAAATGGATCAGTAGAAGAAGCTGAGAATTTATTACTCATTCTGCAAGTATTTGAAGGTATTACCGGACTTCCTGTCAACTTAGCTAAAAGTTCAGTGATAAGTATTGAGGGTGATGATTTCGCATCGAAGATGTTATTTGACATTTTAAATCGTAAGACCTCGATCCCTCCTCCTCTCAAATATTTAGGCATCAGTTGGTGCTACTAGTAGGAACTGTTCTATTTGGGACATTATGATTGAAAAATTTCAGAAGAAGCTTGCTTCATGGAGAAGGAGATATTTCACTAAAGCAGGAAGAATAGTTCTTATCAAGACAACATTATCTAGTCTCGCAATATACTTCATGTCCTTATTCCCTATGCTGTCAAGGTTGAGAAGGTTTGAATCAGATTATGAGAGCATTTCTTTGGGGTTCAACCAATGAAAAAAAGATTAGTTGGGTAGCATGGAATAGGATTTGTAGACCAAAGAAAGCAGGAGGTCTCGGCATTAGAAACCTAAGACAAACAAACAAAGCTCTCATTGCCAAATGGACTTGGAGATTCTCAACTGAGAAAAATCATCTGTGGAGGAAGCTGGTACGAACTAAAATGCATGGGAAACAAGAGGATTTAATGGTGAAAGATTTTTCTCTCCCTCAAGGAAGAGGAATTTGGAAAGGAATTCAACAACAAAAATATGTGGTGGAAGGAATATCACAATTGTCAATTAACAATGGTGCAGCAATATACTTTTGGTGGGATAAATGGAAGGACAATCAATCATTGAAAAGTAAGTTTCCAAATATTTTTAAAATTTCTGTACAAAAAAATGCCAGTTTACAAGAGATGATAGTCAACAATACTTGGAACATACAACTCAGGAAGAAATCTACATCATTCGGAAGAGATTGAAGTTCGCGGCTTTTTGAATGGTTAGGATCTCCCCCTAATCTTACCTTGAACAAGAAGATGAATTACTTTGTATCTTTTGCCGGGGGCTTCTCCACCAAAAAACTGCTATAATCTGGTTGTTGGATCAACAACCTCCAATTACTCTGCTCTACCACCTTTCCGGTGCATTTGGGTAAAGTTTGTGCCTCCTAAAACGCAAACTTTTCTTTGTCTTCTTTGGCACAAAATGCAATTCCTACAACTGATAATCTAGTGAGAAGAGGTAGCAACATTGAGAATGTAATGTGTGCATTCACGCAATTCGGCCTGAATCGGTGAATCATCTTCTATTGCATTGTAGTTATGCTCACAAAATTGGTCATACTTTATTGGAGGTTACAATGTGCGATGGGTTACAGCAGGTTCTTTAGAAGCTCAGCTGTTGGCTTGGAAATTCAGGCGAGGTCGTAACAGAGGGAGGAAAATCTGGCCTATTCTTATTTTTGCCATTGTCAGAGCTATTTGGGAAGAAAGAAATCGCAGGGTTATGGCAAAAAAACTCCATAGAGCTGAAGGAATAATCATCAATGAAGTTAAAGCTTTGATCTTTCAATGGGCAATGCGAGAAAAATGGTTTTGGGGTAATTCATTTAGAGATCTCGTAACACACTTTGGAAAGTTATGATTGATAGCTCATAAATCTCTGTAACACAAAAATGGGGACCTTCTTGGGTCTTATTACATTTTCTTTTTATACATATTAACCTTACTCTTCAAAAAAAAAAAAAAATCTGGTCTAGTTGGGTGGCTTAGTCTACCAGCATATCTAGTGTCCTCTTTGGTGTCATCTAAACTTTATCGAAGTGCATGGGTCTTCGTCCTGGTAATTACTGTTCTTATAGGTCTGAAATTAGCTTATTTTTAGTTGGAGTAAAGCACTGCAGCCCAGCCATTTCCCATTTGACAGATGTTGCTTTTCCTAAGTGACAGTTTCTTTTAGCCCGAAGCATCTTTGGTTGATTGAGATGGGTTAATTCGCATCTTTCCTAAGTGACAATTATTGATTACTTGATTAGATATTGTGTAGAATTATTATTTTTTCCACTAAATCCGCGGTTAATCCGCATCCGCCCGTATCATCCGTTGATCCGCGGATGTCAAATCCGCGGTGATTGGGCTGGACACGGTTGGATTTTCCAGATCCGCAACTTTGACGGTTTGGACACAGGTGACCCCTAATCCGCATCTGTCCGTCCGTTGTGACAAAGTTAGTCATGGCATGTATATTCTGGTAGAAGAGAAAATATATTCGATAATCTTGAAAGAGATGTTACAACAGTTCTTATACAAAGTTGTTAGCACAATAAAGGAAACAAGATAAGGGAAAATACAAACTAATTAACACAAAATATACATGCCTATGGAAACAAGAATAATATCAAATATACGGCTATAACTTCCATATCTTCCATATCTTTCAACACCCTCCCTCAACCTCAAGATGGTGCAGAACACATCTTGAGGTTGTTTATTAGAAAATGCAGTCTAGGAGAAGGTAGAGACTTCGTAAAGAGATCTGCAAGCTAGAACTCGGATCGAACATAAGGCAGGACAATGGTCTTCTCTTTGAAGTGATGACGTACAAAATGACAGTCTATTTCTATATGTTTTGTACGTTCATGAAAGACATCGTTATGAGCAATGTGTATAGCAGCTTTGTTGTCACAGAATAGAGGAGTTGACTCAGTCGAGTGAATGCCCATGTCACTAAGTAACCATCTTAACCAAACTATCTCAGAAGTAGTGTGTGCCATAGCTCGATACTCGGCTTCAGCACTAGAGCGAGAAACTACAGATTGTTTCTTACTGCGCCATGAAATTAGAGAGTTGCCAAGAAACAAACAGTATCCAGTGGTAAAACGTCTATCTGTAACATCCCCTGCCCAATCTGAGTCTGTGTATGCACGAAGACGAAGATCTGATGTAGAAGAAAAATGTAACCCCTGGTATAAAGTGCCTTTTATATATCGTATAATTCTAAGAACTGCAGCAAAATGGGAAGTACGTGGAGCAGACAT
Organism: Papaver armeniacum; assembly: GCA_023531295.1. Taxonomy (NCBI): domain Eukaryota; kingdom Viridiplantae; phylum Streptophyta; class Magnoliopsida; order Ranunculales; family Papaveraceae; genus Papaver; species Papaver armeniacum. The sequence goes on from JAJJWW010004179.1 coordinate 59,326, forward strand.
GAATTGGATGACAATATGTACTGCATAACTAATGTCTTATCTCGTAATAGTCAGATAATTGAGACTACCAACAAGCTGACGATACAAAGTTGGGTTGGAAAGAACTTTACCATCAGTTAGGTTGAGTTTTTGCATTTAGTTCAAGAGGTGTTTCTGCAATTTTGCTATCAGTTAACCCAGCACGAAGAATAATATCAGATGCGTATTTGACTTGAGATATGAAATATCCATCAGATGATCTATCAACTTTTATACCAAGAAAGTATCAACTTTTAAGTGAGATTTTAGAGCAAGAATACCTTATGTGTCACTACCTGTTATTACCATGTATGTATGTGAAACTTTCTAAAGAAGATGATTTGGCACTAGGAAGAGACCAGAATGGTATTTTATCCCAAAAGGTAACATGACGAGAGATTTTTGCTAAGCTTAAAAATAGTTGCTAAGCTAAAAACACACATATGGAGGTATTTTTGCTAAGCTTACTACGTTCTCTTTCTGAAGAAGGACAAAGCATGTTGACCCAAAAACATGCAGTTCAGAGTAGTTTGGTTTCTTACCATATAACTTTTCATACGGTGATATACCTCCTATAACAATAGTTGGAACTCGGTTGATAGTATAAAATGCGTGAGAGCAGATTCACCCTGAAATTTGATGGAAGCAGTAGGAAAGAAGTTGAGTTCTAGCAGTCTCAATGATATGACGATGTTTTCGTTAAAGCAACACCATTTTGCTCGGTGTTTCGTACATGTGTTGGAGAAGAGTACCTTGATTTGAGAAGTTCTTTGAAAGGATTAGAGATATATTCGCCTCCTTGATCTGCTCTAAAGACTCTAATGACTTTGCCAAACTGAGTTTTGACCAAGCTTAAAAGGAAGAGCTGATTGTTTACCAAGCTTAAAAGCAGTGCAATATGGTTCTTTGTCTAGAGGAACATTCCCTAACAGACCTTTATTAATCATATAAGAGAGACGGGAAAAGGAAACATGACCTAACTTAGAGTGCCAAGAAATAAATGGAGAGGTGATGGAAGACAAGGTAGATGCAAGAAGAAAAGCTGGATTCTTGAGTTGATGAGGAATAATGAGAGACTCTAGGAGATACAGTCGACCAACTCTACGGCCTATCCCAACAAGCTTCCCTGTCTTGGGATCCTGTATAAAACAATCAGATGGAGTGAAATGAATATTAAACCCTTGATTACAAAGCTGACCAATAGATATCAAATTCATCTTGATATTATGAACAAGCAGTACATCAGGAACATATATCTTGTTAGAAACTTTGATTTGATCAATATGACTAGCACACAGTTTTGATCCATCTGCTGTATGAATATTTGGTGTCACAATGGGATGTACTTTCTCAAAAAAATTTGAGATATATGTCATATGATTTGAGGCTCCGAGTCAAGGAACCACTCGATTGAAAATATACCGTGGGGGACCGAAAATGCGATGATTGTTGTTGGATTGTTACCAATTGATAAAGCCTGTTTGAGCATTTCTTGGATGTCAACCAGATTGTTTTGTGTTGCTAAAGCATTTGATCCGAGTTAAGTTGTTCATGATTGTTTCGAACTCGGGTGCACCGCCATTATTGAGCCGCAGTGTAGTGTGTTGATGCACCATTGAATCTTCTCTTTTCTCTCATGTTTCTAGATGTTGGTGAAGTACGAGTTTCAACCTGTGTGTCCAAAAGCTTTACAATATCCGCATTGAGGTGTGCACAGTGGTGGGGTTAAAGCACTTTGAGTTGTTGAGCCTTGAGAGAAGTTTGATCTTTGGTGTATTTGATGGCATTGTGCAGTTCCTTGCAAGGTGTCCAGGTTTCTTGCAATTGTGACAGTGTACCTGTGATAAATCACGATAGGTAGAGAAATTTTTCTGTGAGTTAAAATGAGCATTAAAGTTTGAGGGTACTGCAAACACTGGTGGTACATCGGGTTTGATTCTTTTTACGAATTTCTTCAAAGAATGAGTTCGAGAGAGCGACTTCTACGGTTGGGAGTGGAGATCGATGCGGAATGGATGCTCTAACTGATTCAAATTCTTCCCTTAGAGCCATCAATAGTTGAACTAATCTAGATTCTTCTCTAAACTTCTCCCATATTGGTGCATCTGTAGTCCACTTAGGTTCCATGAGAGCTAACTGGTTCCAAATGAGAGACATCTCGAGAATGAAAATCGGGATTGATTGTTCAGTTCTTGTTTCAACAACCCGATATCTTGTTCAAGCTTGTACCTTTGAGCAAAGTTGACTTGTGTATATCTCTTTGCAAGAAAATCCCAAGCTTCTTTGGCTACTTCAAAATTAGTAAGTTGCATACTTATAGATGTGACCACTGTGTTGCCTATCCACGTAAGAATTTTGTGATTGTTGATCTCCCATTCTTCAGAAGCATCTTTTTCATCAACTTTGTCTTTTCCACTACCACTGGTACTGACTGGTTTTGGGCACGTTTCTCTTCCATCAATATATTTCCACATACTCTTTCCTTTGAGAAAACTTCTCATAAGGAAGGACCAATGATTATAATTGGTTCCATCTAACTTAGCAGTGATAGGTGAAGATTCTTCTCTCGGCATAGCTTACTCAATGATTCTAGGGTTACTGATACAAGATAAAAGGATAAACAAGTTTGTAACTGAAAAGGGTGAAGAAACAGATGATACCTCAATACGAGAATTGAAAAAGGATTGTCTTGATGCAGCGGAGATGGATTTTAGATCTTCTCTGGCTCTGATACCATGACAAAGTTAGTCATGGCATGTATATTCTGGTAGGAGAGAAAATATATTCGATAAGGTTCTACCTATTTTCCACCCACGTTTTTCCTATTTGTCACTCCCATAAATTGCCACCCCCATTTATCCTATTTACCACCCACATATTTTAGAATATATCCTAAATACTACTCCTTGACTTTTTATTTACGGCCAATATTAAATCCACCCAAATACTAAACCAAAAGAAACAAACCCTAAAACAACTATTCGTCTTCTCCCACCACCGTCACCTTCTCCCCCATCTCCCCCCACCGATCTCACTTCACTTTTTTTTTTCTTTAACGAATTTTTTCAAATGAGAAGGGATAACTCATTTAATTAAGTTGGTAATTGATACATGTCGTAGAACTGGGATAACTCGTAGGATTATTCCCATTGATGATGATCGTTGAAGTTGTTCGGTAGATTTTTTTTAATAGATTCATCGTCTTTTTCTTTCGGTAACTCCTAATTGCACAGAGGAAAATGTGGAAATGGTGCGTCTAATACCTAAAGCATCAAGAGAAAATTAATTAATTACTTAACTTTAGTCGTGAATTCCGTTTGAAGTATCATGGATGTACTTCTCGACCCAGCTTCTCGGTTTGTGATACACTGTTTACAATTGAATATATGCTAACGTGATCGATCATATACGAGAAGATGATTTATTAAATTTTTACTGGTCAACCACCTTTTCTTTCTCTAATTAGCTTTAATTTGGGGAGTAAGCTTACTTGTTGGGCTCTCTTATATTATTTTTTCTTTCCCACAGTTCAAACAGAACCAATGTACTTTCCAATAATGATTGGTGTACCGGGAGATAATCCCGTGGTGGATACCGAGTGAGAGTAAAAATGAGGTGGCTCCATCCTTAACAGCCCCCTGCAAATCTCCATGTGGGGCCCCCAAAAGTTTCTCTACCGGGAGAATCCACGGGATTGTCTCCCGGTGTGTGCAGCATTACCCGTTAATTTTAACACCTCCAAACCTTTTGTGATGCTAATATGCTATTACTCCAAATGCAAGAATAATTTGACGTCCTTGGATGTCTTTGCAAGGAGGGGGTTACGTGGTTTAAAATGTGACTCTTTTAAGTTAACAAAACGTCTTGCAAGAATATGTGTTTGTGATTTGAAGACTGCTACTCTGTTCCAATATTATGTTACTGTAGATTCATGGCTTTCCAATCTAATTGTAATTGACAAATCTTGTGGTATTGTATACCCTCATGTAATAATCCCTTAGTTGTTTAATAAATTTCATGCTTACAAAAAAAAAAAAAAAAAAAAAAAAAATCACTCGAACAGTATATAGCTCGTGAAATTGTCATACCTACCTATCGGGGGAGATTACAGATACGGTTAATAGTCTTGCTTCATGGAGCTCACCGGGGCCTGATGGTCTTCAGGCAAGTTTCTTTCAGGATAACTGGGATATTGTGCAAACTGAGGTGATTTCGCATGTTCAGAACTTTTTCAAAAACATATTAATTTCTCTTACATTGCTTTATTTCCCAAGATAAAAAATGCTTCTTCTCCCCATGACTTCAGGCCTATTAGCTTATCAAATTCTGTTTATAAAATTATCTCTAAAATCTTAACGAATCGTTTGAACCCCTTATGGATAGTTTGGTTTCGCCTTTCCAGTCTGCCTTTGTTGCCAATCGTCAAATTCATGATAATGTCGTTATTACTCATGAAATTCTGCATTCCTTTAAAAGGAAAAAAGAAAAGCTCCAAGAATGATTATTTAGCTATTAAGCTTGATCTTTCTAAAGCTTTTGATAGGTTGGAGTGGTCCTTCATTCTAGCTGTTTTTAAAAAAACTGGGGTTCTCAGGCGAATGGTGTCAGATGATATCTCAATGTATTAGTAATGTTTCATATTCTGTCTTGATGAATGGTTCTCCCAGTGACCCCTTTACCCTTCTCGTGGCATAAGACAAGGAGATTGTCTTTCGCCTTACATTTTTATTCTTTGTATGGAAGTTTTGTCTCAATTGTTGGTGAAAGCAGAGGATGAAAAGTTGATACAAGGCTTCAGATTTAAAAAGGACAGCCCTTCTATCTCTCATCTTTTTTTTGCTGACGATTGTATGTTGTTTTGCAAGGCTTCTGTCTCTTATGCGAAAAACCTCCTCAAGATTATTGATACCTTTGCTCGTGCTTGGTCGGGCAATTAATTATGAGAAGTCCGGCTTTATAACTAGCAAGAAAATGCATCATAAGCATACTAAAATTTTGGCTAAAACTCTTAAGATTTAATTCCTTTAGTAATTATGAAAGGTATCTAGGGACTCCCCTTTTTGTTGGAAAAGATAAAACCAGATCTTTTAACTTTCTTATCGATAACTTATACTCTAGATTAAGTAACACAAAAAAAGACTAATCTCAATGTGGCTGGGAGAACGATTGTTACTAAGCATGTATCGTCTAGCTTAGCAGTTTATCATATGGCGTGTTTACCTCTTCTGAAGACCATTACCTCTAAAATTGATTCCATTCAAAGAACTTTCTGATGGTCTAAAAAGAATCCCAAACGAAATGCATATTTTCGTTCTGGGGATATAGGTAGGTCCAAATTAAATGGTGGTTTAGGTATTCGAAATATTTATGTTATGAATCGATTTTTTATCGTAAGCTTGGTTGGAGGATTATGAAAAATCCAAATTTCTTAATTTCTCGTTTTATGAAAGTGTTGATGGTGGATTTTAAACAAAGGGTAAAATCGTAAAAACCCAAATAACCTAATGTCACCGATGACAAATTTATTAGAACATTTAATGTATGTAGTCAGTAATTAATAGGGGGTATTTTTTCAAATTAGGGTTACAACGAACAAAACCTAATTCTCCTCCGTGCCAATGGAAAATCATGCCAGCCACACCTAGCCCAAGCTAGCCGCGCCATGCCAAACGCACTCTGCCTTGGCCCTAGCTATGCTAGTCACACCAAACGCGCCAAAGCATGCCAACAATGCTAACCGCACCTCCGTGCCAATGGCAAATCATGCCAGCCACACCTAGCCCAAGCTAGCCGCGCTATGCCAAAAACACACTATGCCTTGGCCCTAGCTATGTTAGTCACACCAAAAGCGCCAAAGCATGCCAACCATGCTAACCGCACCTCCGTGCCAATGGCAAATCATGCAAGCCACACCTAGCCCAAGCTAGCCGCGCCATGCCAAACGCACTATGCCTTGGCCCTAGCTATGCTAGTCACACCAAATGCGCCAAAGCATGCCAACCATGCTAGCCGCACCTCCGTGCCAATGGCAAATCATGCCAGCCACACCTAGCCCAAGCTAGCCGCACCTCCGTGCTAATGGAAAATCATGCCAGCCACACCTAGCCCAAGCTAGCCGCACCTCCGTGCCAATGAAAATCATGCCCGCCACACCAAACGCGCCAAAGCATGCCAACCATGCTAGCCGCACCTCCGTGCCAATGGCAAATCATGCCACCCACACCTAGCCCAAGCTAGCCGCACCTCCGTGCCAATAGCAAATCATGCCAGCCACACTAAACGCGCCAAAGCATGCCAACCATGCTAGCCGCACCTCCGTGCCAGCCACACCTTGCCCAAGCTAGCCGCGCCATGCCAAACACACTCTGCCTTGGCCCTAGCTACGCTGGTCACGCCACGCCAAGCCAAACACCCTTACCTTGGCCCTAGCCGCGCCATGCCAAAGTAGCGCCCACACCTAGGATTGCAAACCATGCAACCTAGGCCAAATTGGCCACGCATGCCATTGGCATATGCCAACACGCTCGCTGGTAGCTTTTCTCACCAGGGCGTGGCCCTAATGGCCGAGCATGCCATTGGCACATGCCAACACGCTCGCTGGTAGCTTTTCCTACCAGGGCGCGACCCAAATTGGCCACGCATGCCATTGGCACATGCCAACACGCTCGCTGGTAGCTTTTCCTACCAGGACGCGACCAAAATTGGCCATGCGTGCCATTGGCACATGCCAACCCGCTCGCTGGTAGCTTTTCCTACCAGGTCGTGACCCAAGTTGGCCACGCATGCCATTGGCACATGCCAACATGCATCGTTGGTAGATTTTCTTACCAGGACATAGCCCTAATGGCCATGTGTGCCATTGACACATGCCAAACACGCACGCTGGTAGCCTAACTTGCAAACCGTTCAACCTACCATCAAGGCATTCCACACAAGCCATTGGCACTTTCCATACACGCCACTAGCATCTCTGGCATTGCCACTTACACTCAACGTACAACCTACCACCAAAGCATTTCGCACATGCCATTGGCACATGCCACACATGCCACTAGCAGCTCTGGCGTTGCCACTTGCACTCAAGGTGCAACCCGCAACAAAGGCATTCCGCATATGCCAGTGGCACATGCCACACGCGTCTCTAGCAGCGCCACTTGCACTCAAGGTGCAACCAACACTCGAGACATCAACACAAACTGGGGGATGCTTTCTAGGGTTTTGGTTTATGGTCACAAAGCATACGGCGTACACTACGCTCACATTAAGAAAGCGTAAATAGGAATAAAGCGGTCAAATAAATGAGGAAATAATGGTGAAAACGTTTTCACCCATAAACACCTTGCGGTTACCACCTCCTCCCATTATTTCACCCTTTACTCTCTTCCTTCATGAGGCCAGGGTACGTTTCAGCCTCGACTTGTATAAATAGATCTTACCTATTTCCACCAGACAACAAGTCTCGGTCAGGAGAAAAATACAACACTCTTAGAAAAGGTAACTTTGCAAGCTCTCCAAAAAGCTTTCATCTCTTGCAAGCTTCCGAAGCTTTCACTTTCTGATACAAGTCGAGACACTACTCTCCCAGAATTATTCTGGTCTCAACACCTTTCTTTGCTTCCCTCCCAAATCAACCCTTCTCCTCCACTTTGTGACCGAAGCAAGTCTGGAACGGCCATTTCTTTGGTTTAGGCCGGACTTGTACAGATTGATCTCTCGAATCTAGAAAGTGCTCACGTGCAGCACATTTGTTTAGGGTTGAAACCAGTTTCTCACTCACCTACCGAATTTACCGAAATCGGCGGAAACGATTTTTACCCATAAACAATTGGCGACAGTAGCGGGATGATTGATCTATCGGATGCAATGTCAGACTGTCGATCTCGTTCTTCGACCCATATGTCAAGATGGTAGAGGAAGGCGACTCAATCCGACTCAACTACCAGACAACCCGTTACCAGTCGTAGAGATTACACAAGAAAACTGGGGACTCGCTGAAGATGCTACCAGCGATTGGGGACTTGCTAGCAACGCTACCGGCAAAGCCGCCTTCTACGTGGAAAGGGGCATGTTCGCAAAAACCTATGGAGTGAGTAAATTTAGACATGGCAAGATATACGATCTGTTTTTTAGGTTCTTAATAAAACCGTCATACTACTGCGTCTTGTGCCTATTGCTAGCAGACACTTTCATAAAAGCAATATTCCTTTCACAAAACATAATCAGAGTTATATTATCAAAACCATTCATCCCAGAAATAATCCAATATCCTCGAGAGCTACCAGCTGTCTATCAAAACCAGTCGAACATTGAACCAGACATCCAGTATGTTTTTTCAAAAAAAAAAAAAGAAGAAGAACCTAAATGAAAGTTTAACAGAGAAACATTCAAGGAAAATCATCCAACAGAGGTCTTTCTTCTTGGAGAAAGTCAACTTGCATCTTCAAGAGCCGCTCTCTTCATAGTTAACATCTTGGAAAGCTTTTCGAGTTCTACCTCCTATCGTGCAATCTCCTCTGTAAAGGCTTTCGATTGCTGCATCTTTCGACTCCATGGATCTCAAAGAAGGCCTTCGACAAACCACGAAGCGTTGAACTCCTTTTCTACGCACACTTCGCGATGGTGCTCCCGCTTCTGTAATAACGTCTTCGAAACGGTGTGGCCAGTCACCTCACGCATGTCCTCGATGGAAGATAAAGCCTCTTCCACACGCTTAACCAGCCGCAAATCGACTAGTGACCTTCTTGGTTGTGGCCATATGTCCGTACTTCTCCTGATTCTGGTGTACAACGCCTCAAACTTAGCCAAAGACATCTTTGAAACCGCCAACCAAAGACATGACCCTGGATAAGGAACCAAATACGGGGGGATCGAAAATGGCGCCGTAATCGGCCTCACGACTCGCAAAGGGTCTTCTTCCATGTCTACGACAGCAACCATCAGAGAATCATCCACCGTTTGAACCGCATCTGTGCCCGGAAATTGGCTAACTCCCATCTCCAAATCACCGGCGGTGGTCACCAAAGGCAAGTTTTCGTGTGGCTCCACCACAGAATCGTCCTCCGAACCGGATTCCTCCTGCGAACTTGAGTTAGACATTTTTCAAAAGAGGAAACGGAAGAAGAAAGAAAAAGAAGCGCGAAACTCACCGAACCACTTCCCGAAAAAGAACCAGTGCTGCCAGAGGAATCTCTCTCACTTGTTGAACTTTCTTCTTTCTCCGACTCATCACCGCTATGTGAAGGCTCTGTGCCGCCGGAATTCTTCGAAGAAATTGTCGTCTCCGGGGCAACGTGCAAGGGCAGCGAAAGCATTAACACTACCGAAGCCCCGGAAGAAACAAGACACATGTTTTCAGCAAAAATTCACGTATTTTGAGACAAACCAACAAGGAGGCGACACATACCTGGTTATTGGAAGAACTGAAAGACACGAGAGCTGCGGGAGGATATTTTAAAACCGCCCGGAACCCGCCAGCACGATTCTTCGTTCTCCGTTCCTTTGCCTGGGGACTTTCCGAGTTGCCAGGCAACCTTCGCTTGGGATCTCTCAACATTGGATACTTCTTCAAAACTGCTGGGGAAGGTTTACAACGAACATTCTCCACCACGTTATTTACAAAATCTTGGATCATAGTGAACTCATCGTACCAGAACTCATTATAGCCAAAAGTCGTCGAAGTTACTCTTCCCGTTTGAAAGAAGGGAAGGCGGATATCCGGCTCAAGGGAACTGGCATTGAGGGCGGCATGCAATGAATCCTTAGGAACCACCAGACGGTAACCAAGAGGCACCCCTTGATCGAAGCCCATGTGACGAAAGCAAAGACGGCCAATATTGTAAGCAGCTATTCGGAAAGACCCCATGAAGAAAGACGACATATAGCCGGACATGCAGCTTTGAATAAACAAGTTTTCACCAACACTCAAGTTGCCGTCAAAAGATAAAGACATGATCGGAAAGGAAGCAAAGGTGTCAATTTGAGTCACCGACCTATGGACCGGCTCCCATGGGCGAAAACCGATTTCATGCGACTTATCGAGAAGACTAACCAAGCTCATGCCAACTCTTGGACGCCTTGTTCACCCATCGAAGAATTCGGGAGCCTCCCCAACTCGCGGAATCGAAGGCAACGGTTTTGAGCATACTTCTCAAAGTGCTCCCATAGCCAGCTTGCGGAAAAGCAACGTGCACATATGAATCCACTTTCATGAAACCATTCGAAACTCGCATGTTCGCAACTAGGTGATCCGGATGCACATACGGGGAACCAAGGAATAGCTTGCCAATGGGAAGAACTTCACCTTTGCTAACTTCACAAAGAATCAATAGCAACTCGGGTCTTATTTCCTTCTTGCCGTAAACCATCATCAAAAATGTCTCTAGACAACCAGAGAGCCAAAAATGTTGCAACATGAAGATCATCTGCTTTTGTGTTTAGGTTCCAGCTCGTCCGAAACCATTGAGATATCCACCATTGTAAAGCACCTTTCACCCTCTTTCCAGGCGTAATCCTTCGACTTCGCAGTGGAGTCTTTTCGAGAGTAATCTCCCAACTTAGCGGCAAGGTCTTCCCGCATCTTCTCCTCACCTTCGGACAATCGGATATTAAGATTCCTTGTTCTAGGAAGATTCATCAAGAGAGCCACACTCTCCAAGGAGAAAGTTATTTCACCCCATCTACATATGATCGTATGGGTGTCCGAACACCATCCGGAGATGAAAGCAACCAAGCCCGGATATCCTTCCTAATCGGGAGATTTTCATCAAGCTCGATAGCATCAATAATCTGCGCTCGAGTCAAGTTGGTATTTATGTGCTCCCTACTCACCATGAACTCAACCCATCTGTCAAAAGAACGCAATGGGCTTTGACACATCCTGAAATCAATGTTGGAAGAAGAATATACCCCTTTATGAAGACAAACCGTATGGTGTTCTCTCAGAGGCGAACCGAACGTGTCTTCTTTTATCTTCACCACCTAGGTTAACAAAATTGGCACGAAACTGGGTGATTCTTCCGAGCAGGGGCGAGGGGTCTGGCAAAGAATTCATCATCCGTGTTTGGTTTGGAACTATGAACATCCTTCGATGAGGCGAAATTTTGTTCAGGTATCTTGTCGGATTTCTTCATAACAACTTAGTAACGAGAGATCTGCACACGGAGAAAGACAAAATTATCTCCCTGACACATAACCGCACCCAACAAAAGGAAAACCTAAAAAAAAAAAAAAAAAAGGGTGTATTCTATACGGGTTCAAAACTCCACACGCAATATTTTCTTCAGGGTTCAAAATTATATACGCAGTATTTTCTACGGGCTCGAATGCGTCTATGGTATCCTTCTTCGGGTTCAAAATTATATATGGAGCATTTTTCTACGGGTTCAAAACTGCACACGCAGTATTTTCTTCAGGTTTCAAAATTATATACGCAGTATTTTCTACGGGCTCGAATGCGTCTATGGTATCCTTCTTCGGGTTCAAAATTATATATGGAGCATTCTCTACGGGTTCGAAAATGCACACGCAGTATCTTCTTCAGGGTTCAAGAATTATATACGCAGTATTTTCTACGGGCTCGAATGCGTCTATGGTATCCTTATTCGGGTTCAAAATTATATATGGAGCATTCTCTACGGGTTCGAAAATGCACACGCAGATCTTCTTCGTGGTTCAAAAATTATATACGCAGTATTTTATACGCGCTCAAGTGCGTCTGCAGTATCCTTCTTCGGGTTCAAGACTATATACGCAGTATTTTCTACGGGCTCGAATGTGTCTATGGTATCCTTCTTCGGGTTCAAAATTATATATGGAGCGTTTTTCTACGGGTTCGAATCATATATACGGTATTTCCCTTGGGTGCATATATACAATATTTTCTACAAGAAGCACGCCAAGAAATCATATGCGCAATATCATTGCAAGGATTATAAAAACGCCTACTTTTAGGGTTTGCACCTACATGAATAGGGAAACAAGAGAAGTACTGGAAGACATACCTAGAAATCGGTTTTTCTTTATGACTCTGCCGCTAGTATGAAAAGATGAAAGAACAAAGATGAGAGAAAGGGATTATATATATATATGGGCGTGGAGATTCTGAAATAGGGAAGGATTTCCCTATACCAAAAATCGTGCATATAAGGAACGGGCCCACAAGGGATCCCAACTTCCCGACGTTGCCCAAGTAGCACCGGTCCCACCAATTGCGCCCAACTTCCCAACGTCGCCCAAGTTACACCGGTCCCACCAGTTGCGCCCAACTTCCCAACGCCGCCCAAGTCACGCTAGCTAGCACGATCAGCTTCCCATTTTGCGCCGGTCCCGCCAGCTAGCACGCTCAGTTTCCCAACTCAAGTCACGCCAGCTAGCACGATCAGCTTCCCATTTTGCGCCGGTCCCGCCAGCTAGCACGCTCAGTTTCTCAACTCGTGTCAACTTCTCAATGTCGCCCAGCTTCCTACCTCTCAATGACGCTGACTTCCCAATTGTGCCAGCCTCCCGATTTTCGCAAAACTACAAGAGGCGAGGATTCCAAATCCTGTTTATAAAAAGGTCAGACAAGCCTCTTCAATTCTCTTTACGATTTGCTGTTGATAGTTTGTCACCATCTTATGCTTACCTCGCAACAAAGCTCCTTTTCCGAGCTAAGCAGGGGACTTAATGTTGATGGTGGATTTTAAACAAAGGGTAAAATCGTAAAACCCCAAATAACCTAATGTCACCGATGACACATTTATTAGAACATTTAATGCATGTAGTCGTAATTAATAGGGGTATTTTTTCAAATTAGGGTTACAACGAACAAAACCCTAATTCCCCTCCGTGCCAATGGCAAATCATGCCAGCCACACTTAGCCCAAGCTAGCCGCGCCATGCCAAACGCACTCTGCCTTGGCCCTAGCTATGCTAGTCACACCAAACGCGCCAAAGCATGCCAACAATGCTAACCGCACCTCCTTGCCAATGGTGAATCATGCCAGCCACACCTAGCCCAAGCTAGCCGCGCCATGCCAAACGCACTCTGCCTTGGCCCTAGCTATGCTAGTCACACCAAATGCGCCAAAGCATGCCAACCATGCTAAACGCACCTCCGTGCCAATGGCAAATCATGCCAGCCACACCTAGCCCAAGCTAGCCGCGCCATGCCAAATGCACTCTGCCTTGGCCCTAGCTATGCTAGTCACACCAAACGCGCCAAAGCATGCCAACCATGCTAGCCGCACCTCCGTGCCAATGGCAAATCATGCCAGCCACACCTAGCCCAAGCTAGCCGCACCTCCGTGCCAATGGAAAATCATGCCAGCCACACCAAACGCGCCAAAGCATGCCAACCATGCTAGCCGCACCTCCGTGCCAATGGCAAATCATGCTAGCCACACCTAGCCCAAGCTAGCCGCACCTCCGTGCCAATGGCAAATCATGCCGCCCACACCAAACGCCGCCAAAGCATGCCAACCATGCTAGCCGCACCTCCGTGCCAATGGCAAATCATGCCGAGACACACCTTGCCCAAGCTAGTCGCGCCATGCCAAACATACTCGCTTGCCTTGGCCCTAGCTATTTATTTGGTCACACTGTGCCAAGCCAAACACCCTTACCTTGGCCCTAGCCGCGCCATGCCAAAGCAGCGCCGCACCTAGGCTTGCAAACCATGCAACCTAGGCCAAATTGGCCACGCATGCCATTGGCACATGCCAACACGCTGTGGTAGCTTTTCTCACTGTGGCGTGGCCCTAATGGCCGAGCATGCCATTGGCACATGCCAACATGCTCGTTGGTAGCTTTTCCTACCAGGGCGCGACCCAAATTGGCCACGCATGCCATTGGCACATGCCAACACGCTCGCCTGGTAGCTTTCCTACCAGTGCCGCGACCCAAATTGGCCATGCATGCCATTGGCACATGCCAACACGCTCGCCGGGTAGCTTTTCCTACTAGGTCGTGACCCAGAGTTGCCACGCATGCCATTGGCACATGCCAACATGCATCGTCAGCTTTTCTTACCAGGACATAGCCCTAATGTCCATGCGTGCCATTGACACATGCCAAACACGCACGCTGGTAGCCTAACTTGCAAACCGTGCAACCTACCTTCAAGGCATTCCGCACACGCCATTGGCACTTGCCATACACTCCAATAGAAGCTCTGGCATTGCCACTTACACTCAACGTACAACCTACCACCAAAGCATTCCGCACATGTCATTGGCACATGCCACACACGCCACTACGGCTACTGGCGTTGCCACTTGCACTCAAGGTGCAATCCGCAACAAAGGCATTCCGCACATGCCGGTGGCACATGCCACACGCGCCTCTAGTAGCGCCATTTTCAAGGTGCAACCAACACTCGAGACATCAACACAAACTGGGGGATGCTTTCTAAGGTTTTGGTTTGGCGGTCACAGCATACAGCGTACACTACGCTCACATTAAGAAAGCGTGAATAGGAATAAAGCGGTCAAATAAATAAGGAAATAATGGTGAAAACGTTTTCACCCATAAACACCTTGCGGTTACCACCTCCTCCCATTATTTCACCCTTTACTCTCTTCCTTCATGAGGCCAGATACGTTTCAGCCTTGACTTGTATAAATAGGTCTTACCTATTTCCACCAAACAACAAGTCTCGGTCGGAGAAAAATACAACACTCTCGGAAAAGGCAACTCAGGCAAGCTCTCCAAAAGCTTTCATCTCTTGCAAGCTCTCCGAAGCTTTCACTTTTCGATACAAGTCGAGACACTACTCTCCTAGAATTATTCGGTCTCAACACCTTTCTTTGCTTCCCTCCCCAAATCAACCCTTCTCCTCCACTTTGTAACCGAAGCAAGTCTGGAACGGACATTTCTTGGTTTAGGCCGGACTTGTATAGATTGATCTATCGAATCTAGAAAGTGCTCACGTGCAACACATTTGTTTAGGGTTTAAACCAGTTTCTCACTCACCTACCGAATTTACCGAAATCGGCGGAAACGATTTTTACCCATAAACAGAAAGATAAATATTTTCCTAATCAGAACTTGTAGATATTGACAAAGCGGCTAATTCCTCTTCTTGGATATGGAAAGGTATTATAAATGGGGTACAATTTATTAAAGCTAATTCAGTCATAAAAATTAATGATGGAGTTTCTTCTCGTATTTGGTCTTCAAACTGGATTCCTGGAAATTTGCATCCTCCAGTGCCCAGACAATCTTCTCATAGTGAATTTGTATTTGTTAATGAGCTCTTTGATATTCAAAATGGTAGTTGGAATGATAGTTTGCTTTCGACTTTCTTCTTAGCAGAGGATGTTACTAGGATTAAGACAATTAGACTAAACCTTCTTGAATGACTCCTTAATGTGGGCGCACACTAGTAATGGAAAGTTTACCATTAAGTCTGCTTTACGAGTTTATGTGAATTCTTGCTCGTCACCGGATGATTCTCGCTACGAAGAAAGTGGGGGATATTGACTATTTGCCCAAAATTAAGTTTTTCTTGTGGAAAATATTTGCATACATGCTTCCAGTTAACTCCATGCTTAGGTCTTATAATCCTGAAGTTGATGATCTTTGTCCTCTTTGCTAGAGATATGAGGAAACTGTTATGCACCTTTTTATTGATTGTGAAGTGGTTAAACATATATGGTTTGGTCTCTATTTACAACACTTGATCAACTTTGAAATAGACTGGATTGATGACTACTTTCTGTTTTGGCATGATGCCGCTTTAGGGGCTTCCCCATTTAGTGTGTCTGGCCTAGAACTTGTGGCATAGTCTTATGGTGTGTCCGGAAAATCATATGTGAAGTGATTTTCAAGAAGGCCTCTTTAGATCTGAATAAGATTATTTTGGACATAAAGAGAATTATTAATACTTATATTTCTCCTAAGTCTCATGCTTTTGTTTCTCCTACTGTGGTTATCAAGATCCCTAGTACTGATGTGGATCATTTTATGTTTATTGATGGCTCCTTTAAAGATTATAATATGGGTTTGGGTATTATTTGGTGTGACACTGCAGGAAATATAAGAAGATGTCGTTCAGACTACGGTTTGATGTCAGATGCAGCTGGTGCTGAAGCAGCTGCACTCATTTTGGCTATCTCTTGGGCAGAGGAGATGCATCTTACCAAAGTCTTCTTTGTCAGTGACTGTTTTCAGCTTGTGCAGTTCAGTAATGGTGCCAACACAAATATTGCTTGGAGAAGTAGTGACCTTGTTGAGCATTGTCGGAGTTTAATTTCTAGTTCTTTGTCGTTTAAGTTAATGTATGTAAAGCGTATGAACAATCAACTAAAGTGCACGTCGGGCTAGAAAAATTGATCTTAAGGGTCTTTGGGTCTCTTTTCCTTCCTTTTTAAACTATCTTATTAGGAAGGAGAACCTAAATGAAATCTGTAACTCTTTGCTTTCTTAATAAATTGGTGTGTTTTTTAGCAAAAAAAAATATATCTCGTGAAATGTGAATTATACATGGAGCATACGTAAATAACAAAAAAAAAAAAAGAGATGCGGTGTCATTTTGCTTTAAAATATTCAGTCACCAGATACATGTGCAGTTAAAGTTCCAAATCTATCACACTAAAACATTAGGTTATCTAAAGACTTAAATTCCTAGACAAATAAAGCTCTCACGTTGAACGGTGAGGAAACTCTCGTTTCCTATTGGCCGAATATAGGTTTTTGGTGAGGACACTTGCCAACATATGATTGATATAAAAATAACAGAACTAGTCATAAAAACCCAAGGTGACCAAACTTGTGGTACAAAAACCCCCCATTAAAATTTTGTGATCCATCAAACCTCCATCTTAAACAAAATTGATACAAAAATCCCAAATTTTAAAAAATGGATACAAAAACCCCAAATTTCAAAATTGGTTTCATCAAATTTTATGACGAAACCAAAAGTGGTTTCATCAAATTCTTTGGGGTTTTTGTTTTCCTTTTGTTTTTTTTTGGGGTTTTTGTGTTACTTTTGTTTTGATGTGTTTTTTGTGGATGGATAATGACACCTTTGGGGTTATAACTCGCGGGCCGTAAAAATAATATGAAAAATTTAGAAAATAGGAAACCAAATTCAATTTGGAATTCATGAAGTGCCAATATTTAGGTGAGGATACTTGGCAATGTATGATTGATTTAAAATTTACAAACTAGCTTACCGTGTTTGGAATTTTTTGGAAGTCCAAATTCAATTTGGAAATAGAGTAATTATAATATTAGGACTATTTTTTCCAAATTAATATATAAAGGGGAAAAAAATCATATTTTATGCGAAAATAAACAGAAAAAATAAGGAAATTGCACACATCCTCCACCTATTTGACCTATTTGCCCCGCCACATCAAATCAAAAATTCATCTTCACGGGGCAAAGCAAAGCCCAGTGTTCAACAAATCAAAAATGCATTGTCACAGGGCGGGGCGCGCACACCAATTTAAAAGGAAATAAATAAATAAAATATGCACATATTTTCCACCTATTTAATGTTGACCCGCCACACCAAATTAAAAATACAGCTACACGCGGCGGGGCAAAGCCCCACGCACACGAAATCAAAACTTCATCGCCACAGGGCGGGAAAGCCCGCCCACACCAAATTAAAAGGAAAAATAAATAAATAAAATATGCACATATTTTCCATCTATTTAATGTATTTGCCCCGACACAGAAAATCAAAAATGCATCGCCATGGGGCGGGGCGAAGCTCTGTGCACACCAAATTAAAAATGCATCGTCACGGGGCAGGGCGAAACCCCGCGCACATCAAATCAAAAATATATCACCATGGGGCGGGGCGAAGCCCCCCGCACATCAAGTTAAAAAACTAAAAGTATGCCCGATGCGTAGCACGGGCACAAATCTAGTAAACCTAACAGCAACAACCCGTCTGAAAAAAAAGAAAGGAAAATCACATCTAGATATTTCCTTGACTCGGGGACGGCATCCACAAAATTACAATCGACATGAATCCCCTTTAGAATAAAATAAAACATTACAGAATTACACACCCAATATCTATTCTAGCTAGATAAGGCATCTAAGTACCCAACAATCCGGCAATTTTGAGGTCCACCGTCTTGACATGAAAAGTTCTTTTTTATTAATTTTTCTCTCGCTCCCACACTTCCAGGAGCTGGATTGGCCAACCAGTTTCATTTGATTTGATTTGACAAATATCCATCATAATTTAATTTAATTTACCACCCTCCAAACCTTTTTAACACTACTCAAAGTCCCAAGTCCTTGGAATGTCTATGTAAGGATGGGGTTACGTGGTTTATAATGTGACTCTTTTACATTAAGAAACGTCTTGTCGGGATATGTAATTTGGTTTTACAACATGATAGTTCATGCGGACTCCTTGATCAAAATATAAGATTTAGTTTTATAGATCGTTAATTAGGATCGTTGAACTTCATGATAATTGCCCAATAAATATGCAAGATTAGTTTAGAAGAAATACATTATGACGTTAATCCGGAGTACATCACACCATAATACCTTGTGGAGGTCTTGGTTTCTCCTTCTTCACCTCGTACGTTATGAATGATAAATTCTCGAACCCAATACTGATGGTTATTATGTTCTGTTGGAGAAAATGAGTTTTTAATGTTTTGATTTTATGGTCTTGTGGGAATGGAACTTAGGACCTTTGGGTCTCTAAGAGCTCTTACTCATTTTCTATCAGTGAATGAAATAGGTCCTTTAGTCCCACATTGGGTATAACTAAAGATGATATCCACTATATAGCTATTCCTTTATGGATAGTTAGTAAAACAATGTGGGTGGAATGGACTTGACGAAATATTTTTGTTTCCACTAAGGCTTGGGCTTAAGGCTCGGGCTCGTGCCACCATCGTGGACAGGTCAACCAAGACATTCTTTTTTCGACGAAATTTCCTTTGAATTATTTCTAAAAGAATTTAAATTAAATTAAATTAAATTTTGTCATTAACTATGGGGGGCGTATGACCCGGAGAGAATTATTTCTTTCCGTTTTTCTCTATGTCGACATTATGTGCATGACTGTTTTGTTGTTGTTACAAGAAATCTTGAATTTAATTCGAAATTATTTTGTCTTTAATTCAAATTTTATTCTCTCATTAATTCGCGTTTACTGGAAAATCAATTCGACCTCTCTCTTTTCCCCTATATAAATCGACCACATTCTTCATTTCAACTTGTGTCCAGAAGAGCTACTATCCTCTTCTTTTCGTCTCTCTCCTTCTGTGTGGTCTTTTCTTTTCTTCTGTGCAATTGCTGTTGAGTTCAAAAGAGTGGGCAAGTACTGTAGTGCTAATAGTGCTTGCATCGGGCAGTTTTATCCTGGATACGACTTGACCAGTGGTATAGGCATCACTCATTCTTGAGGCGCACTTGGCCAACTATCGTGTTAAGGACAACAGTGTTGAACACGTGACGCTGTCCTATGTTTGCTATCAATTGAGTGTTTATTTACCTTTCAGAAATTTATTTCTAACATCTTCACATCTTCTTTTAGTGTTTTATTGTTACAGTCGCAACGTGTTCCTCTTATAGAAGGAGGACCAAATTCCTAGGGTTTAGTGTTGGCATTAAATCTCGACCGTCCATCAAAGAAGAGATATTAGGAATAATCCCATAAAGGAAACCCGGTATAAGTATAACAATAATCTAGATTACCAAGATTATTACATGGGCCCAAGAGAATATTTCCAGTCATCCGAAAATATTCTTACACAAAAGTCCGATCAGGATGATGTCGAATCGTGGAGAACAGACTTAGGAACATGTAAATGGAAACTTAAAATGTGCACAGTTCTTCTTCAAAAAACAGTGTTTATGGTATCGATCGAAGAAGATGGTGAATGATGCAAGGAATACATGCTACATTGACAAATACGTGTTGGAAAATTGGTAGTAAAACAGGGTGAAGAAAAGAATATTGTATTAGGGTTCAAGGCTCTTATGAAAGATTCTTTTTGACAATTATTCGACCCTTTCCCAATTGAATTGGCGAGTACAAACAGGTTAATTGAATATTGCCGTTAGGATACTAGAAGCCCCACAACAGTTGTTGGATTCAAAGCTTGTACGACCTTGATCCAACCAAGAACACACTGGTTTTGTTTCTGATGATGCTTGTAAGAAAGAAACAGAGAGAGTTGAGAGATGTGTTTTGAATGAAATCAAGCCAACGTAGTTCAAGCTAAGTTGAGACAAAGCATCATCGTGGAAACCAATACATAAATGATAGGTACCTTTTGGGTTTGAACCTCCACTTAGTGTAAGATATTCAAAGCTTCATCGAGGTCCTATGGTGAATTTTATCTTGAACCAAGTACCCCTTGTGATAAAGCCGGAACCTCCACACATATTGATTTCAGGAAGTAGTGTGTTCCATAGCTCGCACATTCTTTCTCCTGGATTCCTGAGTCCTTTTCTGAGAACGGTCTTATTCTCATAGGAAACATCCTGATTTCCAAATACTCATATATGTAAGTCTCAAAGGTGTTTCTGCGAGACACCTTGTGATAAGAGTTAGACTTATTAAGGATTTTCATCCACCCCTAAGATCATGCAGAATCACTACACTAGAAGGAAAATGGGAAATTTTAGTTTAGTGTACCATAACCACTGCAATAACTTGTTAGTACCACATTGAACTTAAGTTTATCTTTTTCAAAGTATAACATAAGTTGGGTTTCCGTTATTGGCGATCAAACTTCTTTCATAGACCTGAGTCCCATCTCCTTACACTTTATTGAATGCACATCCTTTGTAGACACTTTGTGAAAGGGTCTGCCAAGTTCTTTTTCGATTCAATATAGGTAACTGCAACTACTCCCCTTTTGAGTAATTGTCTGACAATTTGATGTCTAAGACTAGCATGTCTTGACTTTCCATTATAAGTCTTGTTTAGGACCTTATAGATCGTAGCCTGATTGTCATAGTTAATCATAACAGAAAGAGTTGGCTTCATCCATAATGGGATTTCTGCTAGTAAATTTCTAAGCCATTCTGCCTCCTTACATGCATATGTAAGTGCAATCAATTCTGACAACATTGTTGAATCAGAAATGCAGGTCTGCTTCTTGGAACTCCAAGACACAACAACACCTCCCAATGTAAATATCCATCCACTGGTAGATTTGGATTTGGATTCTACATTGTTCCAGTTCGCATCACTTTATCCTTCTAATTTATGGTTCCCTTCAAGTAAGCCAACACTCTTGAAGCTGCCTAAATGCCTTCAATTCAAGGGTTTGTTGAAAATATTCAACAATACGTACGGATACTTGTTAGGAGTTCATGGCTAAATGTCATATCATGCTTTGTATGTACATGTACAGTTAGAGATCCAAATCTATCACATTTAACAATAGGCATAGCACTACGTAACCTAGACCAAACAGCCGCGCCCTTGTACACACAATTGACATGAGCCAAAAATTCAGGGCCGGCCCTGGGGCAAAGCACCCAAAGCAGTGCTTTGGGCAACAAATATTTTAGGGCATCAAAAATGATCTTTTTTGTCCGTTCTTCAATAGAAAAGTCAACAACATTTGAAATACTAATAAGGAAGCAAAAAATGAATTTCATAGATAGATTTTCAGGCGTGGAAGATGGAGTGCACTTTTGAATCGGTGAGGTGTTAACACCCTACGAAAGGAAATTGAGTTTTTATAGTTTCTTTTATACGTGGGACCTACCTTGGAAGTAAATAGAAAGACAATTACCATTTACCAATACCACGCCGCCTCCTCTTCTCTTATTTTTAATTATCGAAGAACAAAAGAAAAAAGAGAACAAGCTTTAGAACAATAAAATGTAAATCATTAATTCTCTTAAATTAGTTGTTCACTAATGATCTATTCGGGATCTCAAAATAGAAAAAAAAAAAGAGAAAAAAAAAAGCAAAAGATGGTCAATTAGCAAAATATCTTGCTAGGTTTTTTATTTACAATACTATAAAAGAGGTTTGATGGATTTCCCATGAGTCTTTGAAAGAGAAATAGTCGAAATACTTGGTTATAATTTATTATTGGAGACTCTGTTTCGGAAAACATATCCTAACACAAATTTTTACACCTAATATGATCTAAAAAGTTAAATAGTTGTTTAGTTTATTTGGTTGATCAAATAATCTACCATTTATATAAAGCCATGTATAGGGGCATCAATTTGTATATCAGCTTCGGGGCATCAGCATCTCAAGGCCGGCCCTGCAAAAATTCCTTTGTTTCCGTAACTCTGTTCCCTGCAATCTTAGCTTATCTTCACTGCAATATCCGGTGGCCGGTCCACGTTGATGCATGATATCCTCCTCTTCCATTAAAAAAAAAAAGTATAATGTCTTCCTCCTCATCGTGTCCCGCATTGGTTATCAATTAATTTAACTCATTAAATTAATATATAGCCGACCATCCTTTCCCTACGGGCCGGCATTTGGCATTGGCGCATTGCTAAGCTCTCTGTCTTCGGACAACAAATACTTTTTTTCCTCCATTAATTATCTTATGATTGATACTTAATCAGGATATTTAGAAATAAAGAACAAGTACCTGAAAATGATCGTGCAAAGATGATTCTTCTTCGATAGTGGAGAAGCAATGAAAACTATGTTCCCGTTCCCGTTCCCTTTGCTGGTGAAACGGCTACATATATCTCCATACACAAGGAGAGTTTTGTTGGTTTTTTTCTTTTCTTTTTTTCCCCCTGTTATCAAACCCTAAAACCAACCCAAACAGAGAAGAATCATGAAAAACAAGATCATCAGATCATTATCAAATCATTTAAAGGAAATTAATCAACAACAAGGCATGCAATGCAGTTAACAAGATCATTAGCTCCACCATATCTAAATTTCCGTCTTGTTTTATTAATCTTCCCTTGTTTTTCATTCTTAATATTTTTATCTCTTTCTCGAACTGATAATAATATCTTTTCGACTTTTAACCCTCTCAGAAACTTTCTTTCAAACCTCTCATCACCATCATCGTATGCATTACCTCCTCTTCCATCCATATTAAATTCTTCCGACAGCACTACTGAATCGGTGTCCGAGTTGAGGAATGAAGATAAGAAAAAGAAAGAGTTATTATTACGGTCAAGAATTGCTGTGTGCTTAGTAGGTGGAGCAAGAAAGTTCGAACTCACTGGACCGTCAATAGCAGAGAATGTATTGAACGTTTACCCTAATGCAGATCTTTTCTTAAATTCTCCATTAGATAAAGACTCGTTCAAGTTTTCAATTTTCAAAGACATTGCTCCAAGAATCGCTTCGATTCGCATTTTTAAACCAACTAAGTTAAACGAGACGGAGTTTCAACGGCGCGTCCTCACCCCAAGCGGTTCTCCTAAAGGCATGCAGGGTTTGCTTCAATATTTCAACCTTGTAGAAGGTTGCCTGACTATGATCAACGAATTCCAAATACAGAATAACTTTACCTACGACTGGATCGTCCGAACCCGAGTAGATGGATACTGGAACGCTCCACTTTCCCCAGACAACTTCTTACCAAATGATCAGTACCTAGTCCCAGCAGGTTCAAGGTACGGTGGATGCAACGACAGACTCGGAATCGGTAATCTCTACACTTCACAAATCGCACTATCTCGGCTATCTCTGATACCACAACTAGACGCAGCAGGGTTTCGACAAATCAACTCGGAGACTTCTTTCGAAGCTCAACTCACTACACAAGGTGTAAAGTTTTTGGAAAATCGTCTTCCTTTCTGCGTTGTAACTAACCGCAGGTTCAATTTTCCACCGCCTCTGTATGGTCTCCCTGTTGCATCAATGTCGAGCCCGGGTCCACTCAGCGGGGCATATTGTAGACCATGTACACCTGTTTGTGCTGGTCCATGCGCGGATGATATTATGGCGATTCTACCAACAGGTTTTAGGATTGACGGGGAAAATGGAACGGTTCAGCTCTGTGATGCTCATGGTGAGTGGGAATCCGGTTGGGAGAATAATTTCGACCGATTTGCAGGAGAGAAGCTCGCGCAGCTTAGGAAACGAGTTATCGAGTCGAAATTCGAAACATGTGTGAAAGATTTTGATGAGATGAAGAAACGGACTGTTAATTGGGATGCCCCAGCTGCTAAACAGATTTGTGGAATTGCTTCAAGATATTAGTAAAGAAAGCGCGCAAGTTGTTGCCAAGTAAGAGCTGCAAGAAAGCAAGTTGTAGTGGTTGGCAAGTAAGAGTTCTCTTCATCGTTTTCTTTTTTCTCGCGTTAACAATCGGGGTTATCGATGACTCTACGTAAGTAGTATTAGTATTTAATTTCTGAGTTATACACATTATATGAACATGATGTTCTTAGGGTAGACTCGTAGGCACCCATAATATTGTTGAAATTATACATACAAGTACAACCATTGGTATTTTATAATAATTGGAGCCCAAAGATTAGTCTTGGGCCTTGAACTTTTTTGAAAATGTAAAGATTTTTTTTTGAACATTGTAGTTTATTTAATGAAAAACCGAACTTACATATTTGGAACATCATAATGGGTCTTAGCTCCTAAGAGCCTAAGAGATAAAGACAGTACTCTTGTGATATCCGCTTTTTGGTTAGAGGTCTTTGTCGATTTTTCTAAACTCAACTTACATAAACTACATAGTAACATGTTGGGCAACTTGATTAGGAGGTTCGGTAGTTTGTTGGTGATGTGAGACTGTCTGGTTGTATTGCCCACCCAGCTTCGTTTTAAATCCTGCATCAGCTGTTTGTTGGAGATGTGGTAAAACACTCTGCTTCGAGAGTGGTAGAAGGTGAAAATGTAAAGCTGAATGTATGTTGAATCTTTTTGATAGACTTTTTCTAATTGGTCTTCCATTGAGCGGTTCATATTCAGCTTAATTTTGAGTATGTGCAAGCACTATTACAACCGTCCATGGAAAACTCCTTAAAATAGACCCACACCTTAATTAGGAAACCCTAAACTTGGAAAACACTCCTCCAAACCGTCATACAAGTTTCCTAATCCAAACAAACCTTGTAGACATTCCAAACCCGAAACTTCCCTTTAGCCACGGTTTTGACAAACATTAGATCACCTATTTCTCGCTTCAAAATTTGTCACCTAAAAATCCAATTTCAAAGCAATAGAGTTTTGTATACGGAACAAAATCCCAACAGTAAATTGTTCATATATATATATATATATGCTCGTCGTCTAAACATATATGGTGCACTTTCTTCCATTTCCTCTCCCACTTCCACCTACGTATCATTCATATCAAATGTATCGTTTCCATATTCTTTAAATAGCCAATCATCCTATGCATTACGACGTAGAAATTTATGTATTAACATGCAAACAATGAAGATATGTCTTTGCGTCTCAAATGAGTAAGAAGACATTTTACTTAAGAAGGGAAATCTTACTTTTAATACCCCGAATTCTCTCTTAATCACAATCCTCAATCGACCATGGGCTTGATTAAACTTCTTTTCTTTTGTCGTTGGAGGTACTTTTCGATAATCACCTATCTAATACCTTATGTTGCGATACGAATACATAAAACCCTTCGTATGAGAGTACGCAACATCACATAGATAGTATTTGTCTCCAAATGTTCAACAAAGATATTATGAAGTCATGCTAATAAAACTGCAGCAAGAGTAAACATATATACTAATCCAAGGTAAGGAAAAAAGAAATGAAACTGAAGCTTAAATCAATAAGGTATGACAATGCAAATGACCAAAGTGTCAAACAAGAATCCCTGTCGACTACATTAAGCAATATTATGTGGCGAAAGAGGGGAACCAGGACTTCACACCCTCATAATAGAGGAAATGAGTCTCTTACTTGCTTCTGATATGGGAATGAGAGTGTTAATTATGATTTTAACTTACTCATGGCATCACTCAGGTTAATCCGAGAAAGGCAGGTGAAGTAGATGATCCAATTTCTCAGTAGCCAATGTAATGTTTAATGAATTCAAACTAGGGTGTCTAGATTTCAAACGTTAACAAATACTAAACACCACAATATTGATATTGAAAATTCAACAATACAATAATGCCTACACGGATAGGGATAAAGTAAGCTAAAAAGTGCATTGAAGACCTTATACCATATACTTTTACTTTGACTGGTGAAATTTTCCGAAACTCTAAATTGTTAGCAATGTTTATCTTTTCAAGTCAAGACTAAAATTTCTTTTACATAAAGTTAAAGAGGGGAACCAAGACTTCACACCCTCATCGCAAAAAAAACAAAACAACATCATACAATCAGTTACAAGTGCGGTACTAAGAGGTACACTATTAGGTTTTCTCCAGTGTACCAACCAACCAACTAATGTATCCATAGGATATGCATCGTAATCAATTGACTTATGAGGATAACCAACATTACTTTTCCACGCTGAGCATCACTATTTGCTTCCCCATCTTATTTTTTCTCCATAGAGAACTAGCATAAAGTAAAACAATACAAGGCGTGCGTAATTTGAAACAGAAGTGTGCTAACTACTGCGAATTACCAGACAAAGTAAATTACCACTAAGCATGATCTCTATGCATTCGTCATATACGGGTATAAAATGAAGATAGAGGCAAATGACATATAAGACAGTGTTAGCAAACAAAGTAACCAGAGTATTTTTTTTTTTGTTTTAATCAACACTCTTATCCACATTATGGATGAAAGCTTAAAATGACAAATCA
Organism: Papaver armeniacum; assembly: GCA_023531295.1. Lineage (NCBI taxonomy): Eukaryota > Viridiplantae > Streptophyta > Magnoliopsida > Ranunculales > Papaveraceae > Papaver > Papaver armeniacum. Next base: position 86,011 of record JAJJWW010004179.1, read on the forward strand.
ATCTCAAACAAACAAAGTTCACAGTAAAACTTAAAGGTGGCAGTGGCACAAATGAAAAGTTTAAAAATATTTGCAACATGCCAGTAGAACTGTAGAAGATTTTACATCTATGTTACCAAAATCGAAATGAAAAAATAGTACCTGCAATTAGAATCCAGTGATGGAAATAACTGACTGCCTAATGAGCTAATGTTACTACCTGCACCATACAAAAGTAATGATCACTAATCCATATAAAACAAGAACGAAGAAAAGAATCTTTGATATCGAAAAGTAAAAGCAATGTTTGGCACCAAATATTTACGGCATATTAGTCCTCATTACTGTCCTAATATCGGAATTGCTATGTTGGGAGTATTTGGTGGTACAACCCATTTAACAAGCCATGACAACATGCATAATATTACATTTTGTGTATTCCTCGGAAGATATATGTGCCGAGTCATTTTTTTGATATAAAGCATGGAGGATCAATTGCATGTTTCCGACCCTAACGCATCAATTGCATGTTTTATGACGCAGACCCTAATTAGGTACAAAACATACTACCCTTTTACAAAATATCTCTTAAAATAAAAAAATTATATATTGAAACGAATATTGAACTTAAGTGCAGTGTTTCAAGATCTATGGACATAGATATATTACCTCATTTGATTGGGGCCAAAAATATTAATATGGGGCCTTGACATTTTATTTGCACCCCAAATTTTTCAGGGGCGTATTAATCCGATTATGAAAGTACTATTATACCTTTCATTAAAAATAAATCTTAAAAACCTATTAACCCTTAATCCTAAGTCACAATTTATTTCTAGTTCTAAACAAAAAGATCACTCCCTCCCCTCTCACCCTCTCGACTCTTCTCTTCTCCTCCATTAACGACTCCAAGAAAAAAAAAAAAAAAATTCACCCGAAAAATTTCAGTTGACGACAAGCCTAAACCCTAACGATTTTTCATATGCATATAGAGACCATAAAAAATCGTTAGGGTATATGATGATCAAGATAACGACCCTATTTCTGGTTTTCATATTTTTTTACCCTAGATTAGAGTCGTTAACATAATATAGAAACCTATGACGATCCTCTATGGACGACCCTTTTTTAAAGGTCAACGACCCTAGGTGAAAAACAAACAGCCTCTCTGTCCCAAAATTTTTCAGAGTCGTCTTGGTATAGACACACAAAATAACGACTCTTTGTGACCCAAGCTAAGAGTCGCTGTGGTATATCATATTACCCACGACGATTTTTCATAACCCGGGAAAAGTTGGAGTTTGAGTCGTCAGTGGTATATCATATTACCCCCGACGATTTTTCATAGCTTTGAAAAAGTTGCGGAGTTTGAGTCGTCATTTTGGTGTCAATACATTGACGACTTTATAGAGTCGTTGGGGTATACATCCCTCGACATTGACGACTCTTTCTCTGTGTTGTGAGATATATCCAATCCATGGGAAAATTTAAGATAATCTAACCATCAACACAATCATCTTTGTTACTTGAACCTTCTCCAACATCATTTCCCCCACTTGAATTACTCATTTCTAAAAACCCCAAGTTTTCCTCTAAAACCTCTTCTTCAAAAAAAAAGAAAAAAAAAAAAAAAAAACTGTTTTTTATCAAACATAATCTAACCACACTAATTAAATTAACTTTATTAAGTTTTAATACTAATCATTCAGGGTTAGTTTAGGTATTTAGAAAAAAATTTGTTAAGGGTGACCCAAATTAGGTTTGGGTGACCTTTTTTGTCCTCTAGTGGGAGGCCCCCAATTAATATCTTTGGCCCCCAATCAAATTAGGATATATTAATATTAGGGCTGTGAATATGCTGCTATCTACCATAGATATATTAATATTAGGGCTATCAAGGCACATCATTGTGTGATCTATTTTCATGGTACACGTAAATTTATACAAAAAGATAAGATTAGTTGGAAACCCATTGAAGAACATTACATAAAAAAAATACGAACATTCTCTTTTTTTCCAACACTTAAAAGAGCATCTTCAACCGACATTTGCAAGAAGAGACTTCAAACCAGACTCCAACAATCCTTAGTAAAATAAAGGCTCCACTCCACCTTTAAATATCCTGGCTTGATTGGGGTATACCCAGATTAATTGGGGTATATTTATTTGGTTCCCAACTATAATAGAGGTTAAGGGGTGTCCAATATGTATAAAGTTACCTAATTATCCTTCTCCTAATAATAACCAAAACCACCCGTTTTGGGTTTTAGATCAAAACCTTATTAATTTCTTTCCTTCTCCTTCATCATCAATCTAATGATTAACTTCTTTCTCCTACTCTATATTTCATCTTTTTCAAATGAAAAAATATCGTCGATTATGATTTTTTTATTGTCGATTAATCCTTTCAAACTCATTCTATTACTTTGTTTTGTTATTTGAATGACAAATTAGATTAAAATTTGAAATTGTTGAATTGTAGCTACACGGCAAGATGACATTTGTTTGTCGAGCATGCCGACTTTTCATATTTATTTTTAGTCGGCAAGCTTATAGGATGAATAGCATGCCGACTTTTCATATTTATTTTTAGTTGGCAAGGTTATAAGATGAATAACATGCCGACTTTTCAAAGAGTTTTGTTTCTGAAAGTAATATTTACAGGGTCAGCACGGTATGATCATCCTTATACCTTGCCGACTAAGAACTTGAAAACTTGAACCTTGCCTACTATAGTTTAGGCGTCAAGGTTATGAAATTAAAACCTTGCCGACTAATTATGCATTTGTAACACCTTTCTCTCGTATGTCAAAAAATCCTATAGTCGGCAAGGAATGGACCTTACGACTATAAGGTAGCCTAGACAAGGTAAAAAATCAATAAGATGCCGACTAGTGAAACATTTGCAACAGTCTCCTGTGTGTCAAAAATAATAAAGTCGGCATCTTCCGTATAGTCGGCATGTTATTCATCTCAGAGACCTTCTTGGCCAACTATGATTTTAGACTGCTTGCACTTGGGATATAGTCGGCATGTAATTCATCCGAATACCTTCGCGATATAGCTCTAAGACAGTTCTTTCATTCGTCGACCTACTGGACTTTTCATAGTTTTTAACTGAAAGTGTTGATTTCTTCTTTGATCTTGAGTATGATTCACACATCAGCTTTGCAATCCCCATTTTAGAAGTGTTTGGGTAGTATGTTTTCATTTCCGTTGCAAAAAAAAATCTCAAAACAATTTTTTTCCATCAAAAATCTTCCCACATGAGTTCAATCAAAAATAAAATTTGATAACTTAAATTCATAAGTTTTAATCTACTTAATTAATTCATCTAAACTCAATTAATTAACCTAATCGGAATTTTTAGGGTTAATTAAACATGAGTATGTTAGCCATTTAGAAAATACGAGGTTAAGGGGTAGCCTGTTTTACTTCAAAATGACCTGGCTTTTGTCTTATTAGGTATACCCCAATCAAGCCAGGATAAATATGGATCAGATATATGATATACAAACTCTTCATCTTTTCACATCTCATTATGTATTTTTTTCTTTCCACTAGATTTTCAACCTATCCACTAGTTTAATCGAAATGGTGTGTTTCTCAACCACTTTTGAGTTTTAAGCAGTATCCTACTATCCTATGTATGAAAATTTACTAACACTTGATGTAAGATGAAACAGTTGGAGATGAACCGATTTGATACTGAACCAATCATTTTTTATTTTATTTTTTTTAAGAATTACAAACACTCCAACCATTTTTATCAACTTTTAAATCTACCACCATTATGTAGTTTTTTCCCCCTTTCCACTCTTCTGTATTTTTCACCCGGTTACATACAGTACTTGTTTGAATTGATATACTAAAATCACTTAAAATAACTTCATCCCACTCAGAATGGGCCTTCTCCAATGAACCCCTTTGTCCCTTTGATTCTCATATTGTCTCTGCTTCTGCTTTTTGATTAGTCTAATCTTTATTTAACATTTTATGCCATTAATTAGGATTGCAACTTAGCCCCATATATTTATATAATATAAATCGTCGGTTCAGATACGAGAGAATCGAGTTGGTGAATTTTTTCCCTTTTTGTCTTGTTGAGGAGAAAGGTTAAAACTTGTACTGAAAAAAAAAAAAAAAAAAATGCATACGGAAGTGCTACCAAGTGCCAAGGAGAAAGCTCCAACGGCAAACCAAGAGAGTCTACAAAGCAAAATCTGCCGACAAGCTAAATCAAAAGTCTAACAAGCAAAATCAAAAGCACAACATTCTACGAAAACTGCAAAGATATTCCTACTGCATGCATCATTTCTTCTTTGTCGACTTTCGGTGACCCCTTCCAAGCTTGTCATCCAAAGGCTCGTACTTCCAGCCTAGTTTACTAAGCTCCTTCTCCTTCATTTCGGAGCTTACGTTTGATCCAGGCTCTTAGATTACAGGGGCTTGAAAGATAAACAAGATACTCTGAGTTACAAAATAACACTAATTAAATACGGATCTGTATTTGGGAATCTCGACAAACAGCGCATCCAATGCCCATAACGTGCGCGAGTTCATTTTCGGGGGTCACGACAGCTCGACTCTCTCAACCTTACTGTCGAGAAAAATAGTAAAAAAAAAAATTCCTAACCTCTTTTTCTTTTCTTAAATAAAGAATATCAATCAAGATATTTAGAAATAAGGAACATCCTAACCACTTTTTCTTAAAAAAATCCTAACCTCTTTTTCTTAATCAAGATATTTAGAAAAAATAAGGAACAAGTAGCCATGAGAAGTACAATATTTAACTCACACTAGCATTGGTATTGGGAGTATGCATCAAAACTATGTTCCTCTTCTCTTTGCCGGTAAAACTAGATCAAGGATAATAATGATCTAAAGGAAATCAACAATAAGGCATGCAATGCAGTTAACAAGATCAGCAGCAGCTCCTCCATATCTAAATTTCCGTCTTCTTTTATCTTGTTTTTCCATCTTAGTTTTTTTATCTCTTTCTTCCACGACTTTTCCCCCTCTCAGAAACTTTCTTTCTAACCTCTCATCATCGTATACATTACCTCCTCTTGATAGTACTAGTAAATCGGTATCGGATTTGACTCGGTTGAGAAATGAAGATGAGAAAAACAAAGAGCTGTTATTACGGTCAAGAATCGCTGTGTGTTTAGTTGGTGGAGCAAGAAAATTCGAACTCACTGGACCGTCAATAGTAGAGAATGTATTGAACGTTTACCCTAATGCAGATCTTTTCTTGCATTCTCCATTAGATAAAGACTCGTTCAAGTTTTCAATTCTCAAAGGCATTGCTCCAAGAATCGCTTCGATTCGCATTTTCAAACCAACTAAGTTAAACGAGACTGAGTTTCAACGGCGCGTCCTCACTCCAAGCGATTCTCCTAACGGCATACAGGGTTTGCTTCAATACTTCAACCTTGTAGAAGGTTGCCTGACACTGATCAACGAATTCCAAATACAGAATAACTTTACCTATGACTGGATCGTACGAACCCGAGTAGATGGTTACTGGAATGCTCCACTTTCCCCAGATAACTTCTTACCAAATGATCATTACCTAGTCCCATCAGGTTTAAGCTACCGTGGATGCAACGACAGACTCGGAATCGGTAATCTCTACACTTCAAAAATCGCACTATCTCGGCTCTCTCTGATACCACAACTAGACGCAGCGGGGTTTCGACAAGTCAACTCGGAGATTTCTTTCAAAGCTCAACTCACTACACAAGGTGTAAAGTTCTTTGAAAATCGTATTCCTTTCTGCGTAGTAAGTGCTCGCAGGTTCGATTTTCCACCGACTCGGTATGGTGTCCCTATTGCATCAATGTCGAGCCCAGGTCCACTCAGCGGGGCATACTGTAGACCATGTAGACCCGTTTGTGCTGGTCCATGCGCGGATGAAATTATGCAGATTCTAAAAACAGGATGGAGGATTGAAGGGGAAAATGGAACGATTCAGCTCTGTGATGCTCATGGTGAGTGGGAATCCGGCTGGGAGAATACTTTTGACCGATTTGCAGGAGAGAAGCTCGCGGAGCTTAGGAAACGAGTTATTATGGAGTCGAAATTTGAAAAATGTGTGAAAGATTTTGATGAGATGAAGAAACGCACTGTTAATTGGGACGCCCCATCTGCTAAACAGATTTGTGGAATTGCTTCGAGACGTTTGTAAAGGAAGCAAGTTGTTGTTGCCAAGTAAGAGCTGTAAGAAGTATTGAGTATTTTGTTCATCAAGGTACACTAATGGAGTTCTCTTCATCTGTTGTGTTTTTACTCGCTTTAACAATTGGGTTTATGACTCCACGTAAATAGTACTAGCTCTGATACCATAAAGATTTTTCAACTGGATGATATTATTGATTTTCAGATCGTCTATTTATACACAAAGTATTAGACTAGATAGACATACCGAGAAGATAAAGAATTGACCGAGTAATCCTAGCTAACATCCTAAACTAATACAACAAGATTTGTGGAACAACTTCAGTGAAAGTTGTTCAATGTCAACATACATCTCAGTTACAACAGAATGAGTGAGACCGAATATTTGGTGAGGATTACATTTGAAGAATATACTGCAGGTGTTAGATGTCTGATGTATGTCATTAATTATCTTATTGACAGCTGATTGAAGCTCAGAACTTAACTAAGAATGTACCGAAAAGCTTTTCTTTATTGCATTATTTTGAGCTTAATTAAGCTCAGAATTTATTCTTTGCAAATGTTGTGTGCTTGTCACTTGCCTACATGTCCCTCACTCTAGGGGCGGAACATAGAAAGGGTGACCTAACCTAGCTGGCTTTCAAGCCCAATTTTTGTTGTTCCCCTCTCCATAGGTGACTTGCCTATTTCGAAGAATCTTGCTCCTCCCCTACCTCACTCCTCAAAAGCTTATTATCAAATTCGTTTTTCGTTCCATTCCTCATGATGGCCCTGGTCGTAGAATTACTGAGTTAACTTAGTACTTTCAAATGTTTTTCTTTCCCTCTCTTCCATGAATTTGAATCTTGATTTTACGTTTGTTCATTGTTAAACTATGAATCCATTCAATAAGTTTTTATATACTGTTTCTTTTTAAACACTTGTAGAAGGTTTAATATACAACAATCTTAGCTCTTTTCACTGTTTACTGTTTACTTTTTTTTTTTTTTTTTTTTTTTTCTTTTCAAATCTCATTAAAAGAGTTCTAACAGATGTTGTTACAATTTGCTTTGTAGGTTTCTATTGTAGATTCAAGTGTTATTCCCAGTGGTGGTAATCAGTAGTGATTATTTATCGTACATATATTCTGTTGTTTGTCATAGTAGTGTATGTTCAAAATTGGTGTTATTCTTTTCCTTTCCATCACATAATATTGGATTCAAAAGTCGTTTGAATCTCTGTTATTCCATCTATGTTCACTCTTCTTAAGATAGATATCCTTTCTTTCTTAGTTGTCCATCTTCCTCCTTGTTAGCCATTAGATCTTTCTAGTTAACCTAGTTAACTCAGAATCAATGAGAAACTTTCCCAGTATTTCAATTTCAAAAAAATATTCAAAACGGACAATCTGGATATCAAGCCTCTATCACATCAGTTTTGGAAGGTTAAAGATTCTCATAACACCCAAATCTTTTATAACCCTATCAGGTATCCTGCTTATATAGCCAAATCGAAAATATCAACTCAAGAATGCAAACTACAAGTATTGGAACTGTCCCACCAACACCTCTAAGAAGAATTATTGCATCTGCTGATGTCGCCTATGAAGATGCTGAGGTTTTTACTTATAGTTTACTAGGGAAAATCATGTTTAAGAAACCGCTAGATCATGATGACGTGAAGAATGATATTAATGCTACATGGAAAAGTTATAGAATATATGAGATCATCACAAAAGGAACCAACCTATTTCTTTTTCCATTCCAGCAAAAGGATTCTTATGATGGGGTTCAATTAAAAACTTGGGATATGATGGGTCATCTTCTATCACTGATTCAGTATGACTCTAACTTGCCTATTCAGTATCACAAATTTGAACATCATACTTGGAGTGTCAAGTTGAGAAACCTAGGAAATATTTGCTTGAATGAAAAGTTAATTACTGACATCTGCAAAGAAATTGGAAAGAAAGTTGAACCTGAAGAGAGGAAAAGACTAACACGAGGCAATGTCACTAATATTGTTTATATTCATGATGACATGAAGAATGAGATTAATGCTATATGGAAAAGTTATATAAGATATGAGATCATCACAAAAGGAGCCAACCTATTCCTTTTTCGATTCCAGCAAAAGTATTCTTATGATGGGGTTCAATTAAAAACTTGAGATATTATGGGTCATCTGCTATCACTGATTCAGTATGACTCTAACTTGCCTATTAAAGATCACAAATTTGAACATCATACTTGGAGTGTCAAGTTGAGAAACCTAGGAAATATTATCTTGAATGAAAAGTTAATTACTGACATCTGCAAAGACATTGACAAGAAAGTTGAACCTGAACAGAGGAAAAGACTAACACAAGGCAATGTCACTAATATTGTTTGTATTCAAGTGAAACTCAATGAATCTTTGAGAAGAGGTGGATGGGTTGATAAACCAAATGGCCAAAGACAGTAGGTCATTTATTATTTTGAAATGCAGCCTTCCAAAATCTCTAAAGATTTCTGGGTTGTGGATCATCTCAATGCTGCTTGTAAGAGGCTTGCTCAAGAAAAAAAAGTTGAAGCCATGACAGATGAAGAATATGCAGTGTGGACTCAGACAGAGGAAGGAAAAAAGTTTCTGGCTGCATATATAACTAATATGGGTCTTTGATAGTATGGATGTTGGGGTTGAAATAGATAGGGGTGCAATTCACCCCAGAATTGTATCTGTGAGTGTGCTTGAAATCTTAAGGCTCGTGCCACATTGAGCAAATGTCGATGTTTCCTTTCGACAATACCATTTTTTTGTGGAGTGTAGACACAACTTGTTTGGTGTAAGATCCCATTCTTATGAAACCAGGATTAAAGTTCATTAGATTTGAACTCGGAGCCATTATAACACCTAAAAGTCTGTAGTTAAGGAATAAGTACTAAGTTATTACCAGAGGAGATGCTGGTGATTTTGCTGCCAAATTGTTTGACAACAAAAGCGAAAAAAAATTTGAGAAACTTTAGAGTTTCGGATTTTACTTTCATCAAAAACACCCAAGTACATCTAGAATAGTCATCAACAATTGTAATAAAGTACTATTCACCGGTGAGAGATGCAGTAGAAAAGGGGCCACAAATGTCAACATGAATCAATTGAAAAGGATACTTAGATAAAGAAACACTTTTATTAAACTTAAGTCGAGACTGTTTTGCCCTGGGGCATACATTACACAAGTGTTTAAACGAAGAACGAATGTAAACAACTTTGCGAGTTAAAAAATCAAAACAATCCATATGGGGATGACCTAGACGACAGTGCCATTTGTCGAATGGTTTATTTGCAGCTAGAGAAGAAACAAATGGTTGAAAACTAAAATGGTAGAGGCCAGCGATATTCTTACTCTATCCAATCTCCATTCTCCTGTGAAGGTCCTGGAAGATACAAGACTGACGTGAGAATTTGATACAGCAATTTGTTGTGCTGGTTAGCTGACTGACTGAAATCAATTTGAATTTAAAACTTGGAATACGAAATACATTAAGCAGCTGAATTGTTGGAGATAGATCAACAATCCCAGTATGTGTTACTGAGATGTGAGAACCATCAGGCAACTGAACCGTGATTGAGTTCGTGACTGAGGTGTAAGATGAAAAACAAGAGAGATTAGAACATATGTGCTGAGTTGCACCACTGTCTATAATCCAGGTATAAGAAGAACAAGTTAAAGTTGTACCTGCGAAGTTTTCAAATGATGCTACGTTGTTGCATGTAGTATCAGGTTCAATCAAAGAGAGGAGCCTAGCATATTGAGCAGCAAAGATGGTTGGAGCAGCAGGTATAGGTTCAGCAGCAGCAGGCATAGGTGCAACAGTAGTAGCGTATGGATAGGGCGCTGGATCTCTTGGATTTGATGGATTAGCCGGATAACCGTTCAGCTTACAAAAAGTTTGACATGTATGACCATGTTTAGTGCAATGATCACATAAGGGACGAGGACTCTTGTTGTTATTATTTCCATTGCTAGGATTAGAGAAAGATCTCTACCGTGGCCTTTGTGGATCGCTGCGAGAAACATTCAACGTAGCTGAATCAACCTGAGTAATAGAGGAGGAATTAATACCTTGTTGCTCTTCCTCATGGCACACCAGATTGTAAAGTTTAGCAGCAGATGACATCGGTTCCATTAGCAGACATTGACTGCGTAGTGCTAAGAATCGATCATGTAGCCCCTGAAGGAACTCCATGGACCTGTCTTGATTATGATGATCCACAAAGTCTTTCCCTGCACCACAGATGCATGGCACAAGAGGCCTGAATGAATCTAGCTGATCCCAGAGAGTTTTGAGATGAGTGAAGTAAATTGCGACACTTAGGTTTTCTTTTTTCAAGGAAGAGATCGATTGTTTCATGGCAAAAAGCTTAGGGGCATTTTTATGGGAAAATCTGTTTTTGATTTCCAACCATTGGTCTCTGGCAGAAGGAAAAGACATGACACTAGATCGGATTACTGGATCAACAGAGTTTGCAACCCATCTACCAACCAAATCATCTTCTCGAGTCCAATGGAGAAAATCAGTTGGATTTGTGGGTTTTGTAACCGAGCCACCAATATAGCCGAGTTTAGCTTTAGCACTTAGGGCTTTTCTGACTCCTCTTTCCAGATGCAGTAATTATCACTGGTTAGGAGAGGTGTGAAGATGACAGTTGTAGGATTGTCAGCAGGATGCATGTAATAGGGACTTGATGGGGAGTGAATCCTTATTAGGTGGAGTATTACTGGCAGATGGAGGTGTTTGATTTATATTCAATTGCCATGATGAAGTATTTGCAGAGGTAAAAAAAAAATAACCTAGCTCTAGATTACCATGTAGAAATATTGGGTTTAGGGTTTTTATATCTCGTACTACTGTACTGAGATTTAATTCATTAAGATGTTTATATACGATTACATCTGTGAAGTGATAAGAATTACAACTGAAACATCAAAGGAATAGGTGGTGCTGAGGAATAGAACAACTAAACTAACAAGCATAAGAATAGGAAACTACAATAGTTACGACAAGATAGTAGAATGACTTAGTAAAGTACAACAGACCATGTATAAACTATAATGTACATGTGAAGTTTAATATAGGTTAGGAGTAAGTAAAATCGACGAAAAATACATACAGAATTTACAAGAAGGATAAGTTGGATACTTAAAAGCAGTTGAAGAAACCTCTTCTCACTCAAATAGTGATGAAAATGAGGAGAAGGTTCAGATTTGTTGGATAAGTAGTTTATGTAATTTTCCATTATATGATACTGACTTTGGGTGGGAACAGCCATCATGGTTAGTCTTAAATACATTTTCGAAATTCAAAAACTCTGTTTTTCTGGTGGATACAAAATGTAGTAGAGGCATAGAAGCATGGGTGAGTTTAGATCGAAATACTCTCCAGTATGCTGCATTGTTTACCCCAGATTCATTTGTTGGGTTTGCGAATTAATGTATTATCCATTTCCCTGTTAGGAAAATACAGAGAAGGAACCTTTAATTGATCATTGCTAGTTAAATGTTTAATCCTGTAATGTACTACTAGCCTTTACCACGTTGGGAGAACTAGGTGAGGATACTTTGTGTTTTCTTAAGATATTGAAGAACTTTCTAGTCAGTAATGATGTCGGTAGCGGTGTAGATAATTTCTTTTATACATACCAGGAGTTGATATTCAAAAAGGTCTTAGTGCTTAGCTTGTTGCTAGGTTAGCAACCAAAGTTTTGTACTATTTTACCGACATTTAGTCGTCTTGAAGAGGGTGTTTGAATACCATTTATTGTGTATTTTATTTTATTTTCTCTACGGAAGCACCACCTCATGGTTCATGGAACCTTCACCACGAAACAAATTTTTGGATATAATTTGTTCTCCAAACTCCAGTTATCTAATGGTTGGCCACCGATATCCCGCTGTTGTTCATGGCTGCTGGATTAGCAGAAAATAGATAATTTTCCCCAAAACTATAAAGTACAAGAGTAATGGGAAAAATATAGGTACACTTGAAAAAGACACAGAAAGGTTTAGTCGAACATGCCCGTTACTTTATACTTTATTTTTATTTTTCTCTCTCCTATTTATTTTCTCTCTCTCCAATCAAAATTAATAGCGAGGAAAGTCTTAATTACTGCAATATAAGTCAGATTTTAATACTTGGTATTGGACTTATAGGTTGAAACGAAAAGCTTGTGGTGTGCTTGGTATCCTTGTTATTTTATTTTTGTTTTACTTAGCCAATTGCTCGACAATAGTGATGCATACCCTTGCACCACTACCGTGTTTGCACTGTCCAAGCTTTGGCCATCCTTGGACTAATGCATAGGCCAACTCTTGGCCTATTTTACACTCTCGCATCATCCTTGAGTTTGGGCCAAAACAATATTCCACAGATATGCATCAATGCCAACATCGCATGTTTCATTTGTCATTTGGTCTTGTCTCTTCTCCCTCAATGAAACTTCATTGTGTTGGTCAATAAGCTTCATTACTTGGCCACTGACTCTGCAATGTAGCGCCATCTTGACGCTTACTGGCTTTGTAGGGTCCCGCTATCTAAGTGCTTCATGGTCTATGCATTGTAGCATCATCATGGCTGAACACTGACTAGGCCGACTATGCTGTGACGTGCTATTATGCCGCTGCACTAGCCATACCTGTTATACTTTGATATAATTGTAGGTACATGTACAGTTGGAGATCCAAATCTATCACATTTAACATTAAGCATAGCTCTACGTAACCTAGACCATACAACTGCCCTTACACAAAAAATTCACATCTAAATGTTCACTTGCTTCGGTGCCGGACATCCAAAAACACACAATTGATATGGTCCCAAAAATTCCTTTGTTTCTATTCCCTTTAATTTTACAGGGGTTTATTGAATACATACTTTTGTAGATTTGTAGAGATTCGAAAAGAGTCAGGAAAATTAATAATTTTCTGAGAATTATACAAAATTAAAAAAAAAATTACGGAATTACGCAGAGTTGTCAAATATATTACAGATATTTGTCGAGTCCAAAAGATTTGTAAAACCAAAATATGCATGACTAGCATCCATATAAAATTTTTCATAACTTAATTAGGAGCATTATTTTATAAAAATATATACTAACTTCAACTAAATTAAAATAAATAATTATTATTTTATAATATACAACTTCTTTGTTTTGTACAAGAAAATGCAATAAATAGTGATAATAAAAATAATTATCATAAACCATTTCTACAAAATAATTGAAAAAAAGAAAATGTTGGTCCAAGTCGATGATGTCTTCCTCCTCATCGTGTCCTGCATTAAACAGTTGGCATTTCTGTTTTCTATATATAAAAAAATCGTTGAAATTAATTAAACTATATAGCCGACCGTGATCCATTCCCTACGGCATTTGGACAACATATCATAGAACCGAGTATTTCCACCTACTGGATTCTTCTCTATGAATCAAATTTTGTTTATATATTCGACGAAATTATCTCCTTTACTTGTTAAGGAGGTACGGGTGTTAACCAACAGAACGCGAGATTGCTTCAGGAAGAAAGAGATAAAAAAAAAAATGAATGAAGCCAAATACCGCGACTGTGAAATTAACATTTTTATTTGGGATTCTGGGAGTCCTTCAGATCTCAACCTTGCTGGATATATTCGAGAAAAACAGTTAAAAAGTCCTAACTTTTTTTTTCCTCCATTAATTATCGTATATGATTGATACTTAATCAAGACATATAGAAATAAGGAACAAGCACCCCAAAAATGAGTCGTGCAAAGATGAGTCTTCATGAGTCGTGCAAAGATGATTCTTCTTCGGTAGTGGCGAAGCAGTATTCATCAAAACTATGTTCCCCTTCCCTTTGCTGGTGAAACAGCTGCATATGATCTCCATACACAAGGAGAGTTTTGTTGGGTTCTTTTTCTTCATGTTTTAGATGTAATTTTTAAGGCAGATTCTACTGTTATTTGAAAGTGGGAGTTTCCTCTTCCCCTTGTTATCAAACCCTAAAACCAACCAAACAGAGAAGAATCAAGAAAAACAAGATTATCAAGTCATTTAAAGGAAATCAACAATAAGGTATGCAATGCAGTTACCAAGATATCTAAATTTCCGTCTTGTTTTATTAATCTTACCATGTTTTTCATTCTTAATATTTTTATCTCTTTCTCGAACTGATAATAATATCTTTTCGACTTTTACCCCTCTCAGAGACTTTCTTTCTAACCTCTCATCATCACCATCATCGTATACATTACCTCCTCTTCCATCCATATTAAATTCTTCCGATAGTACTAGTGAATCAGTATCGGATTTATTACGGTCAAGAATTGCTGTGTGTTTAGTTGGTGGAGCAAGAAAATTCGAACTCACTGGACCGTCAATAGCAGAGAATGTTTTGAACGTTTACCCTAATGCAGATCTTTTCTTAAATTCTCCATTAGATAAGGACTCGTTCAAGTTTTCAATTCTCAAAGACATTGCTCCAAGAATCGCTTCGATTCGCATTTTTAAACCAACTGAGATAAAGGAGACTGAGGTTCAACGGAGCGTCCTCGATCCAGACGGTTCTCCTAATGGCTTACAGGGTTTGCTTCAATACTTCAACCTTGTAGAAGGTTGCCTAACACTGATCAGCGCCTTCCAAGTACAGAATAACTTTACTTACGACTGGATCGTCCGAACCCGAGTAGATGGCTACTGGAACGCTCCACTTGCCCCAGATAACTTCTTACCAAATGAGCAGTACCTAGTCCCAGCAGGTTCATGCTACCGTGGACTCAACGACAGACTCGGAATCGGTAATCTCAATACTTCAAAAGTCGCACTATCTCGGTTCTCTATGATACCACAACTAGACGCAGCAGGGTTTCATCATATCAACTCGGAGAGTGCTTTCAAAGCTCAACTCACCACACAAGGTGTAAAGTTCTTGGAAAATCGTATTCCTTTCTGCGTAGTAACTGCTCACACGTTCGATTTTCCACCGACTCGGTATGGTCTCCCTATTGCATCAATGTCGAGCCCAGGTCCACTCAGCGGGGCATACTGTAGACCATGTACACCTGTTTGTGTTGGTCCATGCGCGGATGATATTATGCAGATTCTACAAGTAGGTTGGAGTAGGATTGAAGGGGAAAATGGAACGATTCAGCTCTGCGATGCTCATGGTGAGTGGGAATCCGGCTGGGAGAATAATTTTGACCAATTTGCAGGAGAGAAGCTCGCGGAGCTTAGGAAACGAGTTATGGAGTTGAAATTCGGAAAATGTGACAGATTTTGATGAGATGAAGAAACGGACTGTTAATTGGGATGCTCCAGCTGCGAAACAGATTTGTGGAATTGCTTTGAGACGTTAGTAAAGAATGCAAGTTGTTGTTGCCAAGTAAGAGCTGTAAGAAGTATTCAGTATTTTGTTCATCAAAGTACACTAATCGAGTTCTCTTGATATATTGTGTTTTTTCTCGCTTTAACAATCGGGTTTATGACTCTACGTAAATAGTATGTTTATCTTGATGTTCTACGTAAATCGGGGGTGGCAGGTCCTATAATATTTTTGAAACTGTACATACCATCATTTGTATTCAAATTATTTGTTGCCCAAAGACTAGTCTTGGGCCTTGAAATTTTTTGAAAAAGGAAAGATGAATGTATGTTGAATCGGGGGTGAGCATTTTATCCGTCATCCGCGAATTTAACCGGACCAACCGTATTTGTGCGGATAGATGCCCGGACCGTTCGCTATTTGGTTGGACGCGGATGAGATTTTTGAAATCCAACGAATTACAGATTGGACCCGGATATAACCTTGAAAATCCGTTGGGCATCCATACCCGTTAGATTAAGGATATTTATATAGTTTTTAGAATATATGGATAGTTTTGGAATTATGAAAGCGTTTGCTTGGAGTGTTGTCCATGACACTTCTATATTTATATACATATATAAAATGTGTAGGTTCTATAAGAAGTCATCTATATATGGATAGTTTTGGAATTATTAAAGTGTTTGCTTGGAGTGTTGTCCATCACTTCATCTATATTGCCATGTTGGCCGTACACTTTCAAGGTCATCTACCCAACTGACCTAATGCATCATTTGATGCAAGATTGGCTCTTGGCCAATGTAGCTTCCAACCAATGCCATATAGTAGTCTTTTTGGCCGAAGCTGACTAGTTGAAACGAAGAAGTAGCCGAGAGTTCCTTCGTAACCGGCTAGTTGCTTTTTTCGTAAACCCTTCTTCTGTTTATATAGATCCTTAGCCAATATGCATATGCAATGTGCCTTACTTGGCACCAGATATGGCCTAGGGCCAAATGCATCTCACCATGCAAAGGAAGATTTGGATGAAGCTTCATCACAAGCTAATGGCGCCTCTTTTAGCATACGCCATGCTAAAAATACGGGGTGTTACAGCCTAGGATTTATGGGATTGAAGGGCGACGTTGATTATCGCACGCCTTCGTTTTGGTAGACGCGTAGGGAAGGCCAGCATGGTGGCGCGGATAGGTTGGCATGCCGTTGGCATGGCATGGTTTGGCGTGGCCAAACTTAGGTTTTCGGGCCAAAGGTCGTCTGGTAACCTTCGATGGCTAGGATTTGCTCATGGGATTGAAGGGGGATCGCGATTGTCGCACGCCTTCGTTTTGGTATCCGCATAAGGAAGGCCAGCATGGTAGCGCGTCTAGGTGAGTTTGGCATGGTGGAGCCAAGGGCTTAGCATGTCGTTGGCACATGATGCGGCTAGCATGGCTAGGGCCAAGGCAAGGTGCGGTTTGGCTTGGAATGTTGGGCCAAGGGTTTGGCATGCCGTTGGCACATGGTGCGGCTAGCGTGGCTAGGGCCAAGGCAAGGTGCGATTTGGCTTGGCATGTGGGGCCAAGGGTTTGGCTTGGCATGGAGGGGCCAAGAGCTTGGCATGCCATGGGCGTATGGTGCGGCTAGCATGGCTAGGGCCAAGGCAAGGTGCGATTTGGCTTGGCATGTGGGGCCAAGGGTTCGGCGTGAATGGTTGGGCTTGGCATGGCGGGGCCAAGGGCTTGGCATGCCATGGGCGCATGGTGCGGCTAGCATGGCTAGGGCCAAGGCAATGTGCAATTTGGCTTGGCATGTGGGGCCAAGGGTTTGGCGTGACCAATCTAGGTTTTTGGGTTAAAGGTTACTGTAGGAGTGGAAAATCCTACCACTACATCCAAAGGTAACTAAACACATACACAAGGAAGCAAAACAAACAAGAGAAGTAATAGAACACGAGATGTACGTGGTTCGGCATGATTACCTACGTCCACGGGGGTGTAAAAGAAGATCTTATTGCTCGATTCAAGGTTACAAGATGGATTTATCTCTCTCAATGCCTTTGGTATGCTCACTTTCCTTACTTCTTGCTTAGGTCCTTCCTCTCTACATGGTCTCTATTTATAGTTACAAGTGATGATACATCAGTACTACGATGTTAGGCCTGGCGTAGCCTCCTCGATGTTCCTCTCGGGTGGTCAGGTCGATGTCTCACCGATTGCCCTTATTTGTTCGGGTCGGTGCGTCAAGCCGAGTGATGCCTTCTTCTCGCCATCTCGTCACCCGATGTCGCCCATTTGGTGGGGACGATCGATGTCGCCCTTAGGATCCTTGGCCGAGTCTTCTTTGTCCGAGCTCTTCTTATCTCCTCACCAACTACGTATCCGCATTTATTGCTCCAGTGCCCGATGCCCATCGCATCACGCCTTTTCCTTTTTCGTCGACTTTCTGCTCCTCTTTTCTCGCTTGAGATTCGGAGAGGCGATCCAAGTACTCTAGATACATGTTTGCTCTGGTACGCCATAGCTTAGGATCGTTCCACCTGTCCCCGTGGATTATTTACACCTACATTTATGCCCCTTCTTTCACTCGTGTAGTCAACACGTGGGGAAGAATAACCGCCTCGTCTTCCCACGTCCTCGGTCATGCGGTTTTCACGCATCTTTGTTCCCCACTCGCTTCCAGATTACTCCAACCGGTTCACCTTCTCTCGCGGTTACCACGGGAGAGGTTTATAAATCCAGCGCTTAAACCTAGTTTCCCTCTTATTTCCTTCTCTGCAACTTCATTCCCTTTTTCCATCTTCTCTGCGTCTTCATTCTTTTTCTTCCATCTTCTCTCGCATCTTCATCTTTCCTCCATCCTCTTTTATTGTTCTTTGGCTAATTCCTCAACAAACTTCTTCCCTTCCTTCCCCGTTATCCGTCGTCTTCTCCGTTTCCGTTGCCGCTGCAATCTCCGGTTCCGGTCATATTTTCGCTTCTTCTGCCGTATTTCTTATCAGCTTGCATGGCATCTTCAAATCCTCAAATGACGGAAAGAAGGTGTGTGAGTTATGTGTTTTCCGATGACGACGGCGTATCGCTCGATTCTCTGTTCGTCGTAGAGAGCCCTTCCAAGTATGATTATCGTGCTCTAGATTCTATCTTTCCTGATAACCCGTCTTCGTTTTCTTGTAGGGCTGACAAGAGGACTGCTAGGGACTTAACAGACGAGCAATATGTTCAACAACTGAAAGATGAGTTCGGTCTTCACGGGTATGATGTCAGGCTCTTGTCGAGGCCGAGAGGGCGTTCGAGGAAGGAGGATGTTTTGAGATTTCCCCATTGGTGAGGCGACCGTAGTCACCGGGGGCCAGCTAGAGCTCGGGCTGCGTTTCCCTCTATACGATCCTAGTCGCCCATTCCTGTATGAGGCTCTCTCCAAGATTCGTCCGTGCCGTGCCTTGGCCCAATGGAACGGTAACACTTTCCGCATCTGTCCGAGTGGGAGAAGCGTAGTCGAGGCGAGTGCGCTCCTACTACTTGGTCTACCTTCGATCCTTCTCAAGCGGGTGACTATACTCCTGCCAGCTTCGCCGATAATTATCGGAGCGGGACCACTACTAATGGCGATCTCGCTTAGGGTTTGCTGCCAGCCCTCACCGTCATAAGACTCTTCCCGAGGGGGTCGGGAGACTTCTTTTGGATGAGGACCCGAGGGAAAGAGTTCCAACAAGCACGCCCGTCATACCAATGATACGGCTTGGGGACCGAGTTCCGCTGGCCATTTCCAGGCCCTCTTTTGAGTGGCAAGTTCCCTCCTCCGCCGAATTTTATCCTTTTCGGGTGGTCAACGTTGATCGGGTCGGTGCATTTTCTGTTTCTCTAGTTTGGTTGGTCGGCTCAGGAGAGACTTACGGGGTAGTATTTTGTTTTGGTGGTGTTTTTCAGACTAAGTCCTAGGGTACTCCTTCTGAGGTTTTCGTTCATCGGAAGAGGGATAGGATTGCCGGAGCCGAGGAGGATACGGGAAGGTAACAAATATACTTATTGTTTTTTATTTAACGTACATGTACGTGCCCCTATTTGTTGCCTTGCATGGATCTGACGTCGGCTGATACACAGAAGTTGAAGGTTGACAAGGCCGCTGGTACCTCGGCGAAGGATGGTGAGGATCCCGATGATCGACTACCTTTGTCACATTTCCCGGGAGGTCGCCTCTTAAATCGTCGACGATTAAATGCCTTTGTAGGTGGGAAGCCTAAGGGTAAGGGTAAAGAACCTAAGGAGGATGTGCATGCCCCGGAGAAGGATGTGCCCCGGGAAATGACTGGTGAAGGGATTGTGCTTGCCGATGGCACTGTGTATGTTGTGTCTGATGGTGATGATGAAGAAGATCTTTTTGACGATGAGGACGATGCTCTTGGCAAGGAGGGGGAGTCGGGTCAGGCGGGGAAATCGGGTGGTGGTGGGGGCGGTTTGATTGGCCGTGATGTGGAGAATGTCGATGGTCAACCGCTGAAGGCTTTCCCTAACGTGGTTCCTAATCCCAGTAGCAGTACCTCCTTCACTATCTCGGGCCCTATGTGCAACTCGCTTGGGGCGCTCATCTCTCCCGATTTCGCCTCTTTGTCCGATGAAGAGAAGGTCAATGCCGTCGCATTGTATGAGGCCGGCCTGAAAAGTACCTTCGACCTCCTGGTGAGTTGAGCTGTTCGGGTGTTGCGTTTTTGTACTTGTTTAGGGCTGACTATGTTGGTATTGTTTTTAGGATGTCAACCGCTCGCTATTGAGTGCTGCCATCCAACGCCGGGAGGCCATCGAGAGGGAGAATCTTCGTCTCTTGCTGCGGCGGGGAGCGTGAACGGTCTCGAGGGTGGAGAAGGAGTTGGCCAAAACCCAAGGTATGTGTTTTTCTTTCCGCAGCTAGTTGTGATTGATCTTGTAGTGCCAATATCCTGAGTTTAGTACTCCCTGCTTAGCCGAATCTTCTATTGCGGAGGTCGACGCTGCCACAAGGTGTCGTCTGTTGAAGATGGAAGCGAACATAGAACGAGATCATGTCTCGAACTTACAACAGAGAATAGTCAATAAGGATGCTAAAATTGATCGTCTAGAAACCGATATTGAAGATCTTCAATCCAAACTTTATCGGTACGAGACGTTTGAGTATGTTCCCGAGGAAATAGATAACTTGAGGGCAGACTTAGCTCACTTCCAAGGTATAGCGGCCGAGAAAACATTATTAGCCGATAACCTAGAGGATCAATGTGGTCGGCTAAGACTTCAGGTTCGGGATCTGCATGCAGATCGCCTCCGGATCTTGGGGGAGAGAGACGCTACCGAGAAGCGTAGCCGAGAGGCTCTTGAGAAGCTTAAGGAGTTCGTAAAGGTTTCTGGTGAGTTGGATTGGGTGCGTGCTCAATTGTCGGGTTTGCAGGCTGCCCACTCTCGACAGAGGGAGGAATGGAGTGATCACAAGAAGTATTGCCCCACTAATGAGTTTAATGAACAGCGATACCTAGAACTTTCTTCGAAGGTGTCCGCCCTCGAGTGTAAATTTGACCGAGTCCGAGGAGTCGATTAGAATAATTGCCCCTTTGTTAGAAGGTGGTGTGCTTTGTGTCGTGCCTTCCATGTTGTTATCTTGTTGCTGTTGTTGTGTGACTGACCGTTCTTGTTGTCTTGGCAGCCGAGCAGAAGAAAGTGGCCTCGTTGGAGGAGGAGATCATTCGTTTGAAGGGGAAGGAGGCTCATCTGCTCGATCAAGTGGCCACTGCTGAAGCGGCGTCGGAGCAGCTAGCGCGGGATCTTGGTGCCGAGAAAGCGAAGTTCAGTGAGGAGCTCGTCTTGCAGGTCAAAGCTGGTGTGAAGGCAGTGCTTGATAAGAAGCGAGCCGATGCTGCCGCCAAGAAGGCTGTCCTGGGTTCTACTTCCTCCAAAGAGTGATCATGTCTTTTGTAGTGCTGCGTCATTGTCTTGCCCTTTTCCTCGGGTTGTAATTCGTTTGAACACTTTGTTAACTTCTTGCATAACTTGTTATGGGGTGCTGCGTCGCCGGTTTATTTGCTCTTCTTGCTACGATCTTTGTTACACTTCTGACGTCATTATTCTTATTTATGTTGGGTTGCCCGTATGTGGCTTTTTTGTCGTAGCCTCGTTATTGTCCTTTCTTATGCCCGCATGGATAGACAAAGTTAGTCATAAATGCCGTTTACGTCGAACACACTCAACAAGGAGGGTCATCGGGCCCGATGCCATGTCCTGACTGAGGCATCTCATCACCGTCTTTCGAGATCTAGTGGAAGGGAAGTTGGTCTTGCCTAGTTTCTATGGGATCGACATCCCAAGAAGTTATCGATTAATCTTCTTGGGCAAGTGATTCGGCCACTTGCGAGGAGAGCAATGTTGACTGCTCGACTGTCGAGTACTCATGCCTCGACAATCGGCCACTGGTTTCCAACCACCAGGGCCCCTGAACTACCTCGGCACTTGCACAATGCCATCGCCCCGAGTTCGAATAGTCCGTGTTAGTGTAAGTCGCCCCGGCACTTGCACAATGCCATCGCCCCGGGTTCGAAACGACCATTCAGACGCACTTGTCATATTTCCAACCCCACGCGGCTTTTCACGGAGATAGATGACAAGATATCTTACCTGATCTCACGAATGGTAGATCTTTAGTCGTGTCGCGTTCCACGGTCGTGGCTCGGGTTTTCCGTCCGGCTTCAGTATCTTGTATGCCCCTTCTCCAGCTTTCTCAACTATCGTGTAGGGTCCTCCCCACCGTGGTGCAAGTTTACCGCCCTTCTTGTCACGCTCATAGCTAGGTAGGAGCTTTAGTACCAGCTGCCCTGGTTGGAATTCTCTTGGTCGGACCCGTTTGTTGTATTCCCGTTGGATTCTTCGTTGGTAATTTTCCATCTTTTGTAGGGCCATCTCTCTCGTTTCTTCCAAATCGTCAAGTTTAGCCAAGATAAGGTCCGCCGAGATGTTTCGCCTCCACGCTTCGGTCCTGGTGGTAGGTATCATCGCCTCCGTAGGTAGGATGGCTTCGGTCCCGTATGTTAGCATGAAGGGTGACAGTCCCGTTGCCTCCCTGCGAGTTGTCCTATATGCCCACAAGACATTGTAGAGTTCTTCACACCACTCCCCATATTCCCCGTCGAGTTTCTTCTTCATGTTATCGGCGATGGTCTTGTTTGTGATCTCGGCCTGTCCATTGCTTTGGGGGTATAGGGGCGTGGACTTGCTCTTTCGGATGTTGTAAGTGTTGAATAGTAGGTCGATGTTTTTGCCTTGCAATTGTTTCCCGTTGTCAGAAACGATTGCTACCGGGACCCCAAAGCGGCATATGATGTGTTCCCAGATGAACCGAAAAACATCCTTATCCCGTATGTGCCTTAGCGGAGCGGCCTCAACCCACTTGGTGAAATAGTCGGTGGCCACAATTAAATACTTCCTTTGTCCTGATCCGACGTGTAGTGGCCCCACGATGTCGATTCCCCATTTAGCAAAGGGCCAGGGGCTGATGACGGAGTTTAATGTTACTGCCGGCGCATGTATCTTCTTCCCGAATTTCTGGCACTCGTCGCAAACGGTGGCCATATGCTTCGCGTCCTCATTCATGTACGGCCAGAAGTATCCCATGGTTTTAGCTCGTGCCGCTAGGCTGCGGCCCGAGCTGTGGTTTCCCGCTGCCCCATAGTGTAATTCGTTAAGGATCATCTGCCCCTCTTCCTTACTTAGGCATTTTAGCAATGGTCCTAGGTATGATTTTCGGTATAGGGTGCCATCCCTAAGTTCGTACGCGGCGGCTTTGCTCTTGATCTTGTTGATCTCGGGCCTCCCCTTGGGCAACCTTCCGTTTCGAGGTATTCATGAATCGGCTTTCTCCAATCATCGGCCCGGTATTGATCGGTAGTGGTTGCCGCGACTTGTGCGCGATATCCATGTTCTCGGTCTTGAAGGCATTAGGATCCTCATGATTCGAATACCCTCAATGCTTGAGTCGTCAACATGGAAGCGATATATGCTGGGGCATCCGAGTGTCGATTGTCTTTTCTGCAGATATGTCGGAATTTGATGCTTGGTATTTGCCGATGTAGGATTGGGCGAGCTCCGTATCTTTGCAAAGCAAAGGGTCATGTATGGCATATTGCCGGTGATTTGCCGCACAACTAGCTGGGAGTCGCTTGTCGGTCGTACCTCTGGATGCCCATCTCCACAATCAAGCGTAGGGCATGTATTCGCCGTACTCCGTGACATTGTTGGTTGCTTTGAACTCAAGCCTAAAAGAGTGGACCATTTTCTTGCCCTTCGGTGTCGTAAAGACCAGTCCTAAACCTGACCCATCTTTATTGGATGACCCGTCGACGAAAACCTCCCATCGTGTTGGGCTGCAGGTCTCGAGTAAATCGGGTGAATCTTCTCGATCTTCCTCCATTCCGGGGATGTCCTCTATTTCGTCCTCGTCACTGAGGGGGAAGTACGCAAAAAATCGGCCACGCACTGCGCTTTACCGCCGTCCTCATTTCATAAAAGATATCGAATCGCTTTATTTGTGCGCTCCATTTGGAGATCCGCCCCGACTGTTTGCATTGTCAAGTACCGAGCTCATGGAGGACTTGGTAAGCACTCGAATCTTATGAGTTTGGAAATACGTCCGGAGCTGCGTTGCAAACACTAGCGCCAAAGATGAGTTGCTCGGTTGGTGTAGTTCTTTTCCGTCGGGTTCATGGTCTTGCTTATGAAATATACCGGCTTTTCTTCTGCTCCCTCATTCTTGACCAACACAGCACTGATGGCGTGACTGGTTGCCCCGAGGTACAATGTTAGTACGTCTTCGGGCTCGGGTCTTTGTAACACCCGGTAGGCTTGCCATATGTTGCTTGATTTTTCGAATGCTTCCTCACATCCCTCGGTCCATTTAAACTTCTCTCCCTTCCTTAGCGTCCCGAAGAAATCCTTGCACTTGTCCGACGATCGAGAGATGAATCGTCCTAAAGCCGCTAAGTTTCCGTTCAGCCGTTGCACGTCCTTAACTGTTACAGGTGAAGGCATTTCTGTCACGGCTCTGATTTTATCCGGATCTGCTTCGATCCCTTTATCGGTGATTATGTATCCTAGAAACTTGCTCGAGGTAACCCAAAAGGTGCACTTGGACGGATTCGCCTTCATCTTATACTTCCTCATGGTCTGGAAGATGTCTCTAAGGTCGTCGATGTGGGTATCGGCTACCTTACTCTTGACTAGCATATCGTCCACGTATACTTCGATGGTGTCGTGTATTTTGTCCTCAAACATGTCCTCCACCAGCCTCTGATATGTGGCGCCCGCATTTCTCAGCCCGAACAGCATTTTGGTGTAACAACACAGTCCTCTTGGCGTGAAAAAGGATGTATGCTCCTGGTCTTCGGGGGCCAGGGGGATTTGGTTATATCCCGAGTACCCATCCATGAGTGTTATCGCCTTATACCCGACAATGGATTCCACCAGCTGGTCGATCTTTGGGAGAGGGAAGTCTGTCCTTTGGGCACGCCTTATTCAAGTCGTTGTAGTCGACGCAAATTCGGACGCCCCCGTTCCTTTTGGGGACTATCACCATATTAGATATCCATTGCGGATATTGGGCCTTTCGGATGATTCCTGCCGCGTACAGCTTCTTCAACTCTGCCTCCACCGCCGGTTGTAGCTCGGGTGCGATTCTTCTCATCTTTTGTCTAATCGGCTTGAACTTGGGGTCTATCCGCAGATGGTGTGAGCAAACTTCTGGGTCGATTCCTTCCATGTCGTGCATTTGCCAAGCGAATACATCCATGTACTCCTTCAGGAGGGTTATCAGCTGCTGGGACTGTTCGTTCGTTAAGCGTGACCCTATTCTCACCAATCTCGGCTCCTCCTCGGTGCCCAGATTGACTTGCCGGGTTGGTTCTAGGGCCGAGAAGTTTTGCTTTGGCTCGCCGACGGTTGCCGGCTCCTGTGATTGCTATAAGACTTCGGTCTCGCCTACTTCGTAGGTGGCAATGGCTTGTGACATTACCTTTTCCAATTCCTCTCCCGCTTCCATTTCCTTAGACTTCTTCTTTTCTTGGCGTTTCCTCGACCGCCTTTCCTCGTTCTGTTGGATGTCTATCTGCACACACTGTCTTGCCGCTTGGGGTCGCCTAGCACCTCTACCACTCCGCGATAAGAAGGGAAGCGCAGTTTCTGATGGTAGGCCGAGGCGACTCCCTTGATTCCTGCGATCCAAGGTCGTCCCAGGATTGCCTCATATGGCGATGCGACATCGACTACGCAAAAGGTGGTCAATGTGTCAAGGAACCCTTCCCCGTCCGAGACTTTGAGAGTGACTTCTCCCTTTGGCACTGTCACTGTACCGTTGAAGCCGTAAATTCGATAAGTCGACGGGATCGGGGACGTCATCGACAATTCCATCCTCTTGAAAGTGTCATAGAACAGAACTTCGACCGAGCTTCCACTTGTCCATTAATATCTGCGGACGCCCCATTCCTCAATCATCAGGGTTATTACTAAAGGATCCCCATGTGCTTGTCCGTTTAATGGAACGTCTTTCGCCGAAAAGGTAATCGGCTGCATCATCCATGGCTCCATAGGGAGGGTCTTGGCCACGCTAAAGATTTCTCTGCCCGATCTGTCCCTCTTGTGTATCCTTGAGGTGATACCGGTCCCTAGATCGTATCCTTGTGTTGCCGAGTGTGATATGGTATTACGGGTGAAGCGAGCGCCGCGATTGATTCTTATTTGGTGGACCCAGGGACCTCGGGCTGGGCCGATGTCGACGGTGTTTTGACGAAATGTCGTAGATACCCATCGCGGATCGAGTCTTTGGACGATGTCCTTCACTTCTCTACAATCATTGGTTGAATGGCGCGGGCCGATGATAATGGCAGAACTCCGGGTGGTTCCTCGTCCCGTCGAATTGGATTCCTCGAGTCTTGGGATAACGGATGTCGGTCCTCTTTTCAACCTCCTTGAACACTTCTTCCAAGGGTGCATTGAGCGGAGTGTACGATCTCGGCTCATGGCGAGGTTTCTTTCCCCTCTCGACCCAAACTTTCTTGTTTTTCGCCCGGGTGGGCACCGGGTCTTTTCTCGGATCGTTTCGCGGCTTCTCTCGGGGTAGCCTCTTCTGCGGTGCTCGCCTCTTGTATTCCCCTATCTTGCGCTCCTTCCTGGATCTCCTCCAAGGCGATGTAGTGCTCCTGCATCTTCCGGATCTCCCTTAGTGTCTTGGGCTTCTCTGTGTACATTGCCACCCAGATGGGATCCGACTTCCTTAGCGAGTTTTCGAAGCCGAATATCTGTTGGTCGACCGGTGCTTTCCCTATATCCGTGCATAACTTCCTCCATCTGTCCGTTAAGGACCGCAGCGGCTCCCTGAGCCTTCGCGCCAGGGTAAATAACTTGTCGACTCTGGGCCGGGCTATGCTGTTATGCATGTATGTCTCGAGAAAGGTTTCCACCAAGACCGCGTAGCTCCCAACGGATTTATCGGGCAGGGTGTAGAACCAACTCTTCGCTTCTCCTTCTAGACTAGCAGGGAAGAATTTGCACATGACCACATCGTGATTTTTCCATTGTAGTAAGGACATGTCGTACATCTTGATGTGTTCTCCCGCATCGCCTGTGCCGTCGAACCTAGATGGGAAGATTGGCAACGTGCACTTTGGTGGAAATGGTGTTCGGTCCAGCTCTCTGGTAAACGGTGTCTTCTGGGCTTCATTGATTACTTCTGCTAACTTGTCATCCTCGTTGTCTCCAGTCAGTTTCTTAATTATCCGCTCGAGTCGTTCGATCTTTTGCTTGGTGGACGCGTCCGTACTCTCGTTGGTTGCTTCCTCATCGGCCGAAGAATCCTCGGAAGGCCCATACCCTTCTCTTGGCCGATTAGGGTCGGGTACTCGTCCTCGGCTTGGTGAAGGGGGTGGGTCGTCCCTTGGTGGAGTGTGATTGCTAGAGGCGCCTCGGCTTGATGATCCCCTCGACCCCGTCCTCCTATTGCGGAGTTGGTGGTTCTCGTATTCTAGCGCCAAGTTTCTCCTCTGCAATTCTCTCATCAGATCCTCCTGTCTTCTTTGACTTGCCAGTATGGCGAGTAACATCGGGTCGGTGCTCTCGTGACTAGAGTGACCGTTCATTTGGTGTCCCGTCGTGTTAGGGGGTGCGGTTGGGGGTCTCGCAGTGAGAGCGATAGGAGCGACGGTCGGGGCCGTTGGGTGATCAACCACTACTGGGGGAACAACCGAAGCTGGGGGGCGGTTGGCCGTTCGGGGGACGTCTCGATTGGGGTTCCCTCTGCCAAGTGTACTTGCCTAAGTCTTTCGGCCTCTCGTTCTAAATCTCTTTGGTGTTCTGTAGGTGGTCTTTCTCTCCTCCGTTCCTCGTGTATCGTTTGGACTTCCTCCTCCTCCTCCGTATCCGATGCAGTTCTCCCGTCTTCCATGCTGCCCTCGTTCCTCGGTCCCATCTGACTTGGGTTAATCCTCAACCTCCCAGGTGGGAAGTCGTCATCTCGGCCCCAGATCGACTTCCTCGTCGACCGTAGTCATGCCTTTGATCAATGCACGAGTCTCGCCCCGGTCGTTAGGTCGACGATCTCCGTGCTGGGAATCCGTAAGCCCCTCTTGCCCGCTAGATCCCGCCGTGACTCGGTTCCTCAGGATCCTGCTCGTCCTGGAGGTACTTGCCATCGCCTTTGCTATCGTCCTCTTTCCTCGGCTCGCCTCTCCACTTGTTCCTACGTCAGCAAAGTAGACAGCACTTACTTCGAACTGCTTTCGAAAAGGTTAAGGATGGAGTACAGCAGTTCAGTGCAGAGTGGAAAAGATCTTTTATAGTACGATTCCCTTTACGCTAGCGTGTCGATCTCAGCAGTCAAATCGTTTTTGCCGCAAACGGACAAATTTTGAAAAGCTGTCTTGACACATCGCTTTCGGTACTCTTCCTAAGCATTAATCATTATTTGTCCTAACATTCCCAAGCGCGTAAATCATTAATCATTCGTGCGTTGAATCAGAAGATTTCTTTCACGGCGGTGATGGGCGGCAACGACGACCCTTAACGACCGTCGTGTTGATGGCCGCAAGATTCCTATAATTTTTTCACTGATGCTGTGAGGCTTTCAGCGTAGGATTATGGTGAGACTCAGGCCGTTCACCATAATCCCGCCGGCCATGGTTTCCAAGATCTAGGCTCAACGATTCTGAGCTAGCCCTGTTTCCACCATTATCATGCTTCGTTTACCTTGCTAAAATGAAGACAGGTGTGAAATGGAGATAGATGCGACAATATCTCTCCCTAGAAGATAGTCCTAGTAACCTACGCGTTGCTTTGTTAGAGTTTTTCGTTTAGCATCAACTATCCTTACTGGATGTCGATAGGAGCTGTCGAATCTCTCTTGTAACGGGGTTGGAAGCCAAAGATCACGGTCAGCGAGATGGAATCCCCTTCTAGCTTCTACCAGCATCGAAAGATGCTATTTAGGGAGCTCAGGGGTCATCCGATAACTCTCTCGAGGTGTCTCAAACATACTGACCTATCTTGACGGAGCGGTCTTCGACGACTTCGCAAAGCGGAAAACTTGTTTTGCTTGGAAAATAGAGACTACTTGGTTAAAACACGAAAACGAACTTATACCAATTCGACACGAAGATAACAAAACGAAGATAACTAGCAAGAACGCAAGGCTAACTTTACCAATCTCGACAAGATGTTGCTAAGAAGACGAAGATAACAAAACAAGAACACAAAGCTAACCTTTATCGACTCAACAAGACGTTACTAAAAAAAGAACAAAGATAGCAGACCGAAAGGGTTTCTCCCTTGGCATCAACCAGCGCACAAGGTGGCTTAGGAGCTCGGAGTTTCCCCTTTTGGTGTCCGATTTCAAGGTATCCGGAGATGTTATACGTCCCCACGGTGGGCGCCAGAATGTAGGAGTGGAAAATCCTACCACTACATCCAAAGGTAACTAAACACATACACAAGGAAGCAAAACAAACAAGAGAAGTAATAGAACACGAGATGTACGTGGTTCGGCATGATTACCTACGTCCACGGGGGTGTAAAAGAAGATCTTATTGCTCGATTCAAGGTTACAAGATGGATTTATCTCTCTCAATGCCTTTGGTATGCTCACTTTCCTTACTTCTTGCTTAGGTCCTTCCTCTCTACATGGTCTCTATTTATAGTTACAAGTGATGATACATCAGTACTACGATGTTAGGCCTGGCGTAGCCTCCTCGATGTTCCTCTCGGGTGGTCAGTCGATGTCTCAGCCGATTGCCCTTATTTGTTCGGGTCGGTGCGTGGCCGAGTGATGCCTTCTTCTGCCATCTCGTCACCCGATGTCGCCCATTTGGTGGGGACGATCGATGTCGCCCTTAGGATCCTTGGCCGAGTCTTCTTTGTCCGAGCTCTTCTTATCTCCTCACCAACTCTGTCAGCGCATTTATTGCTCCAGTGCCCGATGCCCATCGCATCACAGCTTTTCCCCTTTTTCGTCGACTTTCTGCTCCTCTTTTCTCGCGCCCAGATTCGGAGAGGCGATCCGGTACTCTAGATACATGTTTGCTATGGTACGCCATGGCTTAGGATCGTTCCACCTGTCCCTGTGGATTATTTACACCTACAGTTACCATGCGTTTTCTGGTAACCTTGGACGGCTAAGATTTGCGTCTTAGATGCAAAGATGGTCGTAGATTGTTGCAGGCCTTTGTTTTGGCAACCAACGTTGTGCATGGCGTGTAGAAACGACAAGCATGGTTGGCATGCCTTGGCGCGATAGGTGTGGCTATCACAGTTTTCCATTGGCAAAGGGGTGCGACTAGCATGGTTAGCATGCCTTGGCGCGGTGGGTGTGGCTGGCACGGTTTTCCATTGGCACAGGGGTGCGGCTAGCATGGTTGGCATGCCTTGGCGCGGTGGGTGTGGCTGGCATGGTTTGCCATTGGCATAGGGGTGTGGCTAGCATGGTTGGCATGCCTTGGCGCGGTAGGTGTGACTGGCATGGTTTGCCATCAGGGTCGTAACAAAGGTTTTAGGGGGCCTAGGAGAACTTACTGAAACGGGGGGCCTATATAAGCAAAATAACAAAAATTCTGGCGATTTGATATAAACTTATTACAAATTGTCAAAAGATACTGCCAAAAAAATAGGCTAAAAACACAAAGCAAATACCTTATCTCAAGATAAAAATTGATCTTCCTGCCCTTTCCGATGCGAAATCTTCGATTATATGATCAAAATCAATGTTATCTAACATCTCAATCTCAATAGATAACATTGCTAACCCATTCAACCTTTCTTGTGACATCGTCGACCGAAGATAATTCTTGATTAACTTCAACTTCGAAAAACTTCGTTCGGCCGAGGTGACTGTAACAAGAATTGTCATTAAGATTCGGTATGCAATAAACGCATTCGGGTAGCAACCTTCCATATCCTCTAAGAAATTCAATACTTCAATTGCTTTACCGGTTTCGGCTGGCAGATAACTTTGTAAAACTTTCAATTCCGCATATAAGTCATGCCCGTTAATATCGGAACTCATACCATGTTTTAGATGATTTTCAAGATTGATACAAGAAGCCATTAAGCTATCATCATCAAGAGAACGCAACTGATCAACATTATATAAGAACCCAAAATTTTCTTCGAACTCTTGAAATTGTTCAAATCTACTAGTCAGTGAAGATATGGCTTGATCTAATATGTAATTGAAATAGTTAACTCTAAAGGAATCTTTACCTGATGGCGATGCTTCTTCGGGTACACTTTCATCATCAAAATGTCTTGTCCTTCTAATTATGCGTTTTTCTGGAAAATTAGGTTCAAACCCCATTGTTGCGGCGACCGCTGAAGCTTCAATCAACGAATTCTCAAATCCAGTCCTTCTATAGTTGTCAATGAAAGAAACAAGATCTTTAAATCGCTTCACGGCAGTATCGAGATGCATATCCTTATTTTGAATCAACTTACTAATTGAATTACCACAAGCAGTAGATGGTGCCAAACAACCATCCCATTCGGCAATCATTTCAATAAAGCTCAAAAAATTACCGTTATGTGCTTCGCCAATCTTGTTGACATCTCCACGGAAAGCCAAATTATTCTTGGCAAGAGTTTTAACAAGAGACAATATTCTTATCAAGACTTTCTTACAATAATCCTTCTCTTTCTTGATCTGTTCTTACATCTCCTTGTCTATGGTTACCTTTTTTTGCAATCTATTTTCCAATTCAACCCACTTAATAAGGTTTATAATATGTCTTGAAGAAGTTTCATGACTACCAAGTTTAGCAATAATATTCTTCAAATCTTTAGAACCCTTTGTATCTAACTGAAACTTTTTTCCATCTTGTTTAAATAACTTGCAGCAAAAACAAAAAACTTTATCCACAGAATTTGAATACACTAGCCATTTCATGTCCCAAATTTCCCCATTCTCCATCTTTCGTATGTAGTGATCATGATTGAAGCACCTATTATATTTATCAATAGGAAAACTAAAATTCCCATCTATTTCTCTTATTGGACCTTTCCTTACCAAAATATCTCTCAAACTTCGGTTAATATTGTCACCCAATTTTCTGGATCATAGATATTCACTGGTCCATATTCTTCATGTTCAACTTCATTTTGCACAATCTCATTTTTATCAGATGATGATAATTCTTCCCACTTGTCTCTTCATCTTGGTCAATTATCATTTGTATTTGGTGGTGACAATTCTTGCCCCATTAGTTCTTCATTTTGCCTATGTATATTCTCATCATTAACCAACAAATCACCATTTGTTTCCATCTCATTAACCAAATTTTCCAATTCTTAATCAATGTCCATTCTTTCCTCATGGATGTTATTATTTTAAACCAAGTATTTATTCATTGCTCCTCATAGATAATTCTTAAGTTTTTTCGCTCTTGGCTTTGCCTTTTTTTCAGAAGCACTACTCTTGCATTTTGTTCTTATAAATGGACCCATGATTGGAATCAATGTTTGATCAGTTGAAGTTCAAGAATCAAAGGATACAAAACCTGTTAACAAACATGCTAATTTTGTATGTACATGTCAGTTAACTAGCAATTCAAATTTAACAATCACCATTTGACAACAATAATAACTCAATATAATCTAATTCAAAAGAGTAAGCACTTAAGAAATTTGAACCACCGAGTGAACATGAAAGGCTGATGCTAACTGAATCAAAAAAATTCAAAATTCAAAAAACAATTAAAATTGATTCAGAAGACCCTAAATTTCAATTGTTCCCTAAGACAGTAAGACCCTACATCCCATGATTTGGCAATACATAAAATCAATTGTTCAACTGAACTAAGACCCTAAATTTCAATATAACGAGCACTCTGTATATGTAATAACTAATGGATTCTTAAATAAGAAGTAGAAACAAGAGAAGAATGAGACATTAAATTGATAGAACTTACTTGATTTTAGTAGTTTAATCTTCTTCTTCTTTTTTGTTTAACGATCCGGTCGGAGGAAACCCTAGAACTTCCATAGTGAGTGATAATGGAAAAGGAGTAAACAAAAGGTTGCAGACAGTAGTCAATACCGATGCCCCGAAAGCTTGGGTTTTGGTATCAAAAAAGGAATATCCTTGTGATCTTCCAATCACTGCCGACAAATAAACAAGGAAAAAAAATGTGCGATGGAAATCAATGGCGTGAAACATGCACTATATACCAGTAAACATATTATTTGGGGGCCCCTAAAATTTGGGGGCCCTAGGTCGTTGCCTAGCAGGCCTATAGCCAGAGAGGCTCTGTTTGCCATTGGCACAGGGGGTGCGTCTAGCATGGTTGGCATGCCTTGGCGCGGCAGGTGTGGCTAGCACGGTTTGCCATTGGCACATGTGGCGTGGGAATTAGGGTTTTGGCCTATCGAAACCCTCATTAGTAATTAATTAGAAAAAACGTACCCTTGTAATTTTCTCGCAGACATATTAAAGGGTTCAATAAATGCGTTTAAGTTCTATGACGTCACTGTCTGGCTAGCGTTTTAGGATTTTAACCCTAAGCTAAAAACCACCATCAACAGGTGGATGCAACGACAAACTTGGAATTGGTAAGCTCAACACTTCACAAATCGCTCTCTCTCTCTCGGTTCTCTCTGATACCACAATTAGACGTAGAAGGGTTTCGTCAAATCAACTCGGAGACTTCTTTCAACAATCTTTGTTTATCATCCATTTAGAAAAAATAAAAAATCAAATCGCTCTACGGTATAACATCGTGCATGATAACGTGTTTGAGGAGAATTAGAGGTGAAACATCGAGAGATGAGAGGAAGAAGAAGATGAGTCTTATTAGGAAGATAAGTAGTTCTATTACATAGGTTACATTATATACATATAAATGGATAATCCATGTACCGCACATCCATGGGTGTAGGCCCTGTAACACTAACATCTATTTTTTTCTTCCATTATCTTATGACTGATACTTAATTAATCAAGATATTTAGAAATAAAGAACATGTACCCAAAAATGAGTCGTGCAAAGATGATTCTTTTGTTGGAACCGTAACAATGAAACTGCTAACATTAGATGAATCCGGTTGTACTGAAAATAATCACTAATTGAAAACAGCAACTTGGCACACGAGGACAGAGCCACATACTCAACAAATTGTCCGTAACACATTAGTCCGCGGGTACTCCTCAAGAATGAGAGATGCTATACCCCATCAGTAGAGATGTGTCCAGGATAGAACTGCCCGATATAGATTGTATAAGCACAATACAATCTACCCAATTCGAACTCAGCAACAAAGATTAGGAAGGAAGATATGCAACCACTGTTGCGGAAAACCAAAGTGAAAAGATGGAGAAAAGAAGAAGAAAACGTAGCCGCGTCTACCCCACACTAAAAAGAGAAATTCCATTTTATATTTATATGACAAAGTTGCTTCAAAATTAAGCCAGGTTTTGGTTTCCTTATAAAACACGTTTTATTTCTTGTAAAACAAATCAAAAACAAAAAGGAATTCTCCCGTAAATAAAACACTTGTACAAAATATTTTTGGAATTAATTTCCTAAAGAAAAACTCGGCAAAAATAAATTCAAGTAGACACGAGACTTGGTGCATGGTATACGCGTATGTCGCATGGGTTGGAAAATGTATTGTTTGCCCCACCCGTTCCACCCTCGTTTGTCCCACCCATTCCACCGTCGTTTGTCAATATATCCATAATACAATGGTTATATATCTTTAGTTTTCCACAATATGGGACTAAAGGAACATTTCATTCACCCATAAAATGAGTAAGTATCCTTAGACCCTTAGGTCCTTAGATCAAACCACACCAAGACCAAAAATACTTTTATTAAAAACTCATTTTCTCCAACAATCCCCCCACATGAATGAAATACCGATAAAAATCAGAAATCAAAAAGCAAGAAATACCACTTTTAAATGAAGGTTTTCCATGAGATCTTGAACCTTTACTTAGTGAGAAATTACCGAAACTACTTGATGGACAGTGAACGCGATGTCTTGAACTGCCATCATTTGGTGTAATTTGTGACAACAACCACACATGATATCTCTCTAGGTGCTGCTAAATTAGTGCCATTTTGCCCAATTTGGACCTGGATATATCCTGTTTCTCATAATTCTCTAGAGAATCAAAGCTCATATTCTCATAGGAAGCGGCCCCACTTCCTCATTCAGATAAGTGAGTTTCCATAAAGAGTGTTACTGCTACACCCCACTTCAATCTTAAATTGAAACTATAGAACTCATTAAGACTTCTTAAAAGTCATCCTTCACTTGCAGTCACACTATCACGTCTACACCATAGGGAAGGGACAGATAATGAAATTCTCTTATAGTGTTTACCTTTACCCACCATAAATTAGTTGTCTCATTCGAAACCTTGATCTTGGGATCTCCAGTAAGCAAGGTTGAGTATACTTCATGGCAAGTTTAATCATTGAGCTTAAGCCCCATCCCCTTCGATGCAATTCTAACTATCTCCTTGAACAAACCTTTCGTCAAAGGTTACGCGATATTCTCCTTGGACTCTATCCAATCAATGGAAATAACGCCGATTGAGATTAGTTAGTTTTTATCTTTAGCTATTACTGCTAGGCTAACACAGTGCATAGATATAGTTGGCACAGGCCTATGCGAGAGAGGAATATATTCTAAAAAGTATCTTAGGCGCTCGGCCCCCTCTCATGCTTTATCTAACATAATACTCTCGATCTCAGATTCCATAATGAATTGAGAAATATATGTATGTTTGGAAATCTACCAAAACAAACCCTCATGCTAGAGTGAAAACATATCCACTTGTAGACTTAGACTCCCCTGAGTCAACTATCCGGTTTGCATCACAAAGTCCCTCAAGGACAGCAAGATACCTTTCATAAATCAAACAAAAGGTAATAGAGTATTTTAGGTACCATAATACTCTACTAAATGCATCCCAATGCTCTTGCTTTGGACTAGAAGTATATCTACTTAACTTACTCACAATATAGGCAATGTCTCGACGCTTACAGTTTGTTAAATTCATCAGACATCCTATAACTCTTGAGTATTCAAGCTAAGATACTCCATTACCCTTATTTTTTTTGAGTCTACAAGAAGAATCTTACGGAGTAAAAGCAGGCTTAGAATCAAAATGATTGTATCTCTTAAGCACAAATTCAACATAATGAGAATAACTAAGACTATAAATTTAGATTATCTTTTAATCATCATCCCTAAGATTACATCAACAGGGCTTAAGTCTTTCAAGTCAGGTTGCCTGACACTGATCAACGCATTCCAAATACATAATCACTTTACCTACGACTGGATCTTCCGAACCCGAGTAGATGGTTACTGGAACGCTCCACTAGCCCCAAATCTTACCAAATGATCAATAACTAGTCCCATAAGGTTCACGGTACAGTGGATGCAACGAAAAACTTGGAATTGGTAATCTCAACACTTCGCAAGTCGCTCTTTCTTGGTTCCCTATGATACCACAATTAGACGCAGAAGGGTTTCATCAAATTAACTCGGAGACTTCTTTCAAATCTCAGCTCACTGCACAAGGTGTAAAGTTCTTGGAAAATCGTCTTACTTTTTGCGTAGTAAGTGCTCACAAGTTCAAATTTCCACCGAAAGGTCTCCCTGTTGCATCAATGTCGATCCCAGGTCCACTCAGCGGGGCATATTGTAGACCATGTACACCTGTTTGCGCTGTACCATGCGCCGATGATATTATGGCGATTCTACCAATAGATTTTAGTAGGATTGACGGGGAAAATTGAATTGTTCAGCTCTGTGATGCTTATAGTGAGTGGGAATCCGGCTGGGAGAATAATTTTGACTAATTTGCAGGAGAGAAGCTCGCAGAGCTTAGGAAACAAGTTATGAAGTCGAAATTCTAAAAATGTGTGAAAGATTTTGATGAGATGAAGAAACGGGTTGTTAATTTGGATGCTCCAGCTACTAAACAGATTTGTGGAATTGCTTCAAGACGTTAGTAAAAAAAACAAGTTGTTGTTTCCAGATAAGAGCTGTAATAAGTATTGAGCTTTTTGTTCATCAAAGTAAAAAAATGGTTTATCAATGACTCTACGTAAATAGTATGTTTATCTTTAGTTTCTTTGTCATACACTATGAACATGATATTCTTGGGAGTTATAGAGAGGATATACAGAATATGGGAAAGTTTAGAAAGTTGAAAAGCACGAGTCAGAGACAAATAGTTTCTTCTGCTGAAGAACACGAAAAACACAAAGAAACTGTTCCAGACAGTCGTTCTTTTGTAACAGTTAAATTGCAACTAGTATCTTCAGTTTGCAACATTTCTTGTAACAGAGATTTTGTAGCGCCGAAAAAGTGTTGCAAATTCCCTATTTTCTTTTATTTTCTCCTTTTCTCATCTTTGTAACCACTTTGAACCATCAATAATTATTTTGATAGTGTGTACATAATGAGGAGCTAAATTCCACTGTCGAGAACCTTTCGGAGGAAGCCATTTTCCCAATAAATATGTGGTATTTTCTATTTAACTAAATTCTACAATTTTTCTACAATTCTTTTTATAATTATTTGTATCGAATTTAAATTGATCAAATAATTTTTATTAATTAGTTGTGTTTTCTCTAGATGGAGCATGCTTAGTTTAAGGCTTTTGATGTTCCATGCTTGCAATTAACATCTGCTGTTTTAGAAATCTACTACGGGCAATATCTTAAGATCACTATGAACATGTGAATTGCATGAATATTATTATTAACTGAATCACATAAAAATTAGTTAATGGTAGAATCCTTTGCCTCGGCTCTCTCATATAAACTTGATATCATCTTTGTTTAATTTTCTTTATTTTAGTATTAGAAATTCAATCTAGAATGAAATCTTCATAAGTCTTGCGCGAATCCCTTATTTGCAAATTTACAAACACATCAATAACCATCTTAAAGCTGAACTCACTCGATTTTGGAAAGGGATGCAAAATGCCTTATAGACAAGTTTGCAGCCGGACATCTTTGGGGATCAACATACCGATGTTCTTTTCAAAAACATTTACTTTTTTTCTTCTAGTTTAGTTTGATGTGAGTTAGTTTTCAAACCTCGTTTATGTAATGAAGTTGCCCATACCCTAGCCCATTGGGCAAAGGTAAACAAGGAAACTATGTACTGGTTGAAGCCTCCGGTTGCTACACCAAGACTTATAAGCGATGCTGCTTAGTTTTTTTGTTGTTTTGTTGCTTAAAAAAAAAAAAAACTCGGGTTTGGCTCCTGCCAACAGTCTCGTTTTTTTTTTTTTTTTTATAACTCACCAGGTGGATGATATGTTCCTCTTCCATAAAAGAAGGACAATGTCTTCCTCCTCATCGTGTCCTGCATTGATTATTACACTAAACAGTTGACATCTCTGTTCCATAGAAAATAATAAAATCGTTGAAACTAATTAACCTCATTAAATTATATAGCCGACCATGGTCCTTTCTACGGCATTTGGCATTGCTAAGCTCTCTGTTTTAGGACAACAAATACACAGTAACGTATTATTTGGGATTCTGAGAGTCCTTCCATTATCTTATGATTAAAATAGAGAACAAGTACCCAAAAGAGTCGTACAAAGATGATTCTTCTTCGACAGTGGAAAACTAATATTCAAGTTAAACTGGCATTGGGAGTATGCATCAAAACTATGTCCCCCTACCCTTTGCTGGTGAAACGGCTACATATATCTCCATAAATAAGGAGCGTTTTGTGGGGTTTTTTTTTCATGTTTTAGATGCAATTTATATGCATGGCAGATCCATTCAACGGTTACGTTTCTCTTCACCCTGTTATCAAACCCTAGAACCAACCAAACAAAGAAGAATCAAGAAAAACAAGATTATCAACTCATTTAAAGGAAATCAACAACAAAGCATGCAATGCAGTTGCCAAGATCATCATCAGCTCCATATTTTAATTTCCGTCGTGTTTTATTAATCTTCCCTTGGTTTTCATTCTTACTTTTTTTATCTCTTTCTTCCACTGATACTAATATCTTTTCGACTTTTACCGCTCTCAGAAACTTTCTTTCTAACCTATCATCAGCACCCTCATCATATGCATTACCTCCTCTTCCACCCATATCAAATTCTTCCGGTGGTACTAGTAAATCGGTGTCGGATTTGACTCGGTTGAGTAAAGAAGAAGAGAAAAAGAAAGAGTTGTTATTACGGTCAAGAATTGCTGTGTGTTTAGTAGGTGGAGCAAGAAAATTCGAACTCACTGGACCGTCAATAGCAGAAAATATATTGAACGTTTACCCTAATGCAGATCTTTTCTTAAATTCTCCATTAGATAAAGACTCGTTCAAGTTTTCAATTCTCAAAGACATTGCTCCAAGAATCGCTTCGATTCGCATTTTTAAACCAACTAAGCTAAACGAGACTGATTTTCATCGGCGCGTCTTCACTCCAAACGGTTCTCCTAACGGCTTACAGGGTTTGCTTCAATACTTCAACCTTGTAGAGGGTTGCCTAACACTGATCAACGCCTTCCAAATACAGAATAACTTTACTTACGACTGGATCGTCCGAACCCGAGTAGATGGCTACTGGAACGCTCCACTATCCCCAGATAACTTCTTACCAAATGATCAGTACCTAGTCCCATCAGGTTCAAGGTATGGTGGACGCAACGATAGACTTGGAATCGGTAATCTCAACACTTCAAAAGTCGCACTATCTCGGTTTTCTTTGATACCAAAACTAGAAGCAGCAGGGTTTCGTCAACTCAACTCGGAGACCGCTTTCAAAGCTCAACTCACTACTCAAGGTGTGAAGTTCTTTGAAAATCGTCTTCCTTTCTGCGTACTAAGTGCTCGCAAGTTCGACTTTCCACCGACTCGGTATGGTCTCCCTGTTGCATCAATGTCAAGCCCGGGTCCACTCAGCGGGGCATATTGTAGACCATGTACACCTGTTTGTGCTGGTCCATGCGTGGCTGATATTATGGAGATTCTACCAATAGGTTGGAGTAGGCTTAACGCTGAAAATGGAACGGTTCAGCTCTGTGATGCTCATGGTGAGTGGGAATCCGGCTGGGAGCATAATTTTGACCGATTTGCAGGAGAAAAGCTCGCGGAGCTTAGGAAAAAAGTTAACGAGTTGAAATTCGAAAAATGTGTGAAAGATTTTGATGAGATGAAGAAACGGACTGTTAATTGGGATGCCCCAGCTGCTAAACAGATTTGTGGTACTGCTTCAAGACGTTAGTAAAGTACAGTGCCGGCCCTGAGGGAAGGTCAACGAAGGTTGACTTTGGGCAGCACCTGAACAGGGGCAGCAAAAATCGTATTTTATCTAGGATGATTTTGCATTAAAGAACAAAATTAAGGATTACATCGCGATTCCAGAAAATAAGAAGGATGTGTAGCAAGAGATTTAGGGGCGTATTCTAAGTAAGGACTTACTTTGATGGCTTATTAACAAATATATAACAAAGCTACTGTATTGCAGAGAAGGAGAGGCCATTTTTTCTTTCTCGGATTTTCTCTACAAAACAGTCGTCTTCTTCCTTCTGGTTTCTTCTCATTTCTCTCCAAACCACTGAGGCATCACTCACACACTGAGTGGCCAACTACAGATTGAATTCTTCTTAGAACTGGATGCTTTAATATATGGACAACGAATATCATAGTTTCCGAGGAGAAAACTACCATAATAATGACTCTTGTCTTAAACAACGTCTAATAGCCAATGCATTTGGCCAAATTCTCATCTTGCTTTTTCATTATGGGTTTGGCCAGGCTTTGTTGTTGTTGTAAAGGAAGAGCGCCACCAATATACTTAATAGTTTTGCATCTAAAAATGCAAGAAGAGTCAACAACTTTCAAAACTGATTTGTATTATAATCTGAATCCAAATGAACTTTTGTTATTTTGGTGTTTTGATATGCTTGTCGGAACATTTGGAAACTAAGATATATATGTACAGACTTATATACGTGAGTAAATGATGGTAAGACAACTTACAGGCCACCTTATGCTCTTTAGTCTTTATGAAGAGGGGCAACATTTTTTATGTCTTCTTTGGGGCAGCAAAACGCCAGGGCCGGCCCTGGTAAAGTAAGTGCGCAAGTTGTTGTTGCCAAGTAAGAGCTGCAAGAAGTATGCAAGTAGTATTTTCATCTTTAGTTTCTAAGTTATACATTATGAACATGATGTTTTCTTAGGAGCGAATCTAGAAGGGTGCCTCTAGGGTCGCAGGTCCCCATCATATTTTTGAAATTATACATATACATACGACCATTTGTATTCTAATATTTGTAATCCGAAGACTAGACTTGGGCCTTGAAAGTTTTTGAATGAATTTGTAATCCAAAGACTAGTCTTGGGCCTTGAATGTTTTTGAAGGAAATAAGTGATGAAAGAAAAAAAAAAACTCTTTCTTCTTTCTATTCTCTTCCCCTTCCCAAAAAAAAATCCTAGCGCCATCACATTTTTCATGCTCAGATTTGGTCATTTTGGACCAGATCTGAGCAAGGATTTTTTTTTCTTCTAGTTTTAGATAATAGTTTGTTGAATAAACTGTTTCTACATCAGTTTTTGTGTCTTTTGACATATTTGTTTGTTGTTTTGGGGCGATTTTTCTTCGTCATTGTGGATCGATTGGTTCTTGGCTTTACTCTCGATTCAAAAACATCTATGTTTCAACATGAAATCGCTTTGAATCTATACTCTAGGGATTTAGGGCATTTAAGTTCGTTTGGAGGTATAAGTTTATGGAAAAAACACTCCTTTTCTGGAGCATCTCTTGTAGAGAAAA
Organism: Papaver armeniacum; assembly: GCA_023531295.1. Lineage (NCBI taxonomy): Eukaryota > Viridiplantae > Streptophyta > Magnoliopsida > Ranunculales > Papaveraceae > Papaver > Papaver armeniacum. The sequence continues at coordinate 127,761 of JAJJWW010004179.1, forward strand.
CTAGCACCACTTGGTAGGCAATGTAAAACTATGATATGGGATCACTTCAATATAGAGAAAGACACACCTTTTAGGTATGCAAATTGTTGTCACTGTACCAAATAAATTACTACTGACCCTGTGAAGAATGGGACATCTAGGTTGATTGCGCATCTAAAGAGATGCAGCATCCTAAGAAGTAATAAAAAAAATTTCTATCGGTAAAAATTGGTGCCGTCGAGTTACGAACCCAGGTCACTGGTGTCATCACCTTGTAGCTTAGCATTATACTACAGTGACATCGGCTATAATGGGTAAGGTAAGCTTGAAAGTTTTATAGTACCCTTTTTTTTATTGGGAAGAAGAAACAACCAGTTATGAATATGTTTGAATTTCCTTTTTGTTATTAAGGAGAAACTAGGATCTTTGCAATTTAGTGTTTCTGTTAATGTTTGTAAAATTGATGTATTTAAAATTTTAAAAAAGGAACAATTTTATGAAAGGTACAAAAAAATTTATATAAGGAACTAACATAAATGAACTACTATTTTTAAAACCGTCTGTTTACCAAAACCGACTGCTTTTGTACCGAACCGAATTCTTAATGTTTTTTTACGGTTTTCAAATTATTGTTCAATAACCGAGCCAAACCGTATCATTTACACCCCTAACAAGGGATCCCTACTAAATTGTTTTAGATTTCCACCATAATATTATAAATAAATTTTGATCTTTGAAATGGTTCATCTTTTTTGCTATAAAGTTGTGGGTTTTGCTTATCACTAAATTTTCATTTGTGAATCTATAAGACAAGTTCTTGTTACAAACAATAAGTATAAATGAACATAAAAAATCCTTGTACCTGATTGTAAAACGAGTTCCTTAGACGATCTCAAAAATTAATAGCAAAGAACAACCTAGTATGTACCCGAACTATACACGAACAAAATTGCAACAATTAATACCTTGTAATCTATATTTCAAGAAACCAATTTAGAACAACAAATCTTGTAGGTTCTTATACAGTTGAGTTAAGAAATGTCTAGGCTGATTATCCAATCACTAGATTTTACTTTAATTGTAAAAAACACGATTATAATCGTAAATAAAAAGTAAACCAAGACACATAGAATGTTGTTAACGAGGAAAACAACAATGTGTAAAAAAAAAAAAACCTAGTCCATTTTTAACATCACATTGTATTAAGACGCTACAAACACTAGCTTACTATCAGACTTCAGACTGGAGTGTAAGTGAGACCGAATTTACACTCCAAGCAACTCAGCTTTAGTCACGTGCTCCATACATCTCTTGAATCTCGCGATACCTTATGAAATTGACTCCTTTATAGCTGACATCCTTTACGGGTCTAGGAGTTACTTCAGACGCAGTGAAGGCTTTAAAATATAAATGTAGGAAATACCATTTAGTCCTAGAAATAATTTATTAGAGAGAGTTTGGTCATGTTGACCTAGGGTTTATTGTTGTAAAGATGATGAACGACAGAGGTTTTAGGGTTTTTCTTCTTTACTGGTGTTGATGGTGTTTATGATGATGTTGAAGTCGATGAAGATGATGAAGACGATATAGTTTTTGCGTTTCTTTTTCGTCTTTGTTGTTTGATGTTGATGTTAAAGATGATGAAGACGATGAATATGATGAATACGATGTTGCTTCCGCTGTTTGAAGACGATGATGTTTGTTGTGAAGGATGAAATCAAGTTCACTGTGAAGGATGAACTGATATTTATGTTTGATGCTCGTGTTGAAGATGAAGATGATGATCTATGTCTTGCTGCTTGTGCTGAAGTTCTTGATTTTTGATGCTGGAGATCTTGATTTTTGAGTGTTCATGTAAAGAATGAACTTGTGTTTATGGGATGAACTCGTGTTGAAGATGAACTCTGATTTTTATGGATTTTTTTTTTTTGTGTTCATGTAAACAATGAACTATGGTTTTAGATCTTGAATTGTTAGGTGTTCATCTTAAGGAATGAACTCAATTCTAGGTTTGAATAGTTAGTTTTTGATAGGTGTTCATTTTGTCGAATGAACTAGATCTGTTTTTTTATAGGTTCTATCAAAGTAGTTAATATCGTGTATCAGTATCATATCGGTCGGGCCCGAAACACCTATACAAAAGATAATTTTCGTTTTTATCGGTGATACATCATTAAGACTAGAACTTTTAAATATTCCTAAATGTTTCAATTTAAAAAAATTGGTGCCATATAATGCATTAATTCTCACGATCAAAAGTTTCACAGCTCAAATTCAATTCCATTCCACTTTTTATCCCATATTTGCTACGATACTTCTATTTCAGATGACCATGTCATTGCTACTAACCTGAATTAATGATGTAGAAGATAAAAGCGTCAACAATAATGAATTCTCATTTAGTAAATATTCAGAAGAAAGAGAATGACCAATAAAGAACTTAAGTTGTTTCAAGGATAAGAAACTCATTAAAAAAATTAAATAGTTGGAAATTTCTTTACTAAATGGATTGAGTTTTAAAGGGTACAAAAGAAGGAGATTAATAGGAGAAAGGGTATTGTTTACATATTTTGAGATCTGTATAATTTATTCTACCAAATTACCCTTATCGATATTATCATTGTATCGGTGAACCTGATATATTGTTTTGTACCGGCCGATATGAGCGTTTTTATCATTCACTTTTTGTATCGGCTATACTTTAGATATCGTAAAGGTTATTTCCGATACACGATAAATACCTATAATATCGGCCGATACAACCGATATTGACTACCTTGGGTTCTATCAAGTGTTTATTTGAAGAATGAACTCTGTTTTCATATATGTTTTATCAGGTGTTCATTTGAAAGAATGAATTATGTTTTCATATAGGTTTTATCATCCTGGATTGATTGGGGGCCAGACCTTTTAATTGGGGGCCATGATATTTTATTTCCACCCCAAATTTTTGAGGGGCGTATTAATCCGATATTGAAAAGACTGTTTTGCCCTTTACTAAACACAAATCTTAAAAACCAGTTAACACTAATTTGAAATCATAATTAGGCCCCCATTTAATTTACCCTAAACTAAACAAAAAAAAAATCTGTTTCTTTTTTTTCTTCTTCTCTTCTTCTTCTCCTCTTCCTCTCCTCTTCCTCTCCACAACCACCATTAACGACCCCAAACGATTTTTTTTCTTCAACCGATTCATCGTCGATGTTAGAAGATAATCGACGATTACCTTCTTCTTCAAACATGGCTCGTACAAAACAGACCGCTCGCAAAGAACGTCAAATCCCCAATCTTCTCGACGCCGTCAAAGGAAAGGTAATCGTGGGAAGAACCCCAAAACCCCAAAAATCGAAACCCAAAGAAGATATGGGTCCAATTAGAAGGTATGTGAAGTTAAACCCACCTTCTATGCGTTTTTTTGTTGTGTTTTGATTGCGAATTTGAGTCAGTGCTGAAATTTAGCGGTTTTGATTAAAGGGTCGTTAGCGGTCTGTTTGGATACCCTAACGACTTTTCATTTGCATGTTTATTTTATGAAAAATCGTTAGCCTATTAGGTTGAAGGTGACGACCCTTATTATGCTACTTCGGTGAATTTTGCCCTAGAATAGAGTCGTTAATTTTTTATGTTGGAGATGACGACTCTTATTTGCCGACCCTTATTTATTCGCTATGACTATAGATGGAACTCGAACAGCCCTCTGTTCCAAAAATTGATAGGGTCGTCATCTCATTTCCTCTTGAGTCGTCACTTAGGTATGTGCCCTAGAGTCAACCCAAATCGTAGGATCGTTATCGTCTTTTTGACGACCCTTTGTTATTTGATGAGGTCGTCAACATATTACTTTGAGTCGTCACAATAATGCTTTTAGGGTCGGTTGTGTTTTAGATTATCGTATTGACGACTCTTGATCGATAACCATAAAGTTGATGTCTTGTTGGGTTATTTTTTTTGTTTTTTTGTTTTGAACCTAATGCAGAACCAAAGGCAAGGTTCCAATAGCGATAACTCCACCTTCCAAACCTCCACGCCACGATAAATTCTTACTTGCTGGTCCATTACGGTAAGAAGCCGAGTGAGGTATCATTTTCTATCACCGAACCAAGAGACAAAGGTGATGAGTTGTCGGATTCATCGAGAATCAGACTCACATGTTATTTCCGCTAGCGAGTAGTGGTGAAGAAGAAGAAATCCAAGAAGAGGAGATACAAGAAGATCCTCCGCATTTGCGAGGTGAAGAGGATGTAGAGAGTGACAATGATGATGAAGGTAATGTTAGTGGTGATGATTTGATGATGGTAATGGTGATGATGATGAGGATGAAGGGGATGGAGGTAATAATGGTGGTCATGAGGAGGAAGAGGATGAAGGGGATGATGGTGGTGGTAAGGATGATGAAGAGGATGATGGTAAACAAGATGTAGAAGCTGAAGAACAGGATGCAAAGACGAAGCCGTTAAAGAGGGTTAAGAAGGATGGAACTGATATTGCCCCCATTGCGAGACACGTTCCCGCGCTAATCGTTTGATGTTGGAGCCTCTTGAAATGGTAAACCAAGAGGAGAACCTAGAGATGGGGCAAAGTTCTATTTGGATATCTTTGGATCGTGGGCTCATACCATCTATGAGACAATCGTAAGAATCCCAACTTTGCTTGCTATATGATTAGTTTGTTGATATTACTTTTGTAATATGTTTTTAATACTTAATTGTTTATTTTTTGGCGGGATCATAAGAATGCCGCACGTCTCTTGAGCACCAATCTTCTTTTAAGAAAATGGAGTTGTGGCGCTAGAAGGTGAATGTGCAAGGGTTAAAGAATATGTTGAAAACTCTGGTTTGTACAATGCCGTTGTGAACTCTGTGATTGCGTATGACAAGGTCGCGAGATATCTAGTTTTATTATGAAAGGTATTACGTCGAAGTCGACACATTCCAACTTCCTTTTGGCGAGATGGCATTGACTCCTGATGATGCAGAACAGATATTAGGGTGCAGGTCGAAGGTAAATCAACCAGTGAGAATTTCAAGAGAAGCCTAGTTGGGATGAAATTTATACATGGACCAAGAACTTGTTTGGCTGGGATAAAGAGAAGACCGATGGGCTTTTCGTGCAGGGAGCTAAGTACCTGAAGAAAGAGTTCAAGCTTGTGGACATTAGGCAGATGTCTTTGGTACATGAGAGAAGGAAAATAACGGAGGTCTCTCGATATGGAATGTCGTTATGCGGCAGCTTATTTGTTGTACGTCCTTGCATCGGTTGTATTTCCCGACTGACAAAAAGGTAGTGAGGTGAGCGCCAACCTTCTTGACTTTTGGACCCCTTAGAAGATGTGAACAAGTACTCTTGGGGGACTGCCATAGTTGCACATCTGAATGGTGACTTTCTCGGGGATCTCATGAACGAACTTCTCAAATTAATGGGAATTTGGCTCTAATCCGAGTATTTGGATTGATGAAAGTTGTCTTCTTTTAGTATGTTTTTTTCCTTCGATATATTTTTATGTTTATTTGATTGTTTAAAATAGGTGTGGATTTATGATCATTTCCCTCACTGTTCAAAGACAATGAAGATGTGAAAATCAACTCAAATTGGAGCGGGTAGTCCAACGGAACCCGTTGGGTGTACTCCGGTTCTCGGGATAGGAACAAAGCGATGCCTTGATAGAAATGCGTAAAAAAACTTGACAACATCGGCGGAGGAGGTAATCTTTAGTCCTTACAAGGATGCTAGAGTTGGCGCAATGGAAGATGTCGTGTATTACCATGGCCCTTTGTTTCACCCCAACGGTTTTTCAATGTACAATCCTTTGAGAATCATACGTCAACTTGGGTTTGTTCAAGATTCACCCGATGAAGACGATGTACCTCCGTTCAAGCACAATTTGAACAAATGTGAGGCCAGCAAGGCTGAAATAAAAGTGGTTTACGAACCTGCAACTGATGTCAAGCATTGGAATAATAGACATTCTAACCTCGTAGACATCACATTTTGGGTGCATGTGGATAAAGGTTACGAGGCAACAACGGATTACTATCAATGGTACGAAGGCTTCTCCCATGGTAGGGTAATACGGATCGATCAGGTTACGGGTAGGAGGACCAACAGAGCATCCACATCTTCTTCTCAAGCTGACGGTAGAGATGATACTACCATTCTTAAACTAGTGGTGAGTATTTATTTGTGTAATTGTGTTATTCATTTACATACAAATATACGTCAGTTCATTAGAATTGTTTTTTTAATGTATATATATAGAGGGAACGAATGAAGCTTTTTGTCAAGGCTTTTTGTTGCTCGGCTGACAAAGGGGAAGTGATTGAGCCTGCGAAGCAACGTCTGTACGCTGATTGTTGCACGCACATTGAAAATCCCAATGCAAAGAAGATGTTTCTTTGAAAGGCTGGCCAAGGAAGGTAAGAGGACCCGGAAAACACGTAGCCGAGCACAACAAGGTGGTGAACAGGGGCAAAGTAGCCAACATCATGATGAACAAGGTACAGGAGAAGATGGTGGTTCCCCAGGGGCCAGTGAAACTCAGGGTCCTCCTCCTAAGAAAAGCCGGAAAGTTTCCCGGTCAGGGAAGTAAGGAGGAGGTCGAGGTCGAGATGGTGGTCTTTACTCAAGGAGATGTTACCGTCTCCGTCTCCTTGAGATGTTACTTTATAACTTGAACTTATGTGTTTGTTGAAACTACTTATGTGTTTGGTTTGGCTGGTTTGTTCATACTACTTTGTTTTAAGAAGGATGTTTACTAGTATGTTTGTTAGAATAATGTAGTACTCTAATGCGAGACAAGATTATATCTTGTGATAGAGTTAGGGTCGTTATCTATGGTATGTAGCGATGTAACGACTCTATTTGTGATACACATAGTCGTTATGTGTTTCAATTAAAAAGTCTAACGACTCAGAGGGAAATGTAGACTGATGTTTTTTTTTCCCTGACTAGAGTCGTTATGTAGTATATGGAAACTAATGACGACTCTAGCATAGAAAACATCCAGGAGATGAACCATATTTTCCCTGACTAGAGTCGTTATTTAGTATATGGAAACTAATGACGACTCTAGCATAGAAAACATCAGGAGATGAACCATATTTTCCCTGACTAGAGTCGTTATTTAGTATATGGAAACTAATGACGACTCTAGCATAGAAAACATCCAGGAGATGAACCATATTTTCTATGCGTAGAGTCGTTATTAAGTATATGGAAACTAATGACGACTCTAGCATAGAAAACATCCAGGAGATGAACCATATTTTCTGTGCCTAGAGTCGTTAATTAGAATATGGAAACTAATGACGACTCTAGGTCAGAAAACATCCAGGAGATGAACCATTTTTTCCCTGCCTAAAGTCGTTAGCGGTATCAAATGGCAGTTAACGACTGTTACATGTGTATTAAATCCGGAAAATACATCTTGCGGTATACAGAGTCGTTGCTTTTATATGGGATATATTGACGACTGTTACAACCAGGAGAAAGTTAATATGGATATTCTTGAATTTGACACATCAAATGTTCGTCAATGAACCTTCGCGCTCGACGATACAACGTTGTATATTCTTTGTGGTGAATGAACTTAGTATCCCCATTACGTATTGTCCATAACCCATTGAAACGTTCCAGCTGAAATTAAACGAGGAATGTTATATGTTAGTAACGTTGAAGGATGAGGAAAGTATAAATATTAACGAATTACTCACTTTTTCCTTAAGAGGAGCTCGTGGATGATGGTCGTACACCATATTTCTAACTTTTACATACTCTCTCATTGCACTTTTAATGTAGTTGAATCGAAATGCCAAGTCTCTCCATTTTCGGTTATTAGGATTCGCGACGCCCTGTAGAAGAACTCCTTAACTCTCTTCCAAAACATTGAATAGATTTCATTTGGACGTTCACGAAAGGTACTAGCAAACGATTTAACGAGACACAAATCTTCATACGGTTCCCATTCAGCCATTGCAATTGAAAGATTACGTAGTTTGGTGGAAAAACGAATGGTTTTGGGCTATTTTCTCTAGAGGATGGGGTGGTATTATATGAAGAAAATCCCAACGGTCGCTTTTTTTTTTGAAAATCACAACGTGGGTCGTTAACTAAGTTATCAAAGGTGTTGACGACTCTAGAGCAGGTTGTTCAAAATAAGTCATATGACGACTTAGGTATAGTCGTCTTTGCATTAACAAACCGAGATAACGACTGTTCATTAAAATAAATTGAATCTCGATTGAAAGGAAACTTGGAATTGTAGCATATTAAATATTAATTAGAAGGTGGATATTCCTTTGAACACATTACTTGTTGTTCATTTTTAAGTGCGAGATTCAACTAGCATGGCGGCTTCAATGTGATAAAAAGGCTCTCCTCTCCATTTGGTATATGCGGCCTGAGTAAAGACACCTATCCCCTTTGTGCCTCGCGAGAAACTCGTTGTACTTGGTGCACCATTTCATAACAAGAATCGTCCTATGACTAATGTGGGACGGCAAGTAAGGATATCGTAGTTTGTTGTTGTTATTAACGAAAGGACCCAAACCAACTTGGCTCCAAAATATACTATCACGTTCATGTTCTTCGTGGAGATCCTTGACAATGTAATAATTTTTAACCCATTCGGTCTCTTCCTCGACTTGCTTGAATCTTTCACGGAGTTGGGATTGTTCTTGGTCTCGTCGTTTGGCCTCGCGCAACTCTTCTTCTTCCTTCGTAGGATATGGCGCATGTTTTTTAGTAGGTCGCATGTTTTTTTGGCGTATCTCTTCTTCCATTGCCAATATTGATTTGGTTGGTCGCTTGCATCTTCTAAGTATGTTATCAATTGAATTGGGGGTTGATGAAGGATTTGCCATTATTGAGGTGGTTTTCAATTGAATTTGCTCCTGGAAGTGTTCCTCTATATATATACAATAATTACCAACGGCTATTTTTTTTTGGGAAAAAGTGTATACAAAAAGCCGTTGGGGGTTTTCTAATAGAGTCGTCCATGTATAAACTATAATGATGACGACTCTAAGGCGTATAACTAGAGTCGTTGCTTTGTATGTATATATGCTTCACGACTCTTAGTATATAAACATTCAGGAGACCGTCAAATTTTTATGGTAGTGTCGTTAATGTTTATGTAAACTGAGATGACGACTCTTAGTTGGAAAACATCCAGGATACTGTCAAATTTTAACATTAGAGTCGTTAATGTTTATGTATATATGGATGACGACTGTATTGTTGCAAAACATTCTAAGGTATGAGTCGTTAACTTGGATGTTTATATGTATAACGACCTTTAAGCGTAAAAACATCCAGGAGACTAGCAAATTTTACAGTTAGGGTCGTTCAAGGGTGTGTATATATTGCTGACGACTCTGAAACATAATCAGGGTAGAAGATACAAATATCAGGGTAGAAGATATTAACTTAATCCAACTAGGATAAAAGGATAAAACGCATTGTATTGATTAAGCATTCTTCGAAATACAAATATCAGGGTAGAAGATACAACCATTATGAAAAAGTATGCTTCAAAATGCAATGCATTGTTTAGAATAAACGACTTCTCTCACGATTCATTTCCCAAGTCTAAGTAAAAGGGTTGGGTCCATAGCATTCCAAATGTTCATTCCATACTCATACTGGTTTGTCCACTCCTTGGTGTACTCTCCCCAATCACCATACACCCGTGGTAGAGGACATTCTTCGGAAATCTTCAAGCCTATGTAATGGTTATCATTGACATGTGCCATTACAATTCTTCTTTTCTTTATCTCCGTCTCGCACCTAGTTTTGGAAGGTACGTACATACAAGAGGCTCCGGGGAAGCCTTTGCTGAATACAATTACTACACAAGTGAATGTGTCCGCCAAAAGTTGGCCACCAAAAGGCATTTGCATCCAAAACTTATAACCGGCCTTCTTGGACCCCTTCCTCCATTTCACGTTTGAAACCAACTCCCTAAACTTCGATTCCCTCTCTTTTTGGTCTCCTTCCATGAGCATTTTCAAATATAGTTGTTTGTCCTGAACTAGTTTTTCTGCCATTTTTTTTTCTTGCATATTCGATTTGGGTGAGCTTAAGTTCGTCGGCCTCGTCGAAATGCCCTAATTGTTCCGTTGCAACATGGTAACCACAATTTCCATCGCCGTCGACGTCGTCGGTGGATAGAAGGTGATCCAAGATGACGTGAGGAAGTTGGTCAGTATACTCTTTATACAAAGTGTAAGCAACACGATGTGGTCTTCCTTGGGAATCTCTAGGGTGCGCGGATTACCTTTATTCCTCGTATCGTCACCATTCCGCTCGTTTGGCTTTCTTTGGGTACCGACCACATGGTCTACAACATCCATGTCTTCCTTTGGCGGCCCCCTTGCCTTGGGTACGAAAGAGTTCTCATACTCCGTATATTCCGCCTGGACATACTGATGACGTGACAGGTCGCTTTTGCAACTCTTTGCCGCTTTCACGGTTTCTCTAAAAGACTTTTTAGTTGTGGGTCTACCCGTTGGTTTTTGTTTGTTTGGCTCTTCTTCTACTCCCAAGCTCTTACGGGCAGCCGGCCACAAATTAGAAACCAGTATCTGTCTTCCTGCACAATTCGTTTTTCGATATTTCTCACTGATATACTTGCCAATCTCAAGGTCTCCAAATTGTTCATCAGCGCTCTGTGGGATTTGGGATGAACCCAAGTTGCTTCCAAAAAGGATCGATATCTTCAATGGGAATGAGCCCCTTGTACCCACCGAGCTTATGTTTACACGGGAGGCCAAGCCACGTCTCAGTTGTACAATTACATTTAATGACTTTTCCATCGGAAGATTTCGCTCGAAATTTGTTAAGTTCAGTCATCATATGCTTTATTGCCCACCATGATACTTGGTGCGAAACCCCACGTAGCAATTCTTTGTCTTCCATGTATTGCTTCAAAAAACGGTCCTTACTATACTCCATCTGAGTCACTATCTTGCTTAGGTCATCCTCGGCGTGCTCGTGAATTGCTTCCTGTACCGTAACTACCCCACCAGTGTTCTCTTGAAGAATTTTTTTCAAACGTCCATGGGACTGTTCTGCAATACTCGTGGACTCATTTTTGTAGTGCTTGAACTTATTGGTCCATGCATAAACAAACTTTTCCTTCCAAGGATTCAACCATGTATCTAGGCAATAATCGACAACCTTCTTATGATCCGTACTCCAATCATCAATAAACTTTTGAAGATTTGCATAGTACTTTACTTCGGTCTTCGAATGAGCCAAATGGTCCCAGTCTTTGCAGAAATCCTCCCATAGATCACCATCTTCAGCATATTTTTCCTTTTCTTTCATTTTCTCTTCGGCTTTCTCTTTTTTTGAAAGTTTACTTAGACGCTCGTCTTCCTCCTTGGAACGTTGATTACCCTTTGCAGGCTTGATCTTTTGAATCTGATTCTTGCAATTAGAAAAAATATTCATTTGGATGTGCCACGTACAAAGAAAATGTTGAGCATGTGGAAAAACTTGACGAACGGCACTCATGACTGCAAAATCCCTATCCGTAATTATAACCCGCGGTGTGCCTTCGCCTCGGTAAATCAACCGAACTTGTTCCAAAGCCCAAACATAGTCCTCTATTTCTTCCTTTTCCATAAAGCACCATGCCACGGTGAATGATTGCTTATCCGAAGTATGACTAACCACGTTCAACAACGGCATGTTATACTTGTTGGTCTTATAGGTGCAATCTATGAACAAGACCTGGTAAAAACACTGAGCCAAATCCACCATCCTAGGATGGGCAAGAAAAATGTGTGTCACTTTGTCGCCCGGACCCACCCTTGTTTGCATGGCGTAGTTAAGTTTTTCTGCCAACCACTCTGATTGTTGCATAATTAATCTACCATCCCATTCAGTTCTCCTGATCGTTGCTTTGGCAGCGTAGATGGTGGAAATAATAGACAAGTTTGTCTTATCTTCGGCTCTTATTGCATTTAGGATCTGAAGGGGCCTACATCGCTTCATCTGTCGTACCTTTTCCATTTGATGTGGTTTCAATCTGGCATATGCTGGGTGCCCTAAAAGAGTGCTAGGTGGAGGATGGTTGTGACGACCATCCGGAATACTATACAACCTCCATAGATTAGTTTCAGGATGCCTTTTGAAAACAATCACGAAGGGGCATTGTATCTTCTTCGAATTCGTTTTGTAGACCCTCGTCGTCTTCTTCTCATACTTGTAGTTCTTCCCTTTGTGACTTTCTTCCTTATCCCCCGCTCTCTCGCATACCATCTCCATTTGCTTATAATCAACGTGTTTGCTTTGAACAACTACGCACATCTTCTCTTTTGCCTTGGAAATAATCCATTCCTTGACATCAGCCTTTGTCTCCCACGTCTACATCAAAACCAATGTCACGTTCATGATGCAACACTAATTAAACAATTTTCATAAAGATATACATCGATTCAAACATTAAAACGTACCAAATCGGTCATATAGTGTTGGGAGGTATCAGGACCGATAATGGAGACGGGTTCGGAGTTGAGAGCTCGCCAGTACAACTTGACTACATAGAAAAGAAAAACATATCATTCAGAAGTCGTTAATATCTGAGATGTTAAAATGACGACCCTCGAAGTCGTCATCTTTATTTGCAGGTTGACGACACTAACAGTCGTCAACATTATTTTTGCAGAACGACGACCCATTCCTCGACAAATGACGACCCTCTTTATATACAGACGACTCTACATTCCCAAATATAAACCATTCTGCCCAGTATCCACCTAGGGTCGTTACTGTTTATATATATCCTTTGTGACTCTAGACGAACTAAGTGGAGAGAATTTGAAAACCAACGGTAACTTTGACTAGTAGGAGCAATTATTGCAGAAGTAACCGTTTTTTTTTTTTAAAATCTAGCCGTTGGGTACTTTTATGCTATAAATAGAGACCAATCTCTACCAAACTTATTCACCCATCACTTTCAATCTTCCTAAATCAGTTACTCATCACTTTGAATCACCAAAAATGGCTACAACTCCGTTCAATGATCTAGAAGATGTTGCTATTGTCAGAGCACACACCACTCTCACAAAGCACTCGTTGAGGAAGCGCAATGGGTGACCGATGAACGAAGACCCAACAAGAGGGCCTTACTTTGGGGATGATCAAAACACCAATGCTTGGTGGAAACGGGTGTTTAAGGTTTTAAAGCACTAAGCGGAAATCGTTATAGGAGGACGCGCCAGACAAATAAGGAAAGGTACGCATATTTATACAATGAATGCGTCTTGTTGAGAAACGAATTGAAAGCTCGTAAGGACGCTATGCCAAACGAAGACCGAATGGATAGAGTAAGTTTGTGAATCAATAGGCCTCTCATCAAAAATATTTATTTGGTTATGATTATTCAACAACGCTAACTTATTTAAAAAATTGTTTTCCCAAAGTATACTTTGGGTCGGAGCCAATACGAATTAAGGTACGGGCATGAGTTTCGCACGAGGACTGCTACACTCTCTTGCGGGAAGTTGAATGGCAATTCGCCCTATATAATTAAACTCGTAGAGAATCCTAGGGCGATGTATTGAACAATTTTATGTGTTTTACTTCTATTTTATTTCAACTACATGTATGTTTTTCCGATTCAATAAACCACATGACTTCAAATATCGGTGCAATAACTATAGTTCATACGGGGTCGTCATGATTCGTTAAAGAAAAGAGACGACTCTAAAGATTGTTTGAAATTTTTGGCGTGAGTCGTCATTTATGGAGAAGACCATATTAACGACCCTAAAGGTCACTTGACACAGAGACTATTTGACGATAGAGTCGTCATTCAGTAAACATTACACTTGAACGACACTTTTTATCATCAAGGGTCGTCACTTGTTTAATATACATAATGACGATCCTTATAGCAGTTAATGTGAATTTTGAATTCACCAAATGTGGTTGAGTCGGGCAACGGTTAAAAATTCAAAAAAAAATGACTGTTGGGTGCTTAATCTCTATAAATAGAGACCCTTATCTCACACATTCTTCACCCAAACCATAATTCTCAACCTTCACATTCATTCTCATTCATTTATCATCCAAGAGGAAAAAGAAGAGGAAACACCATGACTAGTACTTACACTTCGGAAGAGAATTGCGCTATTGTGAGAGCTTGGAAAACCGTCACAAACCACTTTGAAGATCTAGGAAAAGACATTGATCAAACATCGGATGCTTGGTGGAACCGTGTTTTCATCGTTTTTGTGGCGTTAGACGGAAATTGCAACTCAAGGTCTTTGAAACTCGTCAAGGAACGGTTCGAGGAGATATTCTTCGAGTGTGAAGTTTTCAAAGAGAAATCAAGGCCGTAAGGGAAGCCATGCCCAATATGTTGGGTGCTATAAGAGTAAGTATTTAAACAAGAGGTAAAACTTATCCAAAGCTTTCAACACTACTAACTATGGTTTTGTTTGGGGTTTTCAGTTGGGGAAGGCGTATGTCCGATACGAGGTGCTTCGTGGAAAAAAGTTCGATTTCGAAGATTGCTACTTTATCTTGGAAGGCACCATGTATAATTACGCCATTTATGATTAAGTGTATCAGTGCACCGTTATTATCTATTGTATTTCATTTCCTTCAAACGTATCGTTATGAAAGATGTATGCCTTTTATGATTCAATGAAATGAAATCAAAAGTTATGATAATCCAGCTCAAGGGTCGTTAGTATTTTAAATAACACACAGAACGACTCTACATAAAAGTTGAAATGGTGGGATAGAGTCGTCACCTTATAGGAATACATATATGACGACTCTAAGTTTTTTATTTACTGAGAGTTCTGGGTTTAGAGTCGTTTGTCTCTAAACAAACAATATTAACGACCCTTATTGACCTAGCTATAAGAGTCGTCAGTGTTTATCACCCGCCCCAAACGATTTTTCATAACCGGGAAAAGTTGCAGGTTTGAGTCGTCATCGGTAATTCCAATTCACTGACGACCTTTGAGAGTCGTTAATGAATCCAAACCCCGACTATAACGACTCTCACAGCGACGACTTATACAGTGAGCATGAATCGACCCCTTGGAGCACCATTCAGACAATTTCAAGAGTATATGAGGTTTACCTGATTGTTTTGAGGTGCGGGTTCTTCATTTGGAGTATCGGTTCCTTCATTTTGAGGAGTAGGATCTTCATTTCCACCATTATTCATGGCTTCCTCCATTAACATCTCCTCATCAAACATCCAATCCATATGATTAGTTGAGACAATATAACCATCAACACAATCATGGTTGTTATTTGAAGCTTCACCACCCTCATTCCCTCCACTTGAATCACTCATTTCAAAAACCCTAATTTTTCCACTCAAAAACTTCTCCTCTTCTTCTCAACACATAAAACCCAAAAATAAAATCTCCACAAATTTTTATCCTAAAATCAGATTTTTATCTAAACACAATTACCACACTAATCAAGTTAATTAATTCTTAATACTAATCACTTAGGGGCATTTTAGCCATTTAAAAAAAAAAAATTATAAGGGGTGACCCAAATTAGGATTGGGTGACCTTTTTTGTCATCTAGTGCATGGCCCCCAATTAAAAGGTCTGGCCCCCAATCAATCCAGGTTTATCATGTGTTCATTTGAAAGAATGAACTCTGTTTTTTGTCCTAGTAATGAAGTTTTGTGTTGTATTCATTTTACATAATAAACTATGTTTTCGTATGTGATTTAGTTTGGTTATATTAGGTGTTCATTATTCTTCCTTAATTAAAAAAAGAATAATGTCGTCCTCCTCACCGTGTCCTGCATTAAACTCATTAGATTACATATTGTAATAAAATCGTTGAAATTAATTACACTCATTAAATTATTATATATACAAAAAAGAAAATCTTTGAAATCAATTAAATTATATATATATAGCCGACCATGATCCTCTGCTTACGGGCCGGCATTTGGTATTGCTAATTAAGCTCTCCGTTTTAGGAAAACAAAGACACACAGATGGTATTGTTTTGAGTATTTCTCTTCCACCCTTGTTATCAAACCCTAAAACCAACATCAGTCCAAACAGAGAAGAATCAAGAAAAACAAGATTTAAAGGAAATCAAACAACAACAAGGCATGCAATGCAGTTAACAAAATCATCATCAGCTCCTCCATATCTAAATTTCCGTCTTGTTTTATTAATCTTCCCTTGTTTTTCATTCTTGCTTTTTTTATCTCTTTCTTCTTCTAATAATAATAATATCTTTTCGACTTTTACTCCTCTCACAAATTTTCTTTCTAACCTCTCATCACCATCATCGTCTTCTGCTGGTACTAGTGGATCGGTGTCAGATTCAACTCGGTTGAGAAATGAAGATGAGAAAAAGAAAGAGTTGTTGTTCCGGTCAAGAATTGCTGTGTGTTTAGTTGGTGGAGCAAGGAAATTCGAACTCACTGGACCTTCAATAGCAGAGAATGTGCTGAATGTTTACCCTAATGCAGATCTTTTCTTGAATGCTCCGTTAGATGAAGACTCGTTCAAGTTTTCAATTTTCAAAGACATTGCTCCAAGAATCGCTTCGATTCGCATTTTTAAACCAACTAAGTTAAACGAGACTGAGTTTCAACGGCGCGTCCTCACTCCATACGGTTCTCCTAACGGCATACAGGGTTTGCTTCAGTACTTCAACCTTGTAGAAGGTTGCCTGACTATGATCAACGCCTTCCAGATACAGAATAACTTTACCTACGACTGGATCGTCCGAACCCGAGTAGATGGCTACTGGAACGCCCCACTTGCGCCAGACAACTTCTTTCCAAATCATTACATAGTCCCAGCAGGTTCAAGGTATTCTGGATGCAACGACAGACTCGGAATCGGTAATTTCAACACTTCACAAATCGCACTATCTCGGCTCTCTCTGATACCACAACTAGACGCAGCAGGGTTTCGAAAACTCAACTCGGAGGCTTCTTTCAAAGCTCAACTCACTACACAAGGTGTAAAGTTCTTGGAAAATCGTCTTCCTTTCTGCGTCGTAAGTAAGCGCAGGTTCAATTTTCCACCGAAAGGTCTCCCTGTTGCATCAATGTCGAGTCCAGGTCCACTCAGCGGGGCATATTGTAGACCATGTACACCTGTTTGTGCCGGTCCATGCGCCAATGATATGATGGCGATTCTACCAAGTTGGAGCAGAATTGACGGGGAAAACGGAACACTTCAGTTCTGTGATGCTCATGGTGTGTGGGAACCCGGCTGGGAGAATAATTTTGATGGATTTGCAGGAGAGAAGCTCGCGGAGCTTAGGAAACGAGTTATGGAATCGAAATTCGAAAAATGTGTGAAAGATTTTGATGAGATGAAGAAACGGACTGTTAATTGGGATGCCCCAGCTGCTAAACAGATTTGTGGAATTGCTTCCAGAAGTTAGTGGGATTCTCAACTTTAGTTCCTGAGTTGTATATTATGAACATGATGTTCTTAGGGGCGAATCGAGAAGGGTGCTACCGTCCCCACAATATTTTTGAAATTATACATACAACAATTTGTATTCTAATATTTGTAGCCTAAAGACTAATCTTGGGACTCCATAATTTTAAAAAGTAAAGATGAATGCATGTTGTCTCTTCTTGATATTTTCAAATTCTTCTTGAAATTACCAGGTGATAATACCAAAGACTAGTCAAGAATTAGTACTCTTCTTGAAATTACCAGGTGACAATACCAAAGACTAGTCAAGAATTGGTACCACGAGTTTCAAACTCTATCAAGCGGTATTATTACCTAATAATTTTACTATTGTACTAAAAGGAATAACCAGTACACGAAGAAGTTTGAATTTCTTTTTTGATATTAAGGAGAAACTAGAGTCTTTGCAATTTATTGTTTCTATTAATGTTTGGTAAAAGTTGAAGTATTTAAAATTTTAGAAAGAAACATTGTGACAGAAACACTATGTTTGCTTTTTAGCTATGAGTAATTGACACAAATGAACTACTCCCTCCGTTCCATTTTAGATGATGTTTTATGGTTATTTTTTTATTTCACAATACTTGAAAGTTTTCATATTTTTCCACAAAACTATCAATAACACCCTTACATTTTGTCTTGAAACTATAAATTTATTTTTAAATGCACTAATACCAATTAATGTTTGAAGACTTTTCTCAAGGGTATACATGGTAAATCTTCACATCTCTCTCCATTTCTTAATCTGCGTGAAAACTCCAAAAACATCATCTAAAGTGGAACGGAGGGAGTATTCTTTTTTCAAAATTGTCGGTTAACCAAAACCGGCCGGTTTTGTACTGCACCGGGTTGGATCGGTTCCAAACTAAACCAAATTCCTTAATATTCACGGTTTTCAAATTATTGTTTAACAACTGGGCTGAACCGTACGGTGTAATTTAGATGACAAAGATACGTACTAACACATAGCAAGAGATAGATGATATCGAAGGAAGCTCGTGAAAGAAAAAATGATAAGGGGAAAGCTTATTATGAAATCCACCCAATATTGACCTCAAGTATTCTTCACCAAGTCATCTTTCCATCTAGTAAAAACAGCTTTCCCCCTATTAATTATCTGGTGTAATCCCCTGGTAGTGGATGTTTCTACTAAATTGTTATTCTAGATTTACTCCCTACTTATACAAAGAGATTCTTTGAAATGGTTCATCTTTTTTTCTGTAAACTTGTGGGTTTTTGCTTATCACCAACTTTTCATTTGTGAGCCTATAAAACAAGCTCTTGTTACAAACAATAAATATGGATCAATATAAAAGATCCTTGTGCCTGATTGTAAAATGAGTTTTTTGGACGATCTCAAAAAACTAATATCCAAGAACAACCTAATATGTACCCGAACTGTACATGAACCGAATTACAACAATTACAAAATTTGTAATATATATATTTCAAGACACGAATTTACAAGAACAAGTCTTGTAGGTTTTCTTATACAGTTGAGTTGAAAACTGTGTAGGTTGATTATCAAATCGCTTTCTTTTACTTTAATTATAACAAATGAGTATAACGGAAGCAAAAAGTAAAGCAATACATAATGTGTAGAAAAATCTCCGGAACTAGTCCAGTTTGCACATCGCGCTATATTAAGCCGCCATACTATGCCTTCACACAATACCTATTTGATTTCCCTCTGGATGATGGAAATCATGTGTTTGTTTCAAAGAACTACTAGGTAAAAAGTATATATCAAAACAAATTCTTAGAATTAGGATTATATTCTTCAAAATTTATAGAAATACCTAATTATTCTATAACAACATCAATTATTACTAAAAAGATTTGCAAGCGGAACACTTCAGTTCTGTGATGCTCATGGTTTGTGGGAACCCGGCTGGGAGAATAATTTTGACCGATTTGCAGGAGAGAAGCTTGCGGAGCTTAGGAAACGAGTTATGGAATGGAAATTCGAAAAATGTGTGAAAGATTTTGATGAGATGAAGAAACGGAGTGTTAATTGGGATGCCCCTTCTGCTAAACAGATTTGTGGAATTGCTTCGAGACGTTAGTGGTATTTTTGATCTTTAGTTCATGAGTTGAACATTATATATTTGTTAACTTGTATACCCATATACATGTTAAGGTTTAATAAAAAATTATTTTATTTCTTTGGAAATTGTGTTTTTCTATCTTATTCTACTAGAAATTGGTTTTTCTTGCACTAAAAACAATAAATTTTGTTCCCAATGCAAAGAATTGTTGTTTTCAATGTAATAAAACAAACAAATCTTCTCGACAGATTTTTTCTTTGATCGAGTATAAAATGTGGAAGTGCTGCATATTTTGTCTCTTACTCTTTAACTTTTCAGTAATGGTACTAGTATGGCATCTAGAAGTGGAGAAGCGTTAGAAATCCTTTGCGGATTATAGTCTACATTTTTCGGTGTAGTGAACTTGATATATATGGTGGCCTAATGGATCAAAAATGTGGTCATCCCTTATCTCGACCTGTATTATTACCAAAACAGGATAAAAAACAATTTCTCGTCGTACAATAGGAGGAAAGGGACATGTGGTAGGCCCGAAAGATGGGTAAATAAATTGGCCTACATGTTATAATCCGCAAGTGCACGGCGTCTATTGGAGACGCGGCAAGTACGGGTCGATCCCACAAGGACTTGTGGTGCTCTAAGGTGATCTAAGGCTTTCTTCAACTGAATCTCAGTGACATTGTAACAAACAGGTGGTAACATAGATGTTTTGCCGATACTTTGAATAGTGAAATGTAAAGATCCTAAGCTAAGGCAAACAGTGATAGAATGTTGGTACTAGGGTCTTTGAATCCACCTTAACCTACACTATGTTCTCAACTCACAATATTATTCTTGTCTTTATGACAAATGGAGGAGAGGTGTCAACTCTGCTCTATGTCTAAGATGATTCTCCATTTGCTAGATTAATCACAACTAATGTATCTTTCCCAAGTATTACTGTCGATTAAAGTACAAGTAATCGAGGATTGAATCAATCTAATTAGGTTTGAGTTGCAACATAATCACCACGGGGTTATTCTAACTACAAAGTGCATCCATGGCGTTGGCATGCCTTTGTGAGAGCAAAGCAATGACATGCTTAGATTAAAATCTATACGAGGAAATATTTAAGCATTCAAGAACAATACATGATTATGAAAAAACACAGTTGCAAGTTAGGGTTTCATCTCAAACCCTAGCAACTAAATTAAAACAGAAATTAAATCTAATTGACAGCACTGGCTAATCCAGGCGTGTCTTCTATCAACCCCATTCGGTTCTATTTATACATGCATCAGCCCCAAAATTCCCAAACCCTAATTGAATTAAAAATAGGAATTAAATCATAAATCAATCAATACCCATACTCTGAATCTCGCCTCTGTCAATTCGTCTGCTGCGCTCCATGCTTCGACTGTGGAGAGGTAAACCCTAGCTTTAGCTTTTCTCTAAGTTAGCTTCTAGGGTGGAGAAGCTAAGAAAGAGAAAAACTAAATAGCTAGAGAGGAAGGAAGGTGGTTGCGGTAGCTGTGGAGGGTGATGGTGACAAGAAGAGGAGAGGAGTTGGTGGTGTCGGAGGTTGGTCGGGTGAAGAAGCAGCTCGCTCTTGGTGTCAGAGAGGAAAGAGAAGGAAGAAGAGAAATGAGGAGATTAGGGTTTGCTCGAGTGGGGGTATAGGGTAGGGTCATTTGTTTGTTGAGCGGGCACGGCGGTGTTCGATGGGACAGCCGAGCGATCGTTGGATGGGTCTGGAGAAGATCTTAACTAGTGAGAGAGGTAGCCGGTTTGGTGTGATATGGTGTTGAGCGAAGTATCGAACATCGATGCTAGTGGGGGCAGCGACAGTAGGATGTAGAAGATCGAAATCTCGACGGCTTGGAGTGGACGGGCTCGGATCGGGTCGCGGGTAGCTCTAGCCCATGAGTTGCTACTTGTTGGGTTGCAAGCTCATTGCTTTGGGCTTTGGCTTTCTGCTCCTTGGACACTTGACTCCAATTCTTCGCTCTTTTGGCTCCTCATATTCTCCGGACTTTATTTAGTACCTAAAAACACAAAATTAATTAATACAAATATTTATTCTTGAAAACAAAGAAAATACAGAATATGGGATAATATCTCGATTTATAAGCGCAAAAAGATGAGTAAAATGCCAATAAAAAGGTGTATAAATATGCACTATTTGGCACTCATCAAATACCCCCAAACCTGAATTTTACTTGTCCTCAAGTGAAACAGAATTTAAGAAATCCTAACTATACCCCTGTCGCAGGTCTCTCGAATGCATTTAGCGTATGCACTAAGCCTTTAAACCCCTAGGTGTCCCTAGTGGACGAGTTATAGTCTCGTGAGGGTTTACAAGAGGTGTACCCACAAAACCTTCTCCAACTTCGAGAATGTAAAAAGAGTCTCAAGCCTCCAAGAAGCTATGAGGACATAGAGTTTTACGCATGCTAGTGTGAAGTTAGAACTATCGAGGAACGCATTCTCATCCTTAAGTCTTTGAGCGAGAAGTAACCATACCATATGAAAGAATTCGGGTTCGATTGTGATCATAAGCCTCGACTTCTCGCCTCACTAATAAGGTTTTATGATAATTGCACTCAAAAAGATCGCTTTTTAGTCTCTCATGTGTGCGGTAGGAATAAGAGAAATCCCGCACACGTTGTAGGTAAGAAGGATAACCTTCCGAAATAAAATCTGGAGACTCCACAGAGGTGTGAACAAAAAGAATCTTTTCGATGATCTCTAAGGAAGGAAATCAACCATTAGCAAGGGTGGGAGTACTCACTCACTTCTCACCCGATCGGCAATTAATATCACTCTCTCATAAGAAACCATAGAAACGTCTTCAATCTTCGGTCTTCGGTCTTCAACTATTGATGACGAACTTCTGAACTTCACAAAAACTTAATAATAATTTTTTTTTTTTTTTTTTTTTTTTTTTTTTTTTTTTTTTAACTTTGTGGTAACTAGACAAAAAAAAATAAACTACATTTTTTTTTTTTTTTTTTTTTTTTTTTTTTTTTTTTTTTGGTTACAATAAAACGATAAACTCAATTTTTCACAAACTTCATTAATTCTCATCTTATTTTCTTTTCTTTGTTGCACATAAACCTTGGACTATATCAATTTTTCTTTCAATATTCGATTCGCTCAGGTTCTTTGGCGATGATGTGTTTCTATGGGTCTTGCTTGATTGAGAGAGAGAGATGCTAACTGCAAATCGATATTTAGAAGGAGTTTTCATCTTTAGACGTCACCCTCATGATTGACGGAATTAGCACTCAAGAGATCAAAAGTAGTCTTTGAAAGTGGTGCGAAGTTGGGTAGCTCACCATTCCTACCGGAATTGACGTACGGTGACACACACTCTAAAAGCTTTTCTAGAAAGTCACAAAGAGTGAAGGTGGTACCTCGCTTGATGTAAAATTGGTAGTCTCCACTATGGGTGATCACAATTCTACTTAGAATATCTAAATGAGCACCTAATTAAGCCCTCAGGTATGGTTAAATCCAACTTTAACGCTCTAATCAACTAAGAAACCCGATTGTGTTCTCCAGGTACTTCCAAGTTCATTATTTGGTCAGAATCTCTATGTAAACATAGCTAAAAGCATGCTAGTGACTCTAAAATCTCTAAAGTTCGAGGTTTTTACAAAAAGAGTTTTGAATTTTTTTTTATTTTTTTTTTTTTTTTTTTTTTTTTTTTTTTTTTAAGATGAAAATAAAAGGTAAAATAAAAGACTAAAAACTCTAAATGCAAAAATATGCAAATGCACCCCCAAACCTAAATCAAACATTGTCCTCAATGTGTCTTCATATAGAAAAAATTTAAACAGTCACATACCGAGAGAACTATGCTGATAAGAGAAAAGGGAAGAGATTACCGGATGTCGGCGGGAGCAAGGTTGAGCTTCATTCGTCAAGGCAAAATCCAACATTCTCAGTGGTGATTATATCGGATTAGCATAATATATGTGCAAGAAGACTCAACCGAATCAAGAAAAGAAAAATTTAACAAGTCCTCTTGGATTATATACAAAAATTCACCATAAACTAACAATCTAAAGAGTTGAGGATCAACCCAATAGACGATATGTACACACATTAACAGCCTTACACAAATATAATATGAGAGTGCACGTAAGACTGCAAATGGGAATGAGTTTCCCCCAAACCTAAACTTGTGAACGGGTGTGTTTGTGAGAACAAAATCTTGCAATTTTAAAGGTACATCATGCAAAAGGTCTAACTCAAAATGAGTTTTGCTAATTCTGACAGACATACATATTCCAATGTGGCTCCTTAAGAGTGTTATACTTTGATGCAAAATAGTTCAAGAGGACTTGGGAAGCACAAAGTTCTAGGCCTAAGTTAGGCATTTTCAGAAAAGTTGGTTTTGCAATTTTGTGACAAACTACACCTAGGTTTGGTGGAGGAGTATCAATTTGTGACTCAGGAGAGAGGTTAGGTACATCTAAGTTGTTTTCATTTTTAACATCATTTGTACCATCACACACTTTCCCAAAGTCAAAAGAGGGTAAATCATGTTCACTTTCACAGGACAATTCCACAGGATCCATATCAACATCACATGCATGAATATCAGAAGAAGCATCATTCATAGGGTTCACAGAAGAGACACTTAATGTCTCTGAACCTAAAGATTCTATTACATTTTCAAAATACACATGCACTTCATATTCATCATCATCATCATCATCATCATAGCAAAAATCCATCTCTCCATTCAAAATTGTAGCATTTTTAGTGTACTCATCTACCTCTAGATTAGGTTCATATTCAATGTTAGTTGTATGAGTAAGACTAGAAACACTATTTTCAATCCTATCATTTTTGTAACTCAATCAAGGTTCCTTTGAAGAATCATCTTGAATTGTTCCATTGAAGGAGAGTCTTCACTAGTGGGTATGCATTCCTCATATGGATATTCATTGTATGGTTGTGCATGAGGTTCACTAGAGAAGGGAAATTGGACATGTTGCTATATGGATGGTCATGCATTGCTTTCATTTCAAGCCTAGCATTTTTGCTCCATGAGTGTTTCCATTGCTGATTGCAAACTAGGAGTTGGGGAGTATAAAATTGTTCATCTCCCCCACTGTGGTGAATGATGCATGTGATCAGGTTGATTATGGTCCCAATAGTCACTTCTAGACACTTCGTACATTGGATTATCATGGTTTTCCCTAGATTGTCTAAAAGCATGCGAGAATATAATGAGATTTCGACAGGTGGTCTAAGCCACCACATAAGGTGCAAGCATGCATTTCATATTGCCTAGAAAAACTAGACTCGACAGATTGCTTTTCTAAAGCAGATTGCCTATCTAAAGCAGATAGTCGAGCCTCTAATTGATCTAAAAGTGATGACTGGGTATGAGAAAATTGTTCATTTTCAACCTATGGTGGATGATGTATGTGATCATAATGATTAGGGTATGTGAGATCAGGGCCCTGAGAAGGCCCATATAATTCCCTAAAGTCACTATGGTATGTGGGGTGTTCATCCTGTGAAAGGTGCCCATAAGCAAGCTCTCTAAGGGATTTATTTGTTCCATCCCCAGATGCAGACCAAAATCCTGACATGATTTATCAAATTGAACTCACAATCTAATTTGGTTTATGTGGGTTTGTTTGGTTTAAATGGGTTCCTTTTTGTTTTTGTAAACTTTGGTTTATGCGGGAAAGTTTGGTTTATGTGGGCTTGTTGTTTGGTTTTTGTGGGAAGCTTGGTTTTGTTGGGATTGATTTTGGTTTTTGTTGGGAAAGTACATTGATGTATGTGGGCTCGGTTTTGTCTGCGAGCAGCCCAGGGGTTTTTGTTAAACAGCCTAGGTTTGTGAAATTTACTGACCTTTAGTTGTGCACAGCCCAACAGATGTGGGCTTCAATTTAGTTTAAACCCAGCAGATGTGTTAGTTTAGGCAGAAGCAGCCCAGGTTTGGTTTGAGTTGGGCTCAGCTGGTGTAAACCCAGTTCCAGCCCAGCAGTGTGGCTTGATTGTGAGGGAGCAGAGCCCAGTTCTTAGTGGCTTTCAGCCCAGGTTCAGTTAGCAGCCCAGGTTGTGGGTTGATGAGGATTGCAGGCCACAGGGTCTGTTGGTGCAGAGTTGGCAACTCTGCCACTGGCTGTGTGCACAGCCTGGTTTGTTACTCAGATCAATGCAACTTTGTGCTCTCAACACAGCACAAAATTCAGTGGAGCCAGGAGAGCAAGCTTAAGCAATCAACAAAGAGTGCAGCACAGCACATGGGGCTAGCAAGGCAATATAGATGGCAAAGCAAGTACACTTAAATGCTTAGATGCTGAGTAGTGCTAGTACACACAAATGCTGAGCAAAGCAAGTACATACAAGAGCCAAGCAAGGCAAAGTACTACACAACTACTGGTTCAGCAAAACAGGCTTACAAGGAATGGTGGTTCAAGTCAGCTCAGGGCTTGGTCTCAACCTTGGTCTATTCAAGAGGTGCTTACAGCCTGCAGCTACAGGGGCTTGCAGCTGAGCTCAGGGGCTTGGCAAGGCAAAGCAACACAGACAACAATATGCACAGATGCAAAAGACTGTGCTCAGGTGCACAGGGCTCAGCAATGGTAGCTGGCTTGAGGTTCAAAATCTAGCACTGAATCATGCATACACACAGGTAAAAATAGGTTTAGAGAACAAACCACCGGTGCACATCTTGGGTTGTAGGCACTCCACAGTTGCTCCTTTCCTTTGGCTTGCTCAGCAGCAGCAGCCAAGTAGCACAGCAGATCAGCAAACACAACAGCAAGCTCAGGCACCTGCTGGCTCAAAATGAGAGTTAAGTTTTCTATTTTGCACAGCTCAACAGATGTAAAGATGCACAAATGCACAGCTGCACTGAATTTGAAAGTGCAATGTATGAGAAGCAGCCACTGTTACAGATGCAGATGTGCAAAGCAATGGAGCAAGATGCTCAAGATGCAGATGCAGATGCAGGTGTATGGAATTACAAATTACAAGTTACACTATGAGAATTACAGATGTTTGATGCAAATGCAGATGATTACAGCTAATACAGAGCTGAAGAAAGATGCTTGAACTACAATGCAAACATATATGCAGGGATGCAACTTCAGATGAGCTAACTAAACATGCAATGCTCCAGAGCAATGAACAGATGCAATAGAAGATGCTGAAATGCAATGATTGATGGGATATACAGGGAAGTAAAGAAAAGAGATGTTGAAAGGGTTACAAGCTAAATGCGAGATGTAAAGAAATTTGACTAAAATGCAATGATGGAGTAACAATATACTAAGTTACACTAAAACAGGGTTACAAGCAAAAATTTAAAGTGATTATGTACAAGGGAGGACTGGAAAACAGTGAAACAAGCCGTTAATCGACAGGGCACACGCCAAGTCCCCGGCAGAGTGCCAAAAACTTGGTAGGCCCGAAAGATGGGTAAATAAATTGGCCTACATGTTATAATCCGCAAGTGTACGGCGTCTATTGGAGACGCGGCAAATGCAGAGTCGATCCCACAAGGACTTGTGGTGCTCTAAGGTGATCTAAGGCTTTCTTCAACTGAATCTCAGTGACATTGTAACAAACAGGTGGTAACATAGATGTTTTGCCGATACGGCTGAATAGTGAAATGTAAAGATCCTAAGCTAAGGCAAACAGTGATAGAATGGTGGTACTAGGGTCTTTGAATCCACCTTAACCTACACTATGTTCTCAGCTCACAATATTATTCTTGTCTTTATGACAAATGGAGGAGAGGTGTCAACTCGCTCCATGTCTAAGATGATTCTCCATTTGCTAGATTAATCACAACTAATGTATCTTTCCCAAGTATTACCTGTCTGATTAAAGTACAAGTAATCTGAGGATTGAATCAATCTAATTAGGTTTGAGTTGCAACATAATCACCACGGGGTTATTCTAACTACAAAGTGCATCCATGGCGTTGGCATGCCTTTGTGAGAGCAAAGCAATGACATGCTTAGATTAAAATCTATCGAGGAAATATTTAAGCATTCAAGAACAATACATGATTATGAAAAACACAGTTGCAAGTTAGGGTTTCATCTCAAACCCTAGCAACTAAATTAAAAAGCAGAAATTAAATCTAATTGACAAAGACTGGCTAATCCAGCGTGTCTTCTATCAACCCCATTCGGTTCTATTTATACATGCATCAGCCCCAAAATTCCCAAACCCTAATTGAATTAAAAATAGGAATTAAATCATAAATCAATCAATACCCATACTCGAATCTCGCCTCTGTCAATTGTCTGCCGCGCTCCATGCCCCATGTGGAGAGGTAAACCCTAACTTTAGCTTTTCTCTAAGTTAGCTTCTGGGTGGAGAAGCTAAGAAAGAGAAAAACTAAATAGCTAGAGAGGAAGGAAGGTGGTTGCGGTGTTTGTGGAGGGTGATGGTGATGGAAGAGGGAGAGGAGTTGGTGGTGTCGGAGGTTAGTCGGGTGAAGAAGCAGGCTCGGGTGCTCTGGTGTTGCAGAGAGGAAAGAGAAGGAAGAAGAGAAATGAGGAGATTAGGGTTTGCTCGAGTGGGGGTATAGGGTAGGGTCATTTCGCTGTTGAGCGGGCACAGCGGTGTTCGATGGGACAGGCCGAGCGATCGTTGGATGGGCTGGAGAAGATCTTGCGGCGAGAGAGGTAGCCGGTTTTGGTGTGATATGGTGTTGAGCGAAGTATCGAACATCGATGCTAGTGGGGGCGGCGACCGTAGGATGTAGAAGATCGAAATCTCGACGGCTTGGAGTGGACGGGCTCGGATCCGGGTCGCGGGTAGCTCTAGCCCATGAGTTGCTACTTGTTGGGTTGCAAGCACATTCTTGTGAGCTTTGGCTTCTCGCTCCTTGGGCACTTGACTCCAATTCTTCGCTCTTTTGGCTCCTCATATTCTCCGGACTTTATTTAGTACCTAAAAACACAAAATTAATTAATACAAATATTTATTCTTGAAAACAAAGAAAATACAGAATATGGGATAATATCTGATTTATAAGCGCAAAAAGATGAGTAAAATGCCAATAAAAAGGTGTATAAATATGCACTATTTGGCACTCATCAACATGGACAGACGCGATCGTCTCGAAATTAATGTCTCGCAGTAAAATTACACTGACATTTCGAACAGATAGATTTAACTATGTTATAACTGCATAGTAAAAAGTGATTTGAGGAGGAGATCAAAGTTCGTAGTCGACTCTGCCAGCGATTCCATAATTTCGGTTCACTCCGGCCAGAATACCCTTAGTTACAACTTAACATGAAAAATTAGGTCACAGTCTTAACATGAAAATTTATTTTAAATTTTCATAGGGTACATGCGGTCATTCTTAATGATTCCGGTATAGTTTGACTTTATTTGACTTTATTTGACTTCATTCTTTTTTTCTTTTTTCCCTTGTTTGACTTTATCAATTAGTCCATGTTATAATACTTCAGAAATTGTTTCTGGATTTTATAGACATCATTTGCAGACTTATCATTTTGGGTCTTGTGAAATCTGATTGATACAAAAAATATATGATGCACAAATGAAGCTAATGTATGCTGGCAGTGATTAAATGTAACCCTCATTTAGTTTAAATACAGCCCTCAATCTATAGGTAAGCAAAGCCTACTTTTTTTCGTTATCTTCTACTATCTTCTCTAAGATAACCGACTCACCAATACCTTCTCAACAATCATCTTTACCATCATCATCATTTTAACTTAATCAAATCATGAAATCTAGGGTTGAGAATAAACTATCAAGTAGATGTAGAAATCGTTCTAAATTTACTTGTAAATAAGGGATCAATCAATCACAAAAAAAAGCCTGTAAATTTACTTGTAAACCATCAATCACAAAAAAAGCTTGAATATCTGTTGTTTGTACATGATAAAATTGCCACATATTGGGCCAGTACATAGTGTAAGCCACCATTCAGTTGTCATTCAAGCATGCCGTCCATCCAACCAACCCAACTCACCAGCCGGCCCAATGTTACATGAAGTCAATTGTTGGTCAATGGTTAAAGTCAATCATCGTCAAAGTCAACATCAAGTGGTCAAGACCCAGTTTCTCGACTTAGTGCCCGATCTGATCTTTGTCTGGTCTACTTGGCAGATTCTGTTCGTCAGGCCGACTCACCCATCTCGGCTCAAAAACTCGATTCATCTGGATCAATCCATTCTTGTTGTTAGCTAGTCTACAATCCATTTTTCAGTCAATGTTGCTGGATCTCGCCATCCATCCGGTCTCAAGCCATGTTTCTAGTCAAGGAAGTGCGAGTCAAAGATCATGATCATGATCAACAATGAAAGTCAAGCCTCACAAGATGGTGGTGTATTTTGGTTCCGTACTTACCCTAATATCTTTGCATTCCTAACAATATAACAATATAACTTCTTTAAATTAATACTCGATAATATAATATTCTTTTTAAAATAATAAAATTTCCCGTTCCGATTAAAGGCCTTAATGCTAAAATAATATATTCGATAAAATCATAAAATAATACTTTTCGAAAGTTTCCCTTAAGCATTAATACGTCCCAAATAATATATAAAATAATAATGCTACTACAAAAATAAAAATAAATTTCATACATGTTAAATTTTCTCCAAATATGATTCAATATTGGTTTGATTTTCTTAAAAATTTAAATCAAGTTGTATCTCATCCCTAATAGTTCGTAGTGCATTCAAAAGATCCTAGAGTCACGTTGTTGTATTGCAAGAAGAGGTATTGAAGTGCGATTGATACTTGGAGTGGTTGTATTCTTATTGCAATTAGTCTATAGTATAATATTTCTACAAAATTAGTCGATATTGTATTTACAATGTACAATTATTATTCAACCTCAAAGCTAGTAATTATCCTATATAATAATAATATATTATT
>JAJJWW010004180.1:600000-771571 GCA_023531295.1 Papaver armeniacum
ATTGAGGACAATGTAAAGTTTAAGTGTGGGGGAGTGGTTAAGTATTTGCATTGTAAATTTTTCAAAATTTTCAACTTTTGTGTAAATTAGTGAATAAAAACTCCAACTTGTAGTTAGTTTAGAGTCACATAGTATACATGTCGCTAAGATTACATCGAGAATCTCATAAGAGTGACTGAACTTAGAGATGACAGAGAACATGATCGGGTTTCTTAATTGTATGAGAGTTAAAGTTGGATTTAACCATGCCAGTGGCAAATAAGGTGCATACTGAATTCGGTATTAGAGTAGTGATCCCCTATAGTGGAGACTACCCGTGTTACATCATGTGAGGCACCGACCTTCAATTCTTCGTACCTGTCTAAATATGTGCTTTTAGAGTGTGTGTCACCGTACGTAAACTCCGGGCAGAATGGTGAGCTGCCCAACCTCCCATCATAGAAGCACTATTTTGATCTCTTGAGTGCTATTTTTATCAACCATGATGGTGACATCGAATTGCTAACTTACATACCACTTGTAATCTTGTTCGCAGTTAGCACCATCCACCTTATCTCTCTCTACACCAACAGATCCATAGAAACACCATCATCAGCAGCAAGAGGAGCATCACAAATTTGAAGGAAAGTTGAAGACGTTCAAGGTTTACAAGCAACAGTACAGAAATGAACAGTTTTCAGATTCAAGTAAAGCAACGAGAAAAGGAGCAGAATTTTTACAAGATGAAGACTATTGTACAAGAGTGAAAATTATCAAGGATGAGAGTTCGAGAAGTTTATGATATCAAGACATATAAGTTGTGAAAAATCAAGTGGTAAAGTACTTACACCATGGCCTTTGTACTTATATTTTTATTTTATTATTTTACTTTCTCTTGTCTCAAAAAACAAAAAACAAAAAAAAAAAAAAAAGAAGAAAAAAAAGAAGAAAAAAAAAAGACAAGAGAAAATTTTGTTAGGTTTATTATTAGTTTTATTATTTTGTTTCGTTTTTGTATTTATTTTTCTTCTCTCTTAAAAAAAATATGAAAAAAAAAGAAAAAAAGAAAAAAAGAGACAAGAAAAATTTATTGTATCATATTTTGGGTTTGTATAGTTCGTTTTTAGTTTTGTATTCTTTCAACAAAGCCAATGGAAAGAAGGTATATCTACAATGAAGTTTCAAGCAACAAGGAATTAGAGGAAAGAATCATATTGTCAAGATTCTACGAAGTTCAAGAGTTATCATCAAGAGTTGAAGACCGAAGACGAAGATGAAGACACCGATTGAAGACCGAAGACGTTTCTATGGATGCCGTGAGAGTGGTGCTAGCTGCACGTCGAACAGATAACGAGGTAAGTAAGCATATTCCCAACTTCTTTAAGTGGTTGATTTCCTTTCGTAGAGATCGTCAGAAAAATGGGTTTTCAAAAATGATAAAAGATGTGGGTTTTCAAAACAATTCGGAGGGTTTTACCTTCCTACCATTCAACGTGTTGCAGGATTCTCTCTTCATTCCTACCTGGACACATGTGTGACCCATAAAAAGCTGTTTATTATTGAGAGCAATATCATAAAACCCTTTCTTGTGAGGCACTGTCGAGACTTTTGATCACTCCGAACCCGAATCTCTTTTGAGAAGGGATGGTTATTTCTCTCTCAACTTTTAAGGATGAGATTGTGTTCATTTATGTGTCTAACTTCTTATGACTAGCGTGCAGAATCTCTATGTCTTCTTAGCGCGTTGGATGCTATCATTACGGAGAACTAGTAAGTTGGAAAAGTAGGTTTTGTGGGTATATCTCTAGTAAACCCTCACGAGACTATAACTCATCCACTAGGGACACCTAAAGTTTAAAGGACTGTTATTCATGCTAAGAGTAACCGTAGCCTCGACGACACGGAGTTTTATGTATGTTTTAAAATTTTTTTGTTTGATTTGCTCGAGGACTAGCAAAGTCTAAGTGTGGGGGAATTTGATAGGTGTAGAATACACCGTATTTACTATCTAGAGTTTATGCTTTCTTTGCTATTTTTCTTGTAAATTATGTACTTTACGTGTGTTTTTAAGTGTTATTAGGTGTTTTGGAGTCATTGGAGCAAAACGAAGTTGAACTCGCTTAATTCCAGGATTTCTTCTCAATCAGCTTGAATAGAACGAAAATATGAAGCTAGCGGCGAAAGAATGAGGTCACTACAACGTCATATGAGGAAGTTATGAGCGAAAGCATCGATGAAGTTTGGGAACTAACAATACAAGAAGAGTTCTGCAGGAATTGTGCTGTCAGTCTTCTAGAACTGACAGTTAAATGGAATCAACAAAAGATGGCTCAGTAGCCCATATACAGAACATGGTGCCTAAATCACTTGTTTTTGCACCACAAAACTTAGTCGAGTTTTCAGACAGAAGTCATTTCTTCTCCGGCCGTAAATGGGAGTGACTGCTGTGATTTTGATCTGTGAGAGGAAACTGAGATTCGAGATTTGCAAGCAATTGGAGAGTGGGTTGGCTTTAAATTTGATTATGGTAAGGAAGTTGGTAATGAACATGATCAGAGAAGCACTCTTGAGCAGGAATTCGAAAGTTAGGGTTTCTGTGGTGTTTGAAGAGATGGCTGCCGATTTTGGATCGAGAATCAGAGAAGTTTGAAGCTCAGTTAGGGTTTTTAGGATGATGTTTCTGTGAGTTCAAGAGATGGGTTCCTGTTTATTTCGATCTTAGACAGCTTTGATGAGAAATTGAGAAGGAATAGAGTCTGAGACGAATTGGGGTTTCTGTTTGTGAGCTGCTGATGTAATTGAAGACCTGATGTTGAAATGGCTCATGGTGTTGGTGATGACAGAGAGGGAGGAAACGAGATTGGAGAAGAATGGGTCAAGTTTTGAGCTCAATTGCAGATGAAATATGATGTTGCTTTGATTGAATTTGTTTGGTTGTTTAAAGGGTTCAGTGACTCATCTTAACTCGGCTAAATCATCTTAACTCGGTTGACCTGACCGATTTGACCCGTTTGACCGGTGACCGGGCGGACTTTGCCGGTTACCTGAGATATTTTTCCGGTCACTTCTCCGGCCGATTTCCGGCCATAATACCAGTTTTCCGGCGACAGTTTTTGGGGCATATTTTCTACATGGGTTTCTCTCACTTATGGGCTTGGTGGATTTTCATCTAATGGACTTTGAAGACTAGACCTAATGTTGGAACAAGAGGAGCTATAAAAGAGAAGTCCTACAACTTTTAGAGAACGCGTTTTATTCTTGGAAGGAAAAGGAGAGAGCCGCTTTTGTTTACGCTACTAGGGTTTGCTTTTGTTCATCTTCTTCTTTATTCAATTCATATTTTTGTGATGAACTCCATAGCTATGAGTAGCTAAATTCTATATTATTGGTTAAGTATGTAGTCCTATTTCTAAAACTTGTGTTTGATTTATGTATTATAGTTTTCTCTCTTGATTATCGTTCACATCTCTACTGTTTTAATATCACATGATTGATGTATTGTGATAGGATTAGATGTTTGTTTAGGTGAGTGGCCAATCAATTCAACTTGCATCCTTTTCCATAGCTATTTTAGGGTTTTTCATCGAGCGATAACCCTGAATACAAGTAGCATAATATGTTTACGGTTTGTAGTGATACACTCTCGTAATCATATGTAGAGTTTGACCATTGTCCGAATTGTTATGCGCAATGTATGGCAATTGCATTGATTAGCCTTTTTCTGAAACTTAATGCTCCTAGGAATTGAACTTAATTAGCGCAAGGCGTTAGGTTATTCTTTAGGTAGAATTCACATACGCAGCTCTAATGTGTGTGTTGATGAACTTAGGAAATTAATAGATTATCTTGCTCTCTTGATTCTCTAGGCTTTTGATAATTTAAGAGATTAAATCGTAATTCTAATAATATATGCAAGCACATGTCTAAGATTGAAGATGAATTCCTTGACCAATATCTCTCTCTATTGCTTACATAAAAATCAGAAATCCCCTCAATTGGTTACTTTAAGAAATTGAATACATAATAACTACAATCGCCTCTCTGTAGAAACGAACTCTTTCTTATCATATACTTTAGGAAAGTGAAATTATTTTTGACGCATACGACAGCGATCAGCCGACCCACTTACATTTACCAATTAGGTTACTTTAAACTCGCCACAGTGTTGAAAAGAAGGAAACCGCGCCAGATGGCCGCAAAGCCAATTGGTTTCCCAAAAACGCACCAGCATGCCAAAGCAGCATGCCAAACATGCCAAACGCACATACCAGGCACACATGCCAGATGCACATGCCAAATGCGCCAAACATGGCCACTCACCCCATGCGACGTGCCATATAGGCTAATTAGGGTTTCGACAAGCCAAACCCTAATTTAGGCAAGATTTCCACACCAACGTGCCAAACTTTCAGTGGCTATAGCTATGCGCGCAACCGCGCCGAAGGCACGCAGAGCCATGCCAGCCATACCGCAATGCCTCTAGCGCAAGTTAAAGGCGCCACTGCCAATTAAAGGTAGCCATGATCGACGGCTACTGTGACGGACCGGAAAATTACTCCTGGAGCGCCTGGGCGCCCAGGCCATAACTTCCCCGATGCGCCATGATGATGCTATGATCCGAGACTTCAAGCTAGGAAAATGCACGTTCATCTGCCCTTGCAAGCATGCTCATGGAGCATGATGCAGCTAGTTAAGCTTCCACACCGTTCCAACTTACCCTTGTTCCGCAAAGGATTTGTTAAGAAAATAAAAACTTTCTTAATACGACAAAAACGTCATTTTGAGGCTCTAAACGATGGAATTTGGCTAAATTCTGGTGACCATGTGGCATGTCTTGATCTTTGGGCCGTTTCCCATCAAAATGGACTCCTCTTGAGCTAAATTACGACACTCGGGTTTTTAGCCTATGTCGAACGCCTTGATAGGAAGTATGAGCATCCAAGGAATGAAATGCAACTAGCCTCATCAAGTTTGGCCACAATCATCTCTTGCGTCGAGCTACCGAGCCAGATGATATGAGAGGCCAATATGTCGCAATCATCCCTCAATTAGATGATATGAGCGACAAAGTGCTGGACCGGCAATGCTGCAACTCATTGCGGCTGCCTACGTATCCTTCCATACTCTAAAGGGATCAAGCACAGACCGTAGTTCATAATCGAAGGGACAGAAACTTAAGCCAACTCGTTTGCACGGCCGTGGCCAAGTAATAATGGAAATGGCCTAGTCCGTATAGGCCGTTCCGTCGAAATGCATCCAAGTGATGCATGTTTGGTCCGCAATATGGCATAAAGATGCCTAAGCATCAAATGCCCTCTTCGCGAGGCTACGCAACTATAAATGAGCCTTAGGCATCATTTATACTCTTCCGGCTAAGCTATAAAGCTTACTTGGTACATAGTCCGCATATGCACCTTCAACCAACTACCCCTCCCTGTATATGTAAAAATGACATTTTTACAACTTAAATTGGGGGACCAAAAATCATTCATCAACTCCCCAGGCCGTGATGGCTGCACCTTACCACCATGGCCAACCCGATGTCCGGCCATGTTGGTCGTCCGCTGCCAACCCGATGTCCGACCATGTTGGCCGTCCTCTGCCAACCCGAAGTCCGGCCATGCTGGCCGTCCTCTGCCAATCCGAAGTCCGACCATGTTGGCCGTACACTGCCAACCCGATGTCCGGCCATGTTGGCCATACACTGCCAACCCGATGTCCGGCCATGTTGGTCGTACACTGCCGACCCGATGTCCGGCCATGTTGGCCGTACCCGATGTTCAGCCATGTTGGATGAACATTGTCAACACATTGTCCAAGGGCCAATGTTCCTTTTCCTACGCAACAGAAGCTTTGGATGAAGCTTCATCTCAGGCCATGGCTCATCTTTTAGCATACGCCATGCTAAAAACACGGGGTGTTACACTTTCCTACGCAACGACAGCTTTGGATGAAGCTTCATCTCAGTCCATGGTGAATCTTTTAGCATGCGCCATGCTAAAAACACGGGGTGTTACAGATACCTTTCCTCCTGAGATGCAATCTCAGCCATCCAAGTTCGCTACCAAACTAACAGGCTTGTGGCAACTTTTTGAGCGACCATGCCGCCAAACCCTAAACTTTGGCCGCGGCATCAAACCCTAAATTGGCCACGGCGCCTAATTTTGGCCACATTGCCAAGCCCTAGCCTTGGCCACGGCGCCAATCCCTAACCTTAGCCATGCCGCCAAGCCTTAACTTTAGTCACGGAGCCAAATCTTAAACTTTGGCCATGCTACAACACCACGGCCACTGGCATGCCACCATGCCACAACTACTAGCATGTCGCTAGGCCACGGCCACTGGCATGCCACCATGCCACAGCTACTAGCATGCCGCTATGCCATGGCTACTAGCATGTCGCTATGCCACGGCCACTGGCATGCCACCATGCCACAGCCACTGGCATGCCACATATCTACTAGCATGCCGCTATGCCACGGCTACTAGCATGTCGCTATGCCACGACCAATGGCATGCCACCATGCCACAACTACTAGCATGTCGCTATGCCACGGCTACTAGCATGTCGCTATGCCACGGCCACTGTCATGCCACCATGCCACAGCTACTAGCATGCCGCCATGCCACGGCTACTAGCATGCCGCTATGCCACGGCTACTAGCATGTCACTATGCCACGACCACTGACATGCCACTATGCCACAGCTACTAGCATGCCGCTATGCCACGGGTACTAGCATGTCGCTATGCCGCGGCCACTAGCATGCCACCTGCCACAGCTACTAGCATGCCGCTATGCCGCGGCTACGTCATTGGCATGCCACTACGCCACTGGCATGCCACTAGCATGTTGTTATGACATGGCTCCACCAGGCGCTACTATGCCAATGGCGCCACTTCGCTATACAACAAGATGCAGCCATAATCAATGGCCACTCTTCCTCATGAGATGTAATCTCAGCCATCGAAATTCTCCACCGAGCCGTTCATCTCGTGACAAGTTTTAGGCGACTAGCCAAAACGAGCCTAACATCACATATGCTATTTACCTACGGCAAGCCTCTCAATTTTAAACTTGCCACACGTAGCAAAGTGATACATGTTTTCCATGAAAACACTCGAGACATCAAAACATGTCACAAACTGGGGGATACTCATCGGGGTATTGGTCTGGCGGTTTACAACGTGTGGCGTGCAATACGCCCGTTACAGAAAGTGTCATAAATCGGGGCGGTTAGTAATGGCAAGAAGTAATGGTGTAAAAGTATCCTTCATTATGGAAACATAAATTCCAGGCGTTACCCGTTACTCCCTTCTTCCACCACTCAATCGTTTCCATTTCCTACGAGACCAGGGTACGTTTTGTTGCGACTTGTATAAATAGGTCTCACCTATTTTCCACCAAACAACAAGTTTTGGTCGAGAACAATACCACATCCGTAAATCATCTCGATAGCTTTTCATTCAAAGCTAGCTAGTTCAACTTTTCGATACAAGTCACAAAACACCCACACTTCCAGAATCAACTATTCTGGTCTCAACACTTTCTTCGCTTCCCTCCCTAAGACCATCCCTTCTCCTTCACTTTGTGACCGAAGCAAGCCTGGAACAACCATTTCTTGGTTTAGGCGAGGATTGTACAGATTGATCTCTCGAATCAAAAGTACTCCCGTGCAGTACATTGTTTAGGGTTTAGGCTCGTTTCTCATCCACACACACGAAATTACCAAAAAACAGCAGAAACCGTTTTCACCCACAAACATCAATCAAACATGAAAGATAACCAAATGAATCTAATTGTGTTTCAGATAGAGTTGTTCAATTGTTCATTATCTCATAGAAATATATATACAAATTGAAACAAAATCGGATTGATTTGTAACCGTACAAAGTACTAATATAATAATCAATTCATGCAAATTAAGCCACGGTTTGCAAAGATTGTATTCCTTAATTCATAAATGTATTTGTTCATGAGTATGAAAAACATACTTGAAAAAGCGGGGGTACAACAACAACACCTAATATTTCGATTAGCAATCTGTATGGACTAACTCCAATATACTTTTAAGAGAATCAACTAGACAGTCAGACTCAATCTTAATAAAAAGTATATCAAAGAGTTATATCTCGATTTCTCGATTCAATACTTACTCAAGCAAATAGAAATACCTATGGTAATAGATAAATCTGTCTCCCACAGAAATACCTACAAGTTTTGTTCCGTCTTTTGATAAATCAAGGTGAACAGGAACCAATTGATAACCCAGACTTATATTCCCGAAGAATAGGCTAGTATTATCAATCACCTCGCAATAATCTTAATCGACACGGCGAAAGAAGATATTGTGGAATCACAAACGATGAGATGAAGATGTTTGTGATTACTTTTATATCTTGCCTATCGGAGATATCAATCTCAAGTCAATCGTTACGATTGTACTCAATACGATAGAAAGAGCAAGATCAGATCACATAACTACAAGAAAGTAGTATCGGTCTAGCTTCCCAATCCCAATGAAGTCTTCAAGTCGTTAACCTACAGGGTCTCAGTAGAAAACTAAGGTTAAAGGAGAATCGACTCTAGCTTATACAACTAGTATCACACATGAGGTGTGGGGATTAGTTTTCCCAGTTGTTAGAGTTCTCCTTTATATAGTCTTTCAAATCAGGGTTTGCAATCAATGTTAGCTTAGTAACAAAGCATTCAATATTCACCGTTAGATGAAAACCTAATTAGATTCAAGCTAATATCTTTCAACCGTTAGATCGAAAACTTAGATTGTTACACACAAATGAAATGCACCTTTTAGGTTTGTATAATCGTACCCAAACATGTACATTCGTTGGTTCAACAGTAGTTAACCAAATGGTTAGCCATATGAGCACTTCCATATTAACCATATTCTTTTTTACCATAACTAGTTCAAATGACTCAAATGAATTAGTTAGAGAGTTGTTAAATTGCTTAGATCTTATAGAAGTATACAAGACACAATCGAAGCAAAAACGATTTGATTCACTCAAATCGATTCATGAACTTTATAGCCACGGTTTGCAAACTTGCATTCCTTAGTTAATATAAGTATAAGTTCATGAATAATCGTTTTTAGAATATAACCAACCTAAGTACGCGGACTAGGTACGCAGACTTAAGTACCCGGAATAAGTTTGTAAATAATTCACAAACTTCAGCAGATTTTCTCGGGAAGAGAACCTCCGACAGTACGCGGACTGGGTTCGCGGACTCTGTTCCGGTTTCCTGAGCAGCAAAGTACACAGACTTTGGTTCAAGGAATAAGGAATTATACATGTATGTGTTACCACACAATGCTTATATCCAACAATGGTTATATAATATAAACTCTCATTTCAATCATTGAAACATTCTTAGAGGACGTTATATAGTTGTTATTCACAAACCATTTTTCGTCAAAGCCATTTTCAAGTGATTGAAACATAACATGACTTTCGTCACTAGGTAAAGATGAACTTGGCCAAAGCGAAAGCTTACCAACACATATTTCGAGAAATAGATAAGTGAGATAAACTCGGCTCGAAATAGAAAATGTGTATAATCAAAGTCTATATAGAAAAACGACTTTTGTCTCAAGATAGGAGATAGAGTAGATAGACTTTTGAGTGATAGATAAGTTCAAGTCTCCACATACCTTTTAGTCGATGAAGTTCCACCAGTTCCTTGAGTAGTTCTTCGTCTTGTATGATGATCTCCATGGAGTTCTTGAGCTCAACTACAATTTCTACCCTAGTTCGAGACTTACCTATAGTAGACTAGAAATCAAGACTTATAGTTTTGATCACTAACATTGACAAACATGCTTGAGATAGCAACGCATGCGAGTTCGACCGAGCAATGCTCTAACAATCTCCCCCTTTGTCAATTTTAGTGACAAAACTAACAATACATATGGAATACAAAAATAGATAAATAAACTTTTGTATCTCTTCTTCCACATGCTTAATCTTCAACATTACTCGAAATCTTCGTCACTTCCAAGTACTCCAATGATTCCAAAGTTTATAAGTTTAGCATCATCGTTGTTGAAAATCCGTAGCTATAACAATGAGAAAACAAGAATTCTCAATCATTGTTACACAGTTGTTGATGGTGGTTTTTAGCTTAGGGTTAAAATCGTAAAACCTTAGTCAGACAGTGACGTCACAGAACTTGAGTAATAATGACTCCACTAAGCGCACTTATTGAACCCTTTAATATGTATGCGAGAAAATTACCAGGGTACCTTTTTTTAATACTAATTAGGGTTTCGATAGGCCGAACCCTAATTCTCACACCACATGTGCCAATGGCATGCCGTGCCAGCCGCACCACTGTGCCAATGGCAAACCATGCCAGCCACATATCCGCGCCAAGGCATGCCAACCATGCCACCCGCACCACTGTGCCAATGGAAAACCATGCCAGCCACATCTCCGCGCCAAGGCATGCCAACCATGCCAGCCGCACCACTGTGCCAATAGCAAACCATGCCAGCCACATCTCTGTGCCAAGGCATGCCAACCACGCCAGCCGCACCACCGTGCCAATGGCAAACCATGCCAGCCACATCTCCGCGCCAAGGCATGCCAACCATGCCAGCTGCACCACTGTGCCAATGGCAAACCATGCCAGCCACATCTCCGTGCCAAGGCATATTAACCATGCCAGCCGCACCACTGTGCCAATGGCAAACCATGCCAGCCACGTCTACCACGCCAAGGAATGCCAACCATGCTAGCCGCACCATGCGCCAAAGGCATGCCAAACCCTTGGCCCCACCATGCCAACCGCACCTAGAATTGGCCCCAACCATGCTAGCCGCACCATGCGCCAATGGTATGCCAAACCCTTGGCCCCGCCATGCCAAGCCAACAGCACCTTGCCTTGGCCCCACCATGCCAAGCCGTCCATGCTAAACCCTTGGCCCCACTATGCCAAGCCATCCGCGCCATTTTTTGCCTTGGCCCCACCATGCCGGCCTTCCCCATGCGGCTACCAAAACGAAGGCGTGCGACGATCAACGGCCACCCTTCCCTCCTAGATGCAAATCCTAGCCGTCCAAGGTCGCCAAACAACGCATGGTAACCTTTGGCCTAAAACCCTAATTTTGGCCACGCCAAACCGCGCCAAGGCATGCCATGACACACGTGCCAATGGCATGCCAACCACCTTGCCGCGCCATACCATGCCGACCTTCCCTATGCGGCTACCAAAAAGAAGGCGTGCGACGATCAACGGCCACCCTTCCATCCTAGATGCAAATCCTAGCCTTCCAAGGTCGCCAAACAACGCATGGTAACCTTTGGCCCAAAACCCTAGTTTTGGCCACGCCAAACCGCGCCAAGGCATGCCATGCCACATGTGCCAATGGCATGCCAACCACCTTGTCGCGCCCCACTATGCCGGCCTTCCCTATGCGGCTACCAAAACGAAG
Organism: Papaver armeniacum; assembly: GCA_023531295.1. Taxonomy (NCBI): domain Eukaryota; kingdom Viridiplantae; phylum Streptophyta; class Magnoliopsida; order Ranunculales; family Papaveraceae; genus Papaver; species Papaver armeniacum. The sequence goes on from JAJJWW010004180.1 coordinate 611,435, forward strand.
GCGTACGACGATCAACGGCTACCCTTCCATCCTAGATGCAAATCCTAGCCGTCCAAGGTCGCCAAACAACGCATGGTAACCTTAGAATTCTTCCTGAGTTTTACTTTCGGGCTGTTTTCACCTCCCGAACGAGCTCAAAACCTAAATATTCTCGCGAAGGGAGATAGGAAATTATTTTCCGTACAAAATGGAGGGGCGGACCATCAAAATCCGAGTCCGTATGAGAATTCTACATCGATTCAGTAAAGGGCGCTAATTATCAACATACCAAACCCTAATTTAGACAAAGCCGCAAGCGCTTCCCTTCCAAGCCACACACTTCCAGTGGCTCCACTCCACGATAAAGCCATGTCGGCCATGCTTTCATGCCGCTGGCTACCAAACAAAGGGTTGCAACGATCAACGGCCACCTTTCCATCTAAGATGCAGATCTTAGCCGTCCAAGGTCACCAGCTAACGCATGACCACCTTTGGCCCAACGCCAAAATCATAGCTTGGCCACGCTTAAGCCATGCCAGCCATGCTTCCATTCCGCTGGCTACCAAACGAAGGGTTGCAACAATCAACGGCCACCCTTCCATCTAAGATGCAGATCTTAGCCGTCCAAGGTCACCAGCTAACTCATGACCACCTTTGGCCCTACGCCAAAATCCTAGCTTGGCCACGCCTAAGTCATGCCGACCATGCTTCCATGCCGCTGGCTACCAATTAAAGGGTTGCAATAATCAACGGCTACCCTTCCTCTCAAGATGCAAAATCTCGACCGTCGAGGGTCACCACCGAGCCGGCAAGTCTCCCAAGATCAACTTGTCAAATATCAACAACTTGATACATGTTTTCCACGAAAACACTCGAGACATCAACGCATGTCACAAACTGGGGGATGCTCATTGGGTATTGGTTTGGCGGTTTACAGCGTGCGGCGTACACTACGCCCGTTATAAGAAAGTGTCATAAGGATGAGGCGGTTAGTAAATACAGGAAGTAATGGTGAAACACTTTCTTTTATGGAACATCAATTCCAGGAGTTACCGGTTACCACCTCCTCCCATTTACTCACCCGTTATCTATTTCTTAATGAGACCAGAGTACGTTTCACTTCGACTTGTATAAATAGGCATCACCTATTTCCACCGAACAACAAGTTCAGGTCAGGAACATACAACACTCAGAAAACATTTGCTAGCTCTACATCTGTTAGCTTCCCACTTTCTGATACAAGTCGTAAAACAACTACTCTTCTAGAATAAACTATTCTGGTCTCAACACTTTCTTCGCTTCCCTCCCCAAAACCAACCTTTCTCCTTCACTCTATGACCGAAGCAATTATGCAACGGCCATTTCTTGGTTTAGGCCGGATTTGTACAGATTGATCTCTTGAATCTAAAGTACTCCCTTGCAGTAAATTTTTTAGGGTTTAAATTCGTTTCTCACCCACACACTCGAAATTACCAAAATCAGCAGAAACCGTTTTCACCCTCAAACAATTGGCGACCACAGTGGGAGATTGATCTTTCGGTTATAATGTCAATTTTTGACCATCGATCTCATGCTTCGACACAGACATCAAGATGGTAGAAGCAGGTGGTCCGCTCAGGGATCGACGACTCAGTTACCAGACGACCCGATTATCAGTCTTGACACGGCGAGGGATGACTGGGGACTGCCTAGAGATTATAAGCGAATCATCCAACCAGGGATCGACGACTCGATTAATCAGATGAGACGACTGGGGACTTTCCGCAATCACGGCGGTGCTTCCCATAAAACTCGGTCTTATACCCGGAAGGTTCCCTTTTCATCAGGAGGTCTGAAAAACCGAGTAAGTCTTACCTAAACAAGATACATGGTTTGCTATTTCAAGTTTTCACGGGAATGATAAAACCAATAGTCATGTTATGTTTCACCCCATGTCATCTACCAACACACGGTCCCATGGTTTTCCTGGGATGTTTGCCTCACTTCCAATCGTAACCAAGACAACATCATTCCCAAAACAATCCATTCCAAAACAATCCATTCCAAAACAATTCATTCCAAAAGAATAATCCAAAACCCTCATAGATAACAGTTATCTATCAATTCAAATCAAACCATAAACCAGGCGCTTTGTTTGCCTTTCAAAAAAAAAAAACAGTCACCTACCCGTACGTGCCTACTTTGCATAATAATAATTACCCGCCACTATTCATGAGGTAGCCGACGTTACTACGGTGATATTCGAAGAGGAATTTTTTATGATAAAGTATTTCTACAAGTATGAAAGGCATACCCATGGCTAGGGTTTACACTAGTTCAGAAGAAAAATATTTCTACAGATTTATGGAAGGCATACCTATGGCTAGGGTTTGCACCAACACAAGAAAACAAGAGAACAAATTGAAAGAGAAACGCTGGAGTACATAGCTGGAATATGCTTGCCCACTTTATTGCTACCACACTACCGCTAACACCAGGACGTGATAAAAAAGATACGAGATAAAAAGGGGAGCCAAGCCCTTTCATAAGCATAAAACTTTTTGGAATTCGAATAAGGAAAGGATTTCCTGTTTGAGCTACCTATGGAAAGATACAACTGGGACCGCAAGAACAACCCTCATGGTGCCCAACAGTCCGCGCCACGCCAAGCCAGCGCCGTGCCAAGCCAACAATCCGTGCCACGCCAATCCAACGACGTGCCAAGCCAGCGCCGTGCCAAGCCAACAATCCGCGCCACGCCAACCAACGACGTGCCAAGCCAGCGTCGTGCCAAGCCAACAGTCCGCACCATGCCCAGCCAACAGTCCGCGCCATACCAAATCTAAGCCAGCACCCACTCCAAGCCAGCGCCCATTCCAAGACGATCCAGTGCTAACAACTTACATCTTTCCAGCGCCAGCAGCTTGCATCCTTTCCAGCGCTAATAACTTGCACCCTTCCAGCGCCATCTTCTCCGCTCCACAACCAGCCAAAGCAGCGCCATCCTCACCCTTCGAAACAACGCCATGGTTCCAGCACTCCGTGATCAAAACCGCGCCATCGCTGCACGATACACCTACGATCACCAGAACCAGAGCCGCTTCCGCCACCCCAACGTTTCTTCAAGTATGACAGCTCCAGCCGTCACCAGAGACGCTGATACTCCACCATCAGGGCAAGATACTGGAAGATCCGGAAGAAGCCGACCTTCTTTTACCACTTTTGATTTGATGGAAAGACAAAAGGTTATCGTAAGGCTCAGACAGACGTGTTTATAACTCAGAAAGAGATACCTATTTCCTCAAGACACTGACGGAGCGGCCACCATAAGAGTCACGTCAACCCAAGGGGGAGCTGACAAGGAATACTTTTAACATCCGACATATGCACTTCAGCAGGACGTGCGTTTATAGATGAAGGGGCTCGCGTTGCTCTTGAACGCCCAGTAGAAGGGAATCAGCAATCCAATTTCATCACACGTAAAGATCAGGAACGACTTCTCCAAAATCGAGGCAAAGGAAATCAGCAACCCTCCTGAATTCACAGAGACCCTCTTCCCGTCAGGATATGCATGATTTATGGGGACCTCGCCCACAAAATCGTGCAGTCTATGATGAAACAGTTATGTGAGATTCTATATTTCTCCAAGGCGTAGCGTCAAGACATATTTGCATCCCTCAACCGCACTGCATCAGGAAAGCAGCTGTTTCCAGCCAGGGAAGCCGTTCCCAAACCCCAACCTCTCCTGGAAAGCACGATCGATAGATAAAACTGGGGACTCCTAACCACTGTTCAATTGAGGGATGTCGAGTTTGACAGAACGCTGAGTGACGCACTCTCCGGCTTCAACATTGTAACCATCAAGGCTCTGGGAGTTTCAAGGTGCCATTTTGATGTTCTCTCCAGAAGTGGCTCCACTTCAACGTTCGCTTCAACACCACTCCTTCCTGCAAAGGGTCGTGCCACCATACTCCCCATGTCAAGGATCATGATCGCAGCCATCCAATCTTCATAGTCATGGCCACCTTTTGATCCATCCCGCCAAAACTCGTGACCATGGACAGTTGGCTCGCTTACACATCCAGCCAATCCTTTTACTTCCATGGATGCCCATACAATTCTAGCCAACCTACTTTGTTCTCACGACAATGTAGTCTCTTCTGATCACATCTGCTGCCAAGAACTACTGCCACTCATTTGTTGATACCAGCCAGAGCTTCACCATAGAAACAATCACAACAAAGGTAACCCGTGCTCATCCATATTTTAGTTTCATGTAGAAGAAGTAACTAAATCACCAGTACGAACACACGATGGTGATATCTTTATCATGGTCAACCCACTGACCATACAAGATGGAAACATGTAAACCATACTTGGGGACTGGGGATCTACATAGAATCCTTTCACTATCAAAGCTCAGAAGACACAGTCAACCAAAAATCCATAACCACAACAAGGTCATCTACTCTTCAAGGGTGTAGCGTAAGAATATCATCACCTCTCTGTCTAGAAGACGCCTGCAAGGCCGCGGTGGATCCCAAGCCTGCTCAGAAGAAACAACTTCAGAAACTAAAGAAAAGTGTGACTGGGGCCTGCTCATCGCAGTCCATCCCGATGACCATCAAAGATCCATGAGATAACCCCAGAGACCTCGCTGAAACATTTTCCTGAAGAATCATAGGGAGACACGATAAACAACATAACTCTCTCATCTTTACCACTTTACTATCCAGAGTATTTCATCCATGTGGTATTCTGAGAATCCCAGCGTCACATCCGGAAGATTACAATAAACTTGTATCAAATCCCGTGGACGTGGATTCAAGGCGATGCAATGAAAGTAGGCTACACATGGGGACTACCAGCACGGGGCGCTTTCACCCCCCTTAACCAGGTTATTTCTGATTTCAACATCATCACTGTCGAAGTTTTACGAGCCGCAGGAATTTCTCAACACGAAGCCGTACACGTGCATCGAAGACTCCAAAAGCACGCCACAGAGATACATTCACATGTTCGGCCGTGCCATCGGATCTAACAGAAATATAAATGGGGACTGCTCACCGCATCCCATTCCATACGATAGTCCAAGATTCAGAAGATAGTTCAAAGGATGTCTCATGGAACAAATTCCTTGAAAACTTGATATCAGTACGTCGGAAACGAAAACGTCTCCCAACTCATCTATTTCATCCAGTGGCTCCGGAAGATTTCGACCATACAAGCATCCACAGCATACTGCCATCGCGATCAGAAGGTCCAGGCACTGAACGACCTAAAATCAAGGATGGACCGACAACGCAACCACATCCATCCGTCCCAAGAATGCAATGGAGTTAGGTAAATTTTGGAATCCACTGGAGAGACACTGCAGACGAAAGCACGGATCCGGACGAGCAACAGAAAATATAAGAAGGTCAATACCTCTTTTCATACGGACGGAATTTCTAGAGTTTGCACAGAATAAAGTTTCCTTCTTGCTCCATGAACGGGAATAGATGACTCGGCGCGACTATGCTACCCCGGCCCCGCAACATCCCTCCTAAATTCTTCCCGAGTTTCACAGTCGGGCCGTTTTTACCTCCTAAACGAGCTCAAAAACTAAATATTCCCTCGTATGAATATAGGAAATTCTTTTCCGATTAAAATGGAGGGGAGTATCGTCAAAATCCGAGTTCGTATGAGAATTCTACAACGATTCTAGTAAGGGGCGCTAATTAGGGGTTCGACATGCTAAACCCTAATTTAGACAAAGTTGTCATTATCCCACGGAACTGAAGCAAGTTTTTATCTTCCCAAAGCCAGTCGTCACCTTCCCACGGAACTGAAGCAAGTTGCTATCTTCCCGAAGCCGTCGTCACCTTCCCACGGAACTGAAGCAAGTTGTTATCTTCCCGAAACCAATGCTGACGGCTCCATTCCAAGCCGACCAATGCTGACGGCTCCATTCTAAGCCAGCCAATGTTGACGGATCCATTCCAAGCCGACCAATGCTGACGGCTCCATTCTAAGCCAGCCGATGTTGACGGATCCATTCCAAGCCGACCAATGCTGACGGCTCCATTCCAAGCCGACCGATGCTGACGGCTCCATTCCAAGCCGACCAATGCTGACGGCTCCATTCTAAGCCAACCGATGTTGACGGCTCCATTCCAAGCCGACCAACGGTGACGGCTCCATTCCAAGCCGACCAATGCTGACGGCTCCATTCTAAGCCGACCGATGCTGACGGCTCCATTCCAAGCCAATACAATGCCTGCGGCTCCATTCCAAGCCGCACAAAACCTACGGCTCCTATTTTGAGCCGAGCAACGCCAATAACTCGCTAAGCCAACACCTTCGCGTTCCTTAGTCCAGCCAAGATGATGCGTGACCAAGCCAAGACGACAGTCTACATCTCACCACTTCACGGTCTAGCCAGCAACACCACAAGTACAATTCATGAAAGGCCGCCAACACGGGAAGCACAAACTCTCTTTACCTCTCGAAAAAGGTTAGACGGATCTTCCGACCATCTTGCATGATTTACGTTTCGATTCTGTCCTTGTGTCTGTCACCATCTTATGCTTACCTCGCAACAATGCCCCCTGTTCCGAGCTAAGCGGGGACTTAATGTTGATGGTGGTTTTTAGCTTAGGGTTAAAATCGTAAAACCCTAGTCGAGACGGCGGGACGTCACGTAACTTGAGTAATAATGTCTCCACTAAGCGCACTTATTGAACCCTTTAATATGTCTGCGAGAAAATTACCAGGGTACCTTTTTTTAATATTAATGAGGGTTTCGAAACGCAGAACCCTAATTTCTACACCACATGTGCCAATGGCATGCTGTGTCAGCCACACCTCCGCGCCAAGGCATGCCAACCACGCCAGCCGCACCACTGTGCCAATGGCAAACCATGCCAGCCACATCTCCGCGCCAAGGCATGCCAACCATGCCAGCCGCACCATTGTGCCAATGGCAAACCATGCCAGCCACATCTCCGCGCCAAGGCATGCCAACCACGCCAGCTGGTAGGCCTGAGAAGGTGTTTATAATTTAGCCTACAGTGATACCGCAAGTGCACGGTGTCTGCTATGAAGCACAGGGCAAATACGAGTCGATCCCACAGAGAAATGGGTGTGCTTAAAGTGATCTTATGGCTTCCTAAACTGAGTTCTAAGAGTGACAAGTAACAACTGGGGTTTTTGTGCCGATACGGCTAAGTTTTAATGACAATGAACTAAGGAATGATAAATGGTGACACTAGGGTCTTCAACTCAACCTTTAACCTACACTATGTCTTCAACTAAAGATGTTGTTCTTGCCTTTATGACAGAGATAGGGGAGGAGTGTCAATTCTGCCCTGTCTCTAAGGTGTTTCTCCATATGATAGTTTTGATCACAACTAAGGTATTTATCCCAAGCATTACCTGTCTGTTTAGAGTACAACTAATCTGAGGATGAATAACAATCTAATTAGGCTTGAGTTGCAGCATAATCATCACAGGGGTATTCTAACAACAGTGTATCCATGGCATTGGCATACACTGTGAGAGCAATGTGTTGATATGCTAAGATCAAATCTTATCTTAAAAATTAATTAAGCATTCAAGAAAAAACATGTGAAGTATGCAAAACACAGTAATGGATTAGGGTTTCATCTCAACCCTAGCCAAAATAAACTACAAAATTAAACCTAATTGACGCACTGGCTAGCCCAGGCATGCCCCAAAATCATCTTCTCCCTCTTCTATTTATACATGCACACATACCCCAAAACCCTAGTTCTTAAAAATTGAAATTAAAATCAAAATACTCTCACCCATACTCTGATTCGCCTCTCCCTTCTGTCAAATCGCCTCAGAGCTCCATGCTGGGGTTGTTGTGTTGAAACCCTAATTCTCACTGTCTTAACCCTAGCTTCTAGGATGAGAGAAGCTAATGGTTGAGAAAGGTAGAACTAGGGTGTGGGAAGGAAGTCGAGATGTAGGCGTTTGTCAGGTGAGGATGGAGTTGGTGGTATAGGTGGCTCTGGTGGTGGTATGGGTGAAGAAGGTGGAGGAGCAGAGCTCTGCTCTGTGATGGAGATGGAGAGAGGAAATGAATTGGGTCGATTAGGGTATAGGGTGTTGGGTCGCTTCGTTGTGAGGCAGGGACAGCAAGAGTTGATGAGAAGGCCTCAGCGAGCGTAGGATGTAGAAGCTACGATCTGAACGGCTGAGGGAAGGCTTAGAGTAAACTGGTGTTGAGCGGGAGCATCAATCGTTGATGTGCTAGGCGGAGCGACCGTTGGATGTAGCTGAGGGAGATCTTAATGGCTCAGAGTGAGCGGGCTCGGATCCGGGTCATGGCTAGCTCTAGCCCATGTCTTCTTTGTTGGGTTGCAACTGATTCGCGCGCGGGCTTGGCTATCTGCTCCATAGATGCTCGTCTCCAATTTTTCGCTCTTTTGGCTCCTCAGATTCTCTGAGCTTTATTTATTACCTAAAAACACAAAATTAATTAATACAAATATTTATTCTTGAAAACAAAGAAAACACAGAATCTGGGATAATATCTGATTTCTAAGCGCAAAAGATGAGTAAAATGCCAATAAAAAGGTGTATAAATATGCACTATTTGGCACTCATCACCAGCCGCACCACCGTGCCAATGGCAAACCATGCCAGCCACATCTCCGCGCCAAGGCATCCCAACCATGTCAGCCACATCTCCGCGCCAAGGAATACCAACCATGCCAGCCGCACAACTGTGCCAATGGCAAACCATGCCAGCCACGTCTACCATGCCAAGGCATGCCAACCATGCTAGCCGCACCATGCGCCAATGGCATGCCAAACCCTTGGCCCCACCATGCCAAGCCAACCGCACTTAGCCTTGGCCCCAACCATGCTAGTCGCAGCATGCGCCAATGGCATGCCAAACCCTTGGCCCCGCCATGCCAAGCCAACCACATCATTCCAAGGCGTGCATGCTAAACCCTTGGCCCCGCTATGCCAATCCATCTGCGCCATTTTTTGAAATGGACGGGCGGACCATCAAAATCCGAGTCCGTATGAGAATTCTACATCGATTCTAGTAAAGGGCGCTAATTAGGGTTTCAACGTACCAAACCCTAATTTATACAAAGCCGCAAGCACTTCCCTTCCAATCCACACACTGCCAGTGGCTCCACTCCACGAGAAAGCCATGCCGGCCATGCTTTCATGCCGCTGGCTACCAAACAAAGGGTTGCAACGATCAACGACCACCTTTCCATCTAAGATGCAGATCTTAGCCATCCAAGGTCACCAGCTAACGCATGACCACCTTTGGCCCAACGCCAAAATCCTAGATTGGCCACGCCTAAGCCATGTCGGCCATGCTTCCATGCCGCTGGCTACCAAACAAAGGGTTGCAACAATCAACGGCCACCCTTCCATCTAAGATGCAGATCTTAGCCGTCCAAGGTCACCAGCTAACGCATGACCACCTTTGGCCCAACGCCAAAATTCTAGCTTGGCCACGCCTAAGCCATGCCGGCCATGCTTCCATGCCGCTGGCTACCAAGCAAAGGGTTGCAATAATCAACGGCTACCCTTCCTCTCAGATGCAAAATCTCGACCGTCGAGGGTCACCACCGAGCCGACAAGTCTCCCAAGATCAACTTGACAAATAGCAACAACGTGATACATGTTTTCCACGAAAACACTCGAGACATCAACACATGTCACAAACTGGGGGATGCTCATTGGGTATTGGTTTGGCGGTTTACAGCGTGCGGCATACACTACGCCCGTTATAAGAAAGTGTCATAAGGATGAGGCGGTTAGTAAATACAGGGAGTAATGGTGAAACGCTTTCTTTTATGGAACATCAATTCCAGGCATTACCGGTTACCACCTCCTCCCATTTACTCACCCGTTTTCTATTTCTTAATGAGACCAGAGTACGTTTCACTTCGACTTGTATAAATAGGCATCACCTATTTCCACCTAACAACAAGTTCAGTTCAGGAGCATACAACACTCAGAAAACATTTTCTAGCTCTCCATCTGTTAGCTTCCCACTTTCTGATACAAGTCGTAAAACAACTACTCTTCCAGAATCAACTATTCTGGTCTCAACACTTTCTTCGCTTCCCTCCCCAAAACCAACCCTTCTCCTTCACTTTGTGATCGAAGCAAGTCTGGAATGAACATTTCTTGGTTTAGGCCGGATTTGTACAGATTGATCTCTCGAATCTAAAGTACTCCCTTGCAGTACATTGTTTAGGGTTTAAATTCGTTTCTCACCCACACACTCGAAATTACCAAAATCAGAAGAAACCGTTTTCACCCTCAAACAACAGTGTCATAGTATTATTACACAACATCAAAGTTCAATTGTATCACAACTTTGACAACAATACTATGGTGATATGTATCACTCCCCCTTAGTCAATACTCTATCTCTCATGGAAACCACTCCCCCTTATATAATGATCCGAAAACCATATGTATTTGTAGTGTGAACTACACATTAATCTCCCCCTTTTTGTCAATAAAATTGGTAAAGGTACGAAAACGGGATCCTAATGAAATTTCCAAAGAGACATTTCATGACCAAAAGTAAACACATATCAACTTATTTAAATGCAATCATATAGACGAAGCTAAATGCTTTCATCAAGGAGTTTATAAAGATACAAGATAACTCCTATAATATTCCACAGCCGCACTCCCCACAAAGATTTGGCAATTAAGTACAAGTTCAATTAAGAACTCTCCCCCATAAAATGTCATTCCCGAAAGAACAACAAGAGCGACCTTAATTTCATAAGAAAAGAATGATTTTTTTGGATATAACAAATCACATACGAATATGAATTTGAATCCAAAATACTCAATTAAATTAACCACAAGAAAACCAATGATTAATCTAATCGTAATTTCTCAACATAAGAGAACTTACGGAGCCTCACAGTATATATATAAAATATGGATCAGGGAAGATCAATACTGCGGAATAAACAAGGATTCATTCTATTTTCCATCACTATTTGCACAATGACATACAATAGACATAATCCTCATAAACAAAAGTTTTATCCTTTCTTTTTATCAAAACATGACACAAAAGGATTTGACTTTTGTGATGTGAAAAGTTCATTCATTCTTTTATCAATACAAGCATATCGACATATGAAAGACTTAACTTTTGACAAGGTATGGGACAATCATAGTTCACGGACACAAACACACATATCCCATAACAAATTGCAATATTTAAAACCATAAAGATTAATACTGCAAAAATCATCTTCCAAACAATTTAGACTTTAAACAAATAAACCTAAAAACATGAAGATGGAAACGTTGGACATAGCTATGTGTAATCACAATAATGGCTATTCCAAACTCTAATTATTCTTCTAAAGAAAACAAGAAAATAAAATTCTTATCCGAAGATTTACTAGATGTTAAGACCTTTGAAGAATTCTTTATCGTCCCCGAACTCCTTGTCGTCAACAGCCATTGGGACATAAGGTTCATGAAGATAGGATTTAATATCAATAAACCTTCTTGACTGATGTCGAACCAGTGCCTTCTGAATCTCACGAGTCTTAAACACAAAATCCTTTATTTGTTGAATCTCCCTTTGCGTCTCCGTCAACACATCAAGAATATCAGAAAACTTCTGAGAATTTGAAGGAACAACTCTAGGCTTCCTCACATTCCTTCTTTTTCTTTTCAATGTCGGAGATAACGGAGATTTTTCTTTTTCCTTTATGATTGATGGCTTGGAAATCATATTAACATCTTTTCCATCAGAAGACATAATGTTTGGAGTATCCATAAACGTATGGGTTTCTGAGAGGAAATCACAATATCAACAAGTAGTCTTAAGATAAAAGAAGTTTCAGGGAAGGAGAAAGGAATGTAGGGTTACGCAACCTTTAACAGGTTCGTGCACGCACAACTCTAAACCCAAGAGAGAGTAGGATTGTCGAGAATAACCCTCCTTTAGAGAATTCCAAAAAAAAAAAAAACTAAGAAAAGAAGAAAACAAACTTTTCCTAAAGCCTGAGAGGTACACAATCTTGTCTCTTTTGATCAGGCACATGAGACAAGATCAGCAAATCAACACAATCAAGTTGTGTTGCGGTGAACAATTATTTTTCCACCATGTTCCTCTTGAGAGGAATCCACAGACCTCTGTATATCAAAATGATTTTGACCATATTTTGTTCTCTAGTGGTCTTGTTTTGTCCTTGGAAACTAACTTCTTAGACGAAGATAAAATCTTACATACCTCAGCGGTCTTCTGAGCGAGCTTAAGCTTGTTTGCTAATCGATTTGCTCTTCGCTGAAGTTTGTTGACATGTCTCAATTTGTGTTTGTACTTGTAACACTTTGATAGTTCATGACCTTTGAGTGAACAGTATGAGCACGTCAATCTTGGATATAATTCAGGCATCTGAGATGTGCAAGCTTCTAGACACATAGTCGAACCTAAAACATTATACACAGAGTTTCCAATAGAAAGGTCAATTTTATCTTCCAGATTGGTTGAGTTTTCTTCTGAAAGAATGTCAAGATTGATGTATGTATTGCTACAGTTATCAAAATTGATATTTTCACAAAGAAGTGCAACACTTGATTTTTCGTCTTCATTAGAATCATAATTGTCAGACATTTCATCAAGAGTTGCAGCAAGACCTTTGTTCCCAGTGTATTTCTTTCGATTTGGACACTCATTTGCAAAATGACCAAAACCTTTACACTTAAAGCAGTGAGGCATATCCTCGTCATCAGTTTCATCAATATCCCTATTTTTAGGAGGAACACGATTATGAGGTTTATCTGAAAACTTGGATTTATCTCTGGAAAACCGTTTACTTCTCTTCAAAAGAAGATCCCTAAACTGTCTTGTGATCAACGAGACTGACCTGTCAAGATCTTCATCTGATGAATCAGCCTCGGAAAGATCATCTTCAGAGATATAAACACTTTTACTTTTATCAAGTAATTTAGTGTTCTTTAGTGCTTTGAAAGCAACATCCTTACTAGACTTGGACGTATGCTCATGATCAAAGATCTTTAGCTTCCCAACCAGAGTATTTCTGGAAAGCATTGCGAGATTATTTCCTTCAACGATGGCATGCTTCTTAGAGTCGTATCTAGATGGCAGCGATCAGAGAATTTTCATCGCAATGTCCTTTTCAGGAATAGTCTTACCCAATGCAACATATATATTAACAATTTCAGACACTTTGTGATTAAACTCATCAAACATTTCTTCATCTGCCATACGAAGGTTTTCCCAATCAGAATTAAGGTTTTGAATCCTAGCTTTTTTCTCATTGGTATTTCCTTCAAATACGGTTTCTAAGATATCCCAGGCTTCCTTAGACTTTGTGGACATAGTCATATGGTGCTGAAGGTCTGGGGTAATGGCATGTATGATAACATTTAAGCCGTCAGAATTTTGCTTTGCAGCAAGAACTTCTTCTGGGCTATATCTACCAATATCCTTCGGTATAGATACATCGCCTTCTGTATTAACCGGAGGATCATAGCCATTAAAAACACGTACCCATGTTTGAAAATCACGAGCTTGAAGAAAATCACGCATAGCAATTTTCCACCATAGGTAGTTTGAGCCATCGAAGACTGGTGGTACATTTATGGAGATAGAATTCATGTCCATAGACTCAGATCGCTACAAACACAGACTTGTAAGGTCTTTAAACGTGTTTGCCTGCTCTGATACCAATTGAAAAAGCGGGGGTACAACAACCACACCCAATATTTCGATTAGCAATCTGTATGGACTAACTCCAATATACTTTTAAGAGAATCAACTAGACAGTCAGACTCAATCTTAATAAAAAGTATATCAAAGAGTTATATCTCGATTTCTCGATTCAATACTTACTCAAGCAAATAGAAATCTGCGAGTCAAATTGAATACAAGAGAAATTAACTTGAACGGTACCAAAGACCAATGTTCAAGTGTCAATCAATGTAAATCAACAACCCAAGGTTGGATATTCTAATTGATTGATCTTAACGCACAACCTGTGATATTTCAATTATATAACAAAATATAATGCAGAAAAGAAATAAAACAAACACCGAAGTTTTATTAACTGGGAAACCGCAAATGCGAAAAAACCCAGGACCTAGTCCAGATTGAACACACACTCGTATTAAGCCGCTACGACACTAGCCTACTACAAACTAACTTTCGGTCCGGACTGAAGTTGAACCCCAATCAATCTCATACCGATCCAAGGTACGGTTGCGCTCCTTACGTCTCTCGATCCCAAAGATGATACTATGCACTTGATTCCCTTAGCTGATCTCACCCACAACTAAGAGTTGCTACGACCCAAAGTCGAAGACTTTAATAAACAAATTTGTATCACATAGAAAATCTACGGTAATAGATACATCTGTCTCCCACAGAAATACCTACGAGTTTTGTTCCGTCTTTTGATAAATCAAGGTGAACAGGAACCAATTGATAACCCAGACTTATATTCCCGAAAAACAGCCTAGTATTATCAATCACCTCACAATAATCTTAATCGACGCGGCAAAAGAAGATATTGTGAAATCACAAACGATGAGACGAAGATGTTTGTGATTACTTTTATATCTTGCCTATCGGAGATATCAATCTCAAGACAATCGTTACGATTGTACTTAATACGATAAAAACAGCAAGATCAGATCACACAGCTACAATAGAAAGTAGTATCGGTCTGGCTTCACAATCCCAATGAAGTCTTGAAGTCGTTAACCTACAGGGTCTCGGTAGTAACCTAAGGTTAAAGGAGAATCGACTCTAGCTAATACAACTAGTATCACACAGGAGGTGTGGGGATTAGGTTTCCCAGTTGCTATAGTTCTCCTTTATATAGTCTTTCAAATCAGGGTTTGCAATCAATGTTAGCTTAGTAACAAAGCATTCAATATTCACCGTTAGATGAAAACCTGATTAGATTCAAGCTAATATCTTTCAACCGTTAGATCGTACACTTAGCTTGTTACACACAAATGAAATGCACGTTTTAGGTTTGTGTAACCGTACCCAAACATGTACATTCGTTGGTTCAATATTAGTTAACCAAATGGTTAGCCATATGAGCGCTTCCATATTAACCATATTCTTCTTTACCATAACTAGTTCAAATGAACTAGTTAGAGAGTTCTTCAATTGCTTAGATCTTATAGAAGTATACAAGACACAATCGAAGCAAAAACGATTTGATTCACTCGAATCGATTCATGAACTTTATAGCCACGGTTTGCGAACTTGCATTCCTTAGTTAATATAAGTATAAGTTCACGAATAATCGTTTTTAGAATATAACCAACCTAAGTACGTGGACTAGGTAATCGGACTTAAGTACCCGGAATAAGTGTGTAAATAATTCACAAACTTCAGCAGATTTTCTCGGGAAGAGAACCTCCGACAGTACGCGGATTAGGTTCGCGGACTCTGTTCCGGTTTTCTGAGCAGCAAAGTACGCAGACTTTGGTTCAAGGAATAAGGACTTATACATGTATGTGTTACCACACAATGCTTATATTCAACAATGGTTATATAATCTAAAATCTCATTTCAATCATTGAAACATTCTTAGAGGACGTTATATAGATGTTATTCACAAACCATTTTTCGTCAAAGCCATTTTCAAGTGATTGAAACATAACATGACTTTCTTCACCAGGTAAAGATGAACTTGGCCAAAGCGAAAGCTTACCAACACATATTTCAAGAAATAGATAAGCGAGATAAACTCGGATCAAAATAGCAAATGTGTATAATTAAAGTCTATATAGCAAAACGACTTTTGTCTCAAAATAGGAGACAAAGTAGATAGACTTTTGAGTGATAGATAATTTCAAGTCTCCACATACCTTTTAGTCGATGAAGTTCCACCAGTTTCTTGAGTAGTTCTTCGTCTTGTATGATGATCGCCATGGAGTTCTTGAGCTCAACTACACTTTCTATCCTAGTCCGAGACTTAGCTATAGTAGACTAGAAATCAAGACTTATAGTTTTGATCACTAGCATTGACAAACATGCTTGAGATAGCAACACATGCGAGTTTGACCGAGCAGTGCTCCAACAATACTTAACTAATTTTAGAACTTAACCACTGTGTTCACTAACCAGGTACGCAAACAACAGCTCCGAACCTTGGCTTTGTCCATATGTTCGCATACTAGGTACGCGACCAGCAGTCCCGGACCCAACTCAGGTAGAACCGTTCTCATACTAGGTACGCAAACAAGGTTCTCGGACCTAAACAGTTAAAATCGTTCGCATACTAGGTACGCAAACAAAGTTCCCAGACCTGAATCGCTACAAAACAGTTCGCATACTAGGTATGCATACCGCGTTGTATCCAGACATGGGTAATTGTTCTAAACTACCATTTCAATCATTGAAACATCCTTACAAGACGACAATAGATGTCTCACACAAAATATTAGCTTCAAGTGATTTTCAAGTGATTGAATGATCAATACGAAACTTTCCAAGTCGACATCAAATGATTGTCTCATACAAGTCATATAAGATGTTTAAAGGCAATGTCCACATGATCATCTTTTGACTTAATATTTAGTTTACAACAAATAAATTATTTCCAACTAAACTCGTCAAGAATAATGCTGAACATAGTTAAAGCAAAAAGCTTCCAACACATACTTTGAAAAAAGGATAAGCGAGATAAACTTAGCTCGAAATATCAAATGTATATAAGTAAAAGTCTATATAGATATACGAATTTGTCTCATTAGGAAATAAAATAGAATAGACTTCTGAGTGATAGATGAGTTTTAGTCTCCACATACCTTTTGTTGATGAAGTTCCTCCAAGCTATCCTCAGTAGATCTTCGTCTTCAATCGATGAACGTCGTGAATTCTAAAGATGAACTACACATTCTATCCTAATCCGAGACATAGCTATAAGTAGACTAGAAATCAAGACTATAGTTTTGATCAACTAAACTTTAAAAACGAGTTTGAGATAGCAACGCTTGTGAGTTTGACCGAGAAGTGCTCTAACAATCTCCCCCTTTATCAATTTTAGTGACAAAACTATCAATACATATGGATTACAAAATAAATAAACTTTGTAGCTTCTCATCCATCATGCTTGGTTTCCTTGGCTCTTCAACATTCCTTGAATTCTTTGCTACTCCAAGTACTCCAGTGATTCTGAACGTGTTCAACTCAGCATCATTGTTGTTGAAGATCTGTAGTCATAACAATGAGAAAATAGATTTTCTCAATCATTGTTATACAGTGTAATAATATCATTATTGTTGAAGATCTGTAGTCATAACAATAAGAAAACAGATGTTCTCAATCATTCTTATATAGTGTCATAGTATTATTACACAGCATCAAAGTCCAATTACATCACAACTTTGACAATAATACTACGGTGATATGTATCACTCCCCCTTAGTCAATACTTCATCTCACAATGAAAACCACTGCCCCTTACATAATGATCCGTAATCCATATGTATGTAGTGTGAACTACCAAATAATTCTCCCCCTTTTTTTCAATATAAATTGACAAAGGTACGAAAACTACGGGATCATAATGAAATTCTCAAAGAGATAATTCATGACTAAAATAGAATATATCAACTTTGTTTCGATGATTTCACATATTCGAAACTTAGTGTACTCATCAATGAGTTTATAAAGATACAAGATAACTCCTACAATATTCCACAGCCGCATTCCCCACAAAGATTTGGCAATTAAGCACAAGTTCAATTAAGAACTCTCCCCCATAATATGTTATTCCCGAAGGAACAACAAGAGCGACCTTAATTTTACAAGAAAAGAAGGATTTCTTTGGACATTAACAAATCACATGGATTTGTATCCAGTAAACTCGAATAAATTAACCACAAGGAAACCTTATTAATTAATTTAATCGGAAATGCTCAACACAAGAAAACTTGGCATACAGTACTTTCACATAAAAGTGGATCAGGAAAATATCAATACTGATAAAATTTCAAAAGTTCATTCTATCTTTTATCAATATTTGCATAATGACACAATAGACTTAACTTCTGAGCATATATGAGATAATCATATATAGTTCACGGACGTAAACACACTTATCACATAACATATTTTTGCGATATATGAAACCAATAAAGATTAATACTGCAAAATCATCTTCCAAATAACTTAGAATTTAAATAAATACATCTAAAACATTGCACGATGAAAAGCGTTGGCAATAGCTATGTGTAATCACAATATTTGTTATTCCAAACCCTAGTTATCCTTTTTAAAACACAAGAATAAATTCTCATAAGAAATTTTCTAGACAATAAAATCAAGGTTCTTTGATAACTTCATACCTCTATATGACTCCATAATAAAAGCTATCGCTGATATCCTTGATTCTTTTAACCGTGGAGATTCCATGTTCAAGAGTTAGAATATTAACCTTTCGATCAACAATACAAGCAAGTTTCATAGCCTTGATGCAATCCACAATGAGCTTCTTCTGGTTCAGTATCAAGACCTTTTGATTTTCAAGAATTTGGTTATGACCATCAATGAGATGATTTATTTATAGTTGAAGGTTTGCAAATTCGATCTTTGAGTCATTCTGAAAATGAATTAAATCCTTGACAAATTCAGCAATCCAAGAGTTGTACTCTTTCCTTGCAATCATCTTCTTCAAAACAAGTTCTGATTGAAACAATATGTGAAAAAGTCACAATATGTTGAATCGTTTGGTTTAGCATAAAATCATATGTGTTTCGGGGTTTTCAACTTTTGCTTGCAATAGTTAAAAACCGGTTTTCAACCTTTCTCTGGTAAAGGTTGGTTGTTGTTATTCTTTTTTTTTTGCATAAGGATGACAACATAATGATATTTCGATATCAATTCTCCCTGGAAGAAGATGCAAACATATTGGAGAAGAGGATACGAAATTTGAGGTAACGACTTTGTTAGTTAATCGTTTTCCTGTTTAAGAAAAGCCTGATTTTATTGCGTATATTTATTGCTTTTGCTTAACAAAATTTCGGTACAATTGATGTTTTATTCCATTATTTTTGTATGGATGTGTGTGTGATTCAATTGTTTCCGGTTAAGAAAAACTATTGTCATCTTGCTTTATTGTTTGGTATCAATCGTTTAGGCTTATAAAATTTCGGTGCAATTGCGGTGCTTTAATGTCTATGTTGTTTCAATTGCTTCCGGTTGAGGGGAATAATTATACAAGTTGATTTATTTGGTTTGTATGAATTTTTTATGGCTTAACGAAAAAAAAGGTTTTAGGGATGAATTGTTTATCCCAATTCGATTCCGGATAAGAGAAACTAAGTTAATTCTGATTTTAGTTAGACTTATCAAAGTGTAGGATTCAGTTATTCAAGTCTAATCGAATGCCTTGACAAGAAATACGTGTTAGGCCTTTCACTTTTCTTGTCTTGTTAAAAGAGGTATAAGTTATATGGATAATTAGAACCTGATGAGAAAAATAGAGTTATCTTTATTTTGGTCTTATCGAACAAGCGATTGTATTTGTACAATCGGTTTAGCAAAGGAACTAAGGTGCTTAGTCGATTTTTGGTTTGCTAAACTATTAGGGAAAATTTCTTCGGGAAATTGTTTCCTTGGTAACATATCAAAACATAATTACTTTGTAGTTTCGGTTTTGATATTGGTTATCAAAAATGGTGTGTGGAACCCTCGTGCTTAACTCTATAGGTTGCAAGTCTTGTGAGATTTGTAAGATCCTTTCAGTTTGTCATTTATTTGCTCGTATCATTGTCATTTTGGGAAAAAAAAAGGGAGAAATATATGGAGTAAACAAGTGATACTGGTATTGATTTATATTGATTGGTATCACTAAGGGAAAGGAAATTGGTGCTTAAACATTTATCTAACGAAAGAGTAAAGCATATACTAAAGGGGGGTAGCATATCATATGATACTTGTAGTTATATGGACTACAAAGGAATAACAAAGACGTGTGGATTGATAAAATCTACATGTCTTACCTTTAGGGGGAGTATTAGATTTGTTATTACAATGTCAACAGCGGCATTTATGGATTGAATGTATACATGTTATTGTGTTGTTGAATTTGGGAATCAAGCATATGTGTAATGAATTCTTGTAATTTGTTTATCCATATGATGTAAGATTTTTGTCACTAAAATTGACAAAGGGGGAGATTGTTAGAGCATAGCTCGGTTGAACCACCAAGCGTTGGTATGTTAAGTTTGGTTGTCATATTTTAGTGAACCAAAACTCATTTAAAGAGTCGTTTGATTATGTACTAGAGTCAACTTCGTATAGGTTAGCTTGAAAGTATTATGATATGAGACATTACAAGTATTACGAAGACTTGAAGAAGTGAAGAAGTAAGGAGATACAACGACAATATCATCCTTCCACTTGGGGTTAGTGATATTTGACTTGAACTGTTTCATTCCCTAACGTATCTTTCAAGCCGTGCATATTGAAAACATAACTGCGAAACATGAATGATTATACTCTAGTTAGACGCAGTATTAAGGAATACAATACGAGGTTTATTACTTAACCACTAAACTTTGCATATAAGACATCGACATAATCGTATAAATGTTATTGTGATTATGTATGGGTATGAGGTGAAGATTTCATCCTAGGAAACAATGTTTTACATTCGTTTAAAGGAAGTAAATTCATGAACTTATTTTGTGAATCGAAAGGGAAATCGTCAGGCTTATTGGTATTGTTATTCATTGCATATCTTTTGAACTACCAATATGTGTGATTAGTATAACCTCTCATGACTTGTTTATGTTCTTGGTAAAACTATTCACAAAGACCTGACTTTTGTATTGGTATGACTTTTATTAGTGAAACCGATCTTAAGTAATCACCTGAGATGGTATGATCGATTTAGTGTTATTGGTATGACCAACTCTAGGCAAAGGGGAACCGATCCTACTAAGAGTTGCAACCGATCACAAGAGGGGAATCGATCCTTGTAAGAGGTGCAACACGTTTCTAGATATTGGGAACCGATCCTATGAACATGTGCAACATATTTTTAGACATTGGGAACCGATCCTATGGACATGTGCAACAAATACAAGTTAAATACCATATATATGTGGGAACCGATCCTAGTACCTAGTAAACCGAATTTTTGGAAAGCTAGTGTGACTAAATCTAGTACTCACATGGAGGTAGAACCGAAACCTGTTTTGGTAGAACTGTGAAACCCATGATTGGTGATTGAGTGTTCTTGATCAATCACATAGTTCTTGAAAGTCAGATGAACCAATTCTAAACTTGTTTGGAAGTGTGTCAAATCGGTTTCAAGATTGTAAGTATGAAAGAGGACTTACAAAGTAAAGATGTCGACATACTTTGAACATGTGCAGTAACGCTTATCTTTTATTGTTCAAAGATATTCCTTAATAGCTAAAGGAAAAAATCCCGGATCGAAAAATAAGTTGAGAATCTTTTAATTAAATAAGGTTTTTAATTTTATTTTTGGAAAATGAAAATTAGTAATGTGCATTTAATAATTGGAGATTTTCTAAGAGATTTTCGGTCAATGTTTGGACAAAGCATTTCCAGGAATTATGGAAACCGAATTTGGAATATATTGCATATCTTGAGAATATTTTCGGTTTTGGAAATTCCTTGTGTATAAATATCAAAGTTTGGATTTCGAACAAACCAATCCTCAGAGCCAGCAAAACTACCTAGTTGTGTTATTACTGGTGGAGCCGCCTATTCGGAGAGGAAAGTAACCTAATTAGGCGAAATCTCTTACGACCGCTCGGGTTTAAAGACTTCTTTGGGATTGAGAAGCTCTATTAGTACCGTTGGTGGGAAACTAGATAATTGCGGTTTATTATTAGTTTTCGATTGATTTGATTGACTAACGGTTGTTGAACTTTGATTGCACCTAGTTTGTTTATGCTTGAGAATCTTCTCTTCTGATATAAGATTCACTCAAACTAGATCGAAGTTTCGACGGGGATCTTTAGAATGTTTGTAGATCTAAAGACGTCTTGTGATAATCTTTTGTTAACAGACTCCATTCTGTGCGTGATTGATCACAAGAGATTCAAGTTGATTATGTGCAGGTGTTTATCGAAGATCTAAGAAGATTTGAAGACGAAGAAAATTTCTGATTTGGGTTCATAATCTTTGGTGTGCACAATACTTGTTTCGGTTAAAGAGGATCCAACTATAATCGGTTTATCCTTGTGGTAGATTGGATTGATTAGTTGAGTAGATCGGCATCAATACAATTCTTTGTGATTCAAAGTATTGATTGCAAATACTTTGGTAGTTGTTTATAAGATAAATCTAAGGACATGACAAAGGAGTTTATTGGGATAAACGGAAGAGCCTTTTGTCGAACTCACGTCACTTGGTTGAAAAGAGTTGTTACCAAACAGATTTGTTGTTCCTTTACTGTTTGGAATACGAACCAAAGGAATTGTTCTAAGTACGTGACTTATTACAAGTTAGAGGCGCGGGAATATAGACGGAACTAGGTTAACTATAGGTTTAGTTGCTTGGTCTCAACTATACGAAGTTGGTTTGATTTTGTATAACGGCTTAATCCTGAGAGTATTCAATTCTGGACAAGGTCCCGAGGTTTTTCTGCATTTGCATTTTCCTCGTTAAAAAAATCTTGTTGTGTCATTTACTTTTATTTTTTGCAATTATAATTGTTGTATTTATAATTTAAAGTAAATTACACAAACGTTAATTCCTATTTACTTGATAGTAATCCTATTGTGTTTGGTTAAGTCCGAACCTTTTATCAAGTTGTTTGTAGGTGAAAATGGTTTCTGCTGATTTCGGTAATTTTGGGTGTACGGGTGAGAAACAATTTAAACCCTAAACAATGTACTGCAAGGGAGTACTTTAGATTCGAAAGATAAATCTGTACAAGTCCGGCCTAAACCAAGAAATGGTCGTTCCAGACTTGCTTCGGTCACAAAGTGAAGGAGAATGGGTTGGTTTTGGGGAGGGAAGCAAGGAAAGCGATGAGACCAGAATAGTTGATTCTGGAAGAGTAGTTGTGTTACTACGACTTGTATAAGAAGAGTGGGAAGGCTAACAAATGGTAAGCTAGCAAGTATTTTCTGAGTGTTGTGTATTCCCGAATGAACCTGTCGTTCTGTGGAAATAGGTAAGACCTATTTATACAAGTCGAAGTGAAACGTACTCTGGTCTCATTAAGGAATGGAAAAATGGGTAAGTAAATGGGAGGAGGTGGTAACGCATGGAATTGATGTTCCATAAAACCGTTAACGCATGGAATTGATGTTCCATGAAACCGTTAACGCATGGAATTGATGTAAAAAGCGTGTCACCATTAACTCTCTGTATTTACTAACCGCCTCACCCTTATGACACTTCCTTATGACGGGCGTAGTGTACACCGCACACTGTGAACCGCCAAACCAATACCCAAAGAGGATCCCCCAGTTTGTAATATGTGTTGATATCTCGAATGTTTTTATGGAAAACATGTAGCGTGTTGTTCTTTCCTGGCAGGTCGTACTTGGGAGACTTGCTAGCTTAGTGACCTTCGACGGTCGAGATTTTGCATCTCAAGAGGAAAGATAGCCGTGGATCGTTGCACGCTTTCGTTTTGGTAGTCGTGTAGGGAAGGCCAGCATGGTGGCGCGGCTAGGTTGGCATGGCATGGTTTGGCGTGGACAAACTTAGGTTTTCGGGCCAAAGGTTAGCGTGCGTTGTCTGGTAACCTTGGATGGCTAGGATTTGCTCCTGGGATTGAAGAGGGACCGTTGATTGTCGCACGCCTTCGCTTTGGTAGCCGCGTAGGGAAGGCCAGCTAGGTTGGCACGTTATTGGCGTGGCATGTCCTAGCACGGTTTGGTGTGACCAAACTAGGGTTTTGGGTCAAAGGTTACCATGTGTGGTCTGGTAACCTTGGATGGATAGGATTTGCTCCTGGGATTGAAGGGCAACCATTGATTGTTGTACGCCTTTGCTTAGTTAGCCGTGTAGGGAAGGCCAGCATGGTGGCGCGATTATGTTGGCATGCCGTTGGCATGATATGGTTTGGCGTGGCCAAACTTAGGATTTCGAGCCAAAGGTTACCATGCGTTGTCTGGTAACCTTGGATGGCTAGGATTTGCTCCTGGGATTGAAGGGCATCCGTTGATTATATTGCACGCCTTCGCTTGGGTAGCCGTGTAGGGAAGGCCAGCATGGTGGCGCGGCTATGTTTGCTAGGGCCAAGGCAGGGTGTGGTTTGGATTGGCATGGCGGGGCTAAGGGTTTGCCATGGGCACATGGTGCGGCTAGCTTGGCTAGGTGCGGTTTGGCTTGGAATGTGGGGCCAAGGGTTTGCCATGGGTGCATGGTGTGGCTAGCTTGGCTAGGTACGGTTTGGCTTGGCATGTGGGGCCAAGGGTTTGCCATGGGTGCATGGCGTGGCTAGCTTGGCTAGGTGTGGTTTGGCTTGGCATGTGGGGCCAAGGGTTTGCCATGGGCGCATGGCGTGGCTAGATTGGCTAGGTGCGGTTTGGCTTGGCATGTGGGGCCAAAGGTTTGCCATGGGCGCATGGCGTGGCTAGCTTGGCTAGGTGTGGTTTGGCTTGGCATGTGGGGCCAAGGGTTTGCCATGGGCGCATGGCGTGGATAGCTTGGCTAGGGGCGGTTTGGCTTGGCATGTGGGGCCAAAGTTTGGCGAGACCAAGCTAGGTTCGTGACCAAGCTAGGGTTTTAGGCCAAAGGTCGTTTGTTAACCTCGGACGGCTAGGATTTGCTCCTGGGATTGAAGGGCGACCGTTGATTATCGCACGCCTTCGTTTTGGTAGCCGCGTAGGGAAGGCCAGTAAGGTGGCGCGGCTAGGTTGGCATGGGGACATGGAAAGGTGCGTTTGGCATGGCGCGGTAGGTGTGGCTGGCATGGTTTGCCATTGGCACAGGGGTGCGGCTAGCATGGTTGGCATGCCTTGGCGCGGTAGGTGTGGCTGGCATGGTTTGCCATTGGCACAGGGGTGCGGCTAGCATGGTTTGCATGCCTTGGCGCGATAGGTGTGGTTGGCATGGTTTTCCATTGGAACTGGGGTGCGGCTAGCATGGTTGGCATGCCTTGGCGCGATAGGTGTGGCTGGCATGATTAGCCATTGGCACATGCGGTGTGAGAATTAGGGTTTTGGCCTGTCGAAACCCTAATTAGCATTAAAAAAGGTACCCTGGTAATTTTCTCGCAGAAAAATTAAAGGGTTCAATAAATGTGCTTGGTTTGGACATTATTACTCAAGTTATGTGACGTCATTGTCTGACTAGGGCTTTACGATTTTACCCCTAAGCTAAAAACCACCATCAACATTAAGTCCCCTGCTTAGCTCGGAACAGGTGCCTTGTTGCGAGGTAAGCATATGATGGTGACAAACAAGGACGGAATCAAGATGTAAATTATTGCAAAGATGGTCAGGAAAATCCGGCTAACCTTTTTGAGGGGTGAAGAGAGTTTTTGCTTCTCGTGTTGGCGGCCCTGTATGCAGACCGCGGAGTGGTGAGACGAAAGTTGCCGGCTTGGTCTGGCCGTACATCACCTAGGCAAAGCGGGCGCGGTCTTGGAAGGCAAAGCATAGCGGACGACTTGGCACGTGGGGCCAAGAGGTGGCGTGGTCTTAGGAAAATTTTTGGTATTGGCAGGTTCACGGTACGGACAGCTTAGAGAGGCAAAGCGCGCGTGGATGACTTGGCATGATAGGGCCGCGATAATGGAGCGGGCGGCCTGGAATGGTGCGGCCATGGCAAGGCTAGGCGTACACGGACGGATAGGCGTGGTGGGGTCGCGGAAAATGGAGCGGAGCAGAAGAAGATGAGCGATCTTAAGAAAGTCCCTTGTGCTCGTGGTACTGCAGGTTAGGCTGGAACGGAGCCACTAGTGTAGATTTGGTGTGAAGGGAAGCTTCTAGCACTGGTCGGCTTGGACTTGGAGCCGTTAGCACTGGATCGGCTTGGAATGGGAGACGCAGGTATCGTGCGGCTTGGAAAGGAGCCGTTAGCACTGGATCGTCTTTGAATGGGAGCCTCTAGCATAAATTTGGCGCGGGCGCTGATCCGTTGGCCTGGCATGGCGTGAGCGTTGGCTTCGGGAAGACAACAACTTGCTTCAGTTCCGTGGGAAGGTGACGACTTTTTAGAGAGGTAAGGAGAGTTCATGATCCCCGTGTTTGGAAGCCTTGCATAGATTTTATTTGTGGTGTAGACCGTGAAGCAGTGAGATGAAGTCGGCTTAGTCTGGATATGCATCATCTTGGCTGGGTTAGGGAACATCATGACACTGGCTCGGCGAGTTGTTGGTGTTGGCGCATTAGCAATGAAAGGCGCGGATCGTTGCAAAAACTGAACGTGGAGCGCTGGCAAGACTGGCACTGGAAATGAAAGTGCGGATGTCTTGGGAGTGGCAAGGCTTGCTCTTGTGGGACCGATTGCCTTTCTTCATGCGCGGCTTTAACAGTGAATTCTTTCCTTATTCAAAAATCTGGAAGCGTTACACCCATAAGAGAGAGTTACTTCTCCTTTCCCATTTTTATGGTTTGTGCAATACATATATTGCTGGTGAAATTGTATCATCTTCCTCTTTCCAGTTGTTCGTTGGTGAAGGTAGGGTAAAGCTCGTTCCTCCTCCTGGTTTGGTATTGTGATGGAATCTCCTAGCAACGACCTTACCTCCTTTTTCCGAGAGATAAGTAGAATCCGCGATCCTTGCGCCTTGAAGCTTTGCGTAAATCCTGGTATGGTTGTGCGTCTTCAGGGATAGGCTTTTGGAACGCGAGGCGAAGCTGCTAGCATAGACTTGGCCTGAAAGGGACCCATTAGCACTGATTTGGCTTGGAATGGGCGTGGGCTGCTTGACAAAGCGTTGCCCAAGCATGGTGTTGGAGAATCAAAGGTGCAGAGTGTTTACACGGTGGTGGCTTGTCTTCGCGGGACCGATTGCCTTTCCTCCTTACTTAGCCAGAATAAGAAATCCTTTCCTTATCCAAATTCCGAGAGTGTTATGCTTTCGGATGGAAACTCTGCTACCCGAGAGATTGATGGGGAAAGTGCTTGAAAAAGCTCTGACAGAGGTGTTGGAAACTCGCGCATCCGTTTTCTATGACCAGTTTCCCCTTTCTGCTGTTTTTTCTTTGTTGTATAGACGTCTTGGTGCTTTTGCAGATTTATTGTTATCTTCTTGGTATTCATGGAGATGTTAGGGTTTCGCCAATTAGCATCCCGCTTGCGGTTTCACATCTTTGAATAAAACTTCTTATTTGAAAGACTTCAATCTTCCATTAGAATATGTTGTTCGATCTTCCATTCCCTTTAGAGCTCCTGAGTAATTGAATAAGGCACTTCCTATACGTTTTAGCTTTGCGTTCGTACTGGTGATTTTGTTACTTCTTCTATGTGAAACTAAAATATGGAGGAGTACGGGTTCCCTTCGTAGTGATTGCTGCTGCGGTGAAGCTCTGGCTGGTATCAAAAAATGAGCGGCAACAGTTCTTGGTAGCAGATGTAATCAGAAGAGACTACATTGTCGTGGGAACAAAGTAGGTTGGCTAGAATCGTATGGGCATCCATGGAAGTAAAAGGGTTGGCTGGATGCGTAAGCGAGCAAACTGTCCATGGTCACGAGTTTTTGCGGGATGGATCAAAAGGTGGCAATGACTACGAAGATTGGCTGGCTGTGATCATGATCCTTGACGTGGGGAGCGTGGTGGCACGACCCTTTGCAAGAAGGGGTGGTGTTGAAGCGGCTTCGGCTCTTGGAGAGGACGTTGAAACTTAAGGAGCCAAATGCTGCAGCTTATGGAGATAACGCCGAAGAGGAGCGGCTACTGGAACGAACGTTGAAGCGGAGCCGCTGCTGGAGAACGTTGAAGTGGAGCCACTTCTAGAGAGAACGTCAAAACGGCGCCTTGAAACTCTCAGAGCCTTGACGGTTACAATACATTGGTTAGGAGTCCCCAGTTCCATCTATCGATCGTGCTTTCCAGGAGAGGTTGAGGTTTGGGAACGGCTTCCCTGGCTGGAAACAGCTGCTTTCCTGATGCAATGCGGTTGAGGGATGCAAATATGTCTTGACGCTATGCCTTGGAGAAATATAGAATCTCACATAACTTTGCCTCAATTTTGGAGAAGTCGTTCCCGATCTTTACGTGTGATGAAATTGGATTGTTGATTTCATTCTACTGGGCGTTCAAGAGCAACGCGAGCCTCTTCATCTATAAACGCACGTCCTGCTGAAGTGCCTTTTGTCTTTTCATCAAATCAACATTAGTAAAAGGAGGTCGGCTTCTTCCGGCTCTTCCAGTATCTTGCCCTGATGGTGGAGTAGCGTCTCTGGTGACGGTTGGAGCTATCATGCTTGAAGAAACATTGAGGTGGCGGAAGCGGCTCTGGTTCGTGATTGTAAGTGTATCGCGCAGAGATGGCACGGTTTTGACCACGGAGTGCTGGAGCCATGGAGTTGTTTCGAAGGGTGAGGATGGCACTGCTTTGGCTGGTTGTGGAGCGGAGAAGATGGTGCTGGAAGGGCGCAAGATGTTAGCGCTGGAAAGATGCAAGCCGATATCGTAGGGTGTGGTATTGTGGCCGGCATGCGCGTGTGGCATGTGTCCCTGGCATGCGCGTCTAGTTAGCGCGTCTGGGAAGCGCGTCAGGGAAGCGCGTCTTGGCATGCGTGTCTGGTAAGCGCGTCTGGCATGCACGTATGGTAAGCGCGTCTGGCATACGCGTCTGACATGCGCTTCTGGTAAGCGCGTCTGGTATGCGTGTATGGTAAGCGCGTCTGGTATGCGCGTCTGGTAAGCGCGTCTGGCAAGCGTGTCTGGTAAGCGCGTCTGGAATGCGCGTCTGGCATGCGCGTCTGGTAAGCGCGTCTGGTAAGCGGGTGGAGGAAGCTTTGTCTTCGATTGACGACATGTGCAACGTGACTGGTCATACTGTTTCTGAGGATGTAATCTCGAGCTGGAGGTTCCATCATGACATGTGTGTAAACTTTGAATTCAACGTTCTTTGGTTCGTTAAAGGTTTCTCTGAGGTCGAGAAGTTTCTGGTCGAAACATTCGAAGGTCCTTCTGCGGATATGGTGAAGAAGCAGGAAGCGGAAATCGAAAAATTTTCCAGGAAGCTGAAGTTGAAAAGGGCGGCTCTTCAAAGCACGAAGGAGGCTCTTGCTAAGAAGAGTAATCCATTGTTGAAAAACTTTCCTTGAATGCATTTCTGTCTTCTGAACTTCTTATTTTTAGGTTTTTTTTTTTTTTTTTTTATGAAAGACAAATGAAACGCCTAGTTCATGGTTTTGATTTTCTGGATTTTTTGGGTTGATAGACAAGTGTTAGCTATAAGGTTTTGGATTATTATTCGGGATGAACCGTTTTAGGATGAGGCTGTTTTTGGTTATGATTGAAAGTGTTACAGGCATCCCAGTAAAACCATGGAACTGTGCGTTTGGTAGATGACATGGGATGAAACATAACATGGCTATTGGTTTTATCATTCCCGTGAAAACTCGAAAAAAGCAAACCACGTATCTTGTCTAGGTACGACTTACTTGGTTTTTTAGGTCTCCTGATGAAAATGAAACCTTCCGGGTGTAAAACCGAGTTTTATGGGAAGCACCGCCGTGATTGTGGAAAGTCCCCAGTCATTACTGAGTTATCTGATAACCGAGTCGTTGATTCTCGGGCGGATCATTTGCTTCTACCTTCTGGGAAGTCCCCAGTCATCCCTTGTCGTGTCATGACTATAATCGGGTCGCCTAGTAACTGAGTCGTCGATCCATGAGCGGATCGCCTGCTTCTACCATCTTGATGTCTGGGTCGAAGCATGAGATCGATGGTTGAGAATTGACATTGTAACCGATAGATCAACCTCCAATTGTGGTCGCCAATTGTTTGTGGGTGAAAATAGTTTCTGCTGATTTCGGTAATTTTGGGTGTACGGGTGAGAAACAATTTAAACCCTAAACAATGTACTGCAAGGGAGTACTTTAGATTCAAGAGATCAATCTGTACAAATCCGGCCTAAACCAAGAAATGGTCGTTCCAGACTTGATTCGGTCACAAAGTGAAGGAGAATGGGTTGGTTTTGGGGAGGGAAGCAAGGAAAGCGATGAGACCAGAATAGTTGATTCTGGAAGAGTAGTTGTGTTACTACGACTTATATCGGAAGAGTGGGAAGGCTAACAAATGGTAAGCTAGCAAGTATTTTCTGAGTGTTGCGTATTCCCGAATGAACCTGTCGTTCGGTGGAAATAGGTAAGACCTATTTATACAAGTCGAAGTGAAACATACTCTGGCCTCATTAAGGAATGGAAAAATGGGTAAGTAAATGGGAGGAGGTGGTAACGCATGGAATTGATGTTCCATAAAACCGTTA
Organism: Papaver armeniacum; assembly: GCA_023531295.1. Classification (NCBI taxonomy): domain Eukaryota; kingdom Viridiplantae; phylum Streptophyta; class Magnoliopsida; order Ranunculales; family Papaveraceae; genus Papaver; species Papaver armeniacum. The sequence continues at coordinate 641,796 of JAJJWW010004180.1, forward strand.
ACGCATGGAATTGATGTTCCATGAAACCGTTAACGCATGGAATTGATGTAAAAAGCGTTTCACTGTTAACTCCCTGTATTTACTAACCGCCTCACCCTTATGACACTTCCTTATGACGGACGTAGTGTACGCCGCACGCTGTAAACCACCAAACCAATTGATTGGATTTTATATAGTGATAAGAAAGGTTGTCGTTCACTCGGACTTGTTGAAATCGATTTTAGGATTTAATAAACTAAAATAAAAGAAAAATATATACAAAATATTGTCACAGGATGAAGAGAGGTGTTGGGACTCAGGATTCCGCCAAACTCATAACAAAAGGTTCAAATATTAATTCTTTTAACAATTATCGCTCAATAAATAAAACAACATGGACTCTTATTTTTGCCAAGGTAGATTCTCAAAATATTAGTTATAAATCGTAAGCATGGGACATCAAACATTTAAGCAAGCATGGGCCATCTAATAAAATAATAACTAATTTAATCAAATCATAATTCAGTTTTAATTATTGCAAAAGTCATAAAAATAATTAATTAAAATTACCCATGTATGGAATTCGGATTCCTCCGTCGTACCACTGATGGGTTCTAGCTCCGCATGGTGAAAACACACTCAAAGGAATTTCTCATTGCTCAAAAAGGTGTTCACAAAAATAAATTGGGAGAAAAATAATAAAACTGGATTTTGTAACACTTATATTTGTTATAAAACTAAATGTTACAGGGAACGATAAATAAGAAGCGTCGTTTGCACTGTAGCAATACGACTGTCCCCTACTGTCTAATGTTCTTCGTGTTCTTCACAGGAGCAGCAATGCCAGTTCCCTGTAACTCCAATTTCTCCGGCTCTGTAGTGTCTAAACATATCCTAATCTCTCCATCCCCTTTCTATGCTCCCCAACACTCTATTTAAACCTTCCATCCCTTCAAATATCGCAGTAAATGCAGATAATCTTCTCCTCTAGCCACGGATATTTCTTTCCTTTTATTTCTCTGCTTTGCGTTAAAACTCTGCAAACATGTTCCAACACGACTCTGCATGACCCAGAACACGGTGTAGTCACATGAAAAACTCTCTCCAACTCATGCAAAACCCGTGAATATTTTTCCTCCTCCAAATCACCGAGACTTCTTTTCTTCTCTTCTTACACGTGACAGAGCTGTAGAAAATCTCCCTCAATCAATGGTATAAATTCCAGAGAATATATCCTCCCTAAACTGCACGAAACTTCCAATAATGTTCAAAGCAAATCCGTAACTTTCCACTTCTCTGTTTTCCCGAGATTACGTTAAAATATTGTTTATTTCTAAATGTAACTTGATTACCAACCCTGTAATATGCTAACGGTCAATACCAACCCTATTCGAACAAGAAATCCCCGGAAATCTCGTACAAAAATCTTCCAGAATGTTACGTAATTAACCGCAGCTGTGAAGAATATTTTCCCGCCAAAATTTGATTTCAAATGAAAAAGAAGACCTCCCCATAACAGAGATGGGGTGCGAATAGCAGTTGGTGCCCCTTGGGTGTAAATAGTAATTGAGGTGCCCCTTAACCAAACTGAGAGTCCGCATAGCAAATGTCCTCCGGGGTGCTCCGCATAATTTTCGAGCTGATTTTTCCAAAAATGTTTATTTCCCAAAAATACCTACAAACACACAAAATAGCATAATAAGTACAAAAATCGAGTACCAACAATACAGAAAATTAAGGACAACGTAGACACAAAAATGTGTCTATCAAATACCCCCAAACTTATTATTTGCTAGTCCTCGAGCAAATCTAATCAACAAAGCCGAGTTATAGTCTCGGGAGGGTTTACCAGAGGTGTACCCACAAAACCTTTACTCCAGACCCTAGCTATCTACGCAGAACCTTGGAAAGCACTAAAGAATCTCCTTGGTTGGCATACTCTCATTGACTACAGGAGGAAGTACCCTGATGCGAAATTCCAATTGATGTACACGAGTTTGCACTCAAGCATACTAAAATTCATATAAAGTGATAAAGCTCTACTCAGATAGTTTCTAGACATCATAAACCGGAGTCAACCAATCACATGGATAGATTAAGAAGATGGATGTAGAGAAAAAAACGTAGATGATGTTGACTAAGGTGAACCTATCCTAATGGACGGAGATACTGGTCTGGACTAATATCAACACACTGGCATATACAAGGGAACCAGTGGTCGATAATCATAACTCTAGGTCAACTCAGCTGGCATATACAAGGGTACCAGTGGTCGACTTTATTGTATTTATTCCGGTTGGTCTGGTGGGCTGGTTTTTTTTTTTTTTTTTTGGTATCTCAGTCACTCTATTTCACCCTAGCAAAGGTAAAAAGGAAAAAAAAAAAGTGATCAGGATTCTTTCGATGTTTCCATCACGAGATATGGCGAAACTATCATTTTTTTTTTCTAACACCTGAGCTCTGTGCTTTTATGAATAGACTCTTTAGATGTTTCCATCTAATCAGATTGGTTCCTCAACTCCTACAACCAAGATGTTCCCATCCACTTAGATTAGTTAGTGCCAACCTTAATAAGCATAAATTTCTAGTCTCTGGAGTTTATTTATTGCAACTAAAAAGTTTCTCCCATACCCCAAACTTAAATCTAACATTGTCCTCAATGTTCTAAAGATGAAATTAAAAACATGAACAAGGAGAAACTGTTACCATTTGAAGCAAAAGAGATAAGGAAAGATATTACCGTGTCGCATGAATATTGGGTTACCTCCCAAGAAGTGTTAAGTTTAAAGTCTTGACCAGGACAATGGAAGAGATTAGTCACCTCGAAGAATCATATAGCAAAGTAGGAATAAACTGCGGGTCATCTGGATCAAAAAGTGCTAACCACAAGAAGAGGAAACTACAACAGACCAAGAAGATATCCAACACACCCTTATCTATTTTTTTGTTTAAGATAACTACATCTAGTTGTGGTTCGGGTTCAGGCTCTATAAAAGGGTCTGGATAAAAAGTTTTCATCGGCTGGATTTCCTCAAAGGTAGTATCCTGAAGATCAGGTTCTAGAGTCTGGAAATACTCAATTAAGAACTTACAAGCACATAACAGTAACCTGAATAACCGGGGATCCTCTAAGTCAATCAGACTTGACTCACACAGTTGATCACAGTAGTGGTCATTCTTAAGCAAATGTGTCGATCCTAATCTCCTAAAGTAATTAGGTTTAGTCTCAAAACTTAATAATTGACACATCTGAAACTTATACGTTCCCACAATTGGAATGAAGGTTTTTGGTGGGAAAACAAAGTCAATCGTGGTATCATAGCCTGGGTTAACCACATCAACCAGAGGATGGGTTTCTAACAACTGAACTTCTTTATGGACACAACTAGGTTCAGGAAAAAGTGTATGAAGATAATCTTTTAGAATGGTTGAGGCACATATGTCAAGTCCCAAGTTAGGGACCTTTCTAAGAGTTAAAGCACATGGAGAATGATAATCATCCCCCAACTTATAGTTTTCAGTGTCTCTAGAAAGACTAGTCACAACTTCCCTAATTTCAAGGTCATCTGATTCCTGAAAATGGTCAATTGATTCTTCTAAGTCAGGTTCATCCTCGCTTATCTCTACAAGTTCATATTCTTTGTCTAAGACTAATGTTTCTAAATCGCTAGACTTGAAAATAATATTCTCAGGATAAACCCGCTCCTCTAAACTATTATCGGCTTCGTAATCATAAGGAAATACTACATCGTCTAAAACGGGGGTATCTCTAGTCAAATCCTCGTCCTTTTGAATAGGTGAATAATTATTAAAATTATTTGGATTTGAACTAGAAATAATATTATCGTTATAAAGCTCAATTGGGGTAACAAATTCCTGATCACTATGCCTATTTATTTCAAATTCTTCATCAACACTATCCTCATCATAATCATCATTATAATAACATGAAAATGGTTGAACCTCATCTAAACAAGTAGTGTTACCAATTCTAACCTCGTCATCCTGATTATAAAAATTGTCCTCATTTTCACGGGTGATATTGGAAAGAATGTATTGGCAATCAAGAGTAATTCGAGCAATTATTTCTTCCGTCTCTAACTCTAACCTATGTATTGTCTCAGCAAACTCACGTGTTGACTCAGTTAACTTACACGTTGACTCAAGTATCTTACGTGCTTCATCTAGAGAAGAGGAATTATAGGAATTTTGCTCGTATGACCGGTATTCATGTGAATAGTAATTGGGCTCACCATGGTATGAGCCATAATCTTCAAAAGGTTGGCATTCCCAACCACTATTCACACTTTGGTCATAAAAAGAGTGATGTCCATATTGTTCAGTTGGATATTCATATTCATTGTGATGGCTATTATAATACCAGTTTGACATCCTAACTGCAAGGGAATTTTACACAAGCACAAACAAGGCTGACTCGACCACAACAAACCTACTGATTTCTAGCAAACAAAAAGCATGATGAATCCACTTAGATTGTTTCTAGACCAGCTTCTAATCCTTCGAAAGGGAATTCGTTACAATCTGAGCAAACCCCTCTGGAATCAACTGCGAGGGAAGCTTCGTGGAGCTTTGATACCCAAGGCCTCACTGCATTACAAGGCGGCGCAGTCACGCATTCAACTTACAGAAACCATCATGAACTTCGAAGTATGCTTAAAGAGTAACCAATATTTTTTGAATGACTTTCCTATTAAGCTCGTTACCCTATCGGTCTCGTTCTAGTCAGTATTTTAAGCTTAAGTTCGCGTTTGGTATCGTTTTCCTAAGGCGGGCAAGAAGAGAACGGTGATGAAATCCTAACCCTTATCTTGTATGACCAGTCCTTGCCCTTTACTAGGAAATTAAAACAGCCGTATTCAAGACCTCAACATATATGCATACAAAATCATCCAGTAAACCCGCTGACAGGGGATTCGCGGGTGTTTAGAATTCTTTACCTCCCGTTCCAGACGGGGGATGAACCGTTGAAGTCGACTCGGGAAACTGACTCCTATGTAAGTGTACGAACCCGAGGGGCCGAGACAGTATCGTAACTGTCGTCCTTCCCTATGCTGTTTATATTTAAATTAACCCTTCCTTAGGGTTTAAAATTAATAATGTCCAATGTTCAATGTCCAAAAATAAAAAAAATAAAAATGTCCAAAAATAAAAGATTACAAAAATAATTACCTAATTATAGTTTCTAAAAATAAATAATAATAACACTATATACAAAATTTTCTTCTTCACTCCGTTCGGATCTCTCTTTTCTTTCCTATTTTGGCTTTTCTTTTCTTTTCGGCACTTTCTCTTTTTCTTTCGCTCCACTCCAAATCTGAAAGCAAACAGAAATACCAAAACGCGTAAAAAAGAACAAAAAAAATAATTAAAAAAAAAAAGAAGATACTAATGGACTGAGATACTGGTCTGGACTAATATCAACACACTGGCATATACAAGGGAACCAGTAGTCGATAATCCTAACTCTAGGTCAACTCAGCTGGCATATACAAGGGTACCAGTGGTCAACTTTATTGTATTTATTCCGGTTGGTCTGGTGGGCTGGTTTTTTTTTTTTTTTTGGTATCTCAGTCATTCTATTTCACCCTAAAAAAAAAAAAAAAAAAAAAAAAGCACCTAAAAATAAATCTATACACAAGTCCCCGTCGGCGGCGCCAAAAATTGATCGAATTTTATATAGTGATAAGAAAGGTTGTCGTTCACTCGGACTTGTTGAAATCGATTTCAGGATTTAATAAACTAAAATAAAAGAAAAATATATACAAAATATTGTCACAGGATGAAGAGAGGTGCTGGGACTCAGGATTCCGCCAAACTCATAACAAAAGGTTCAAATATTAATTCTTTTAACAATTATCGCTCAATAAATAAAACAACATGGACTCATATTTTTGCCAAGGTAGATTCTCAAAATATTAGTTATAAATCGTAAGCATGGGACATCAAACATTTAAGCAAGCATGACCCATCTAATAAAATAAGAACTAATTTAATCAAATCATAATTCAGTTTTAATTAGTGCAAAAGTCATAAAAATAATTAATTAAAATTACCCATGTACGGAATTCGGCTTCCTCCGTCGTCCCACTGATGGGTTCTAGCTCCGCATGGTGAAAACATACTCAAAGGAATTTCTCATTGCTCAAAAAGGTGTTCGCAAAAATAAATTGGGAGAAAAATAATAAAACTGGATTTTGTAACACTTATAATTGTTACAAAACTAAATGTTACAGAGAATGATAAATAAGAAGCGTCGTTTGCACTGTAGCAATACGATTGTCCCTTACTGTCTAATGTTCTTCGTGTTCTTCACAGGAGCAGCAATGGCAGTTCCCTGTAACTCCAATTTCTCCGGCTCTGTAGTGTCTAAACGTATCCCAATTTCTCCATCCCCTTTCTCTCCTCCCCAACACTCTATTTAAACCTTCCAGCCCTCCAAATATCGCAGTAAATGAAGATAATCTTCTCCTCTAGCCACGGATATTTCTTTCCTTTTATTTCTCTGCTTTGCGTTAAAACTCTGCAAACATGTTCCAACACGACTCTGCATGACCCAGAACACGGTGTAGTCACATGAAAAACTCTCTCCAACTCATGCAAAACCCGTGAATATTTTTCCTCCTCCAAATCACCAAGACTTCTTTTCTTTTCTTCTTACACGTGACAGAGCTGTAGAAAATCTCTCTCAATCAATGGTATAAAATCCAGAGAATATATCCTCCCTAAACTGCACGAAACTTCCAAGAATGTTCAAAGCGAATCCGTAACTTTTCACTTCTCTGTTTTCCCGAGATTACGTTAAAATCTTGTTTATTTCTAAATGTAACTTGATTACCAACCCTGTAATATGCTAACGGTCAATACCAACCCTAATCGAACAAGAAATCCCCGGAAATCTCGTACAAAAATCTTCCAGAATGTTACGTAATCAACCGCAGCTGTGAAGAATATTCTCCCGCCAAAATTTGATTTCAAATGAAGAAGAAGACCTCCCCCTAACAGAGATGGGGGTGCGAATAGCAGTTGGCGCCCCTTGGGTGTAAATAGTAATTGAGGTGCCCCTTAGTAATTGAGGTGCCCCTTAACCAAACTGAGAGTCCGCATAGCAAATGTCCTCCGGGGTGCTCCGCATAATTTTTCGAGCTGATTTTTCCAAAAATGTTTATTTTCCAAAAATGTTTATTTCCCAAAAATACCTACAAACACACAAAATAGCATAATAAGTACAAAAATCGAGTACCAACAATACAGAAAATTAAGGACAACGTAGACACAAAAATGTGTCTATCACCAATACCCAAAGAGGATCCCCCAGTTTGTGATATGTATTGATGTCTCGAATGTTTTTGTTGAAAACATGTAGCATGTTGTTCTTTCCTGGCAGGTCGTACTTGGGAGACTTGCTAGCTTGGTGACCTTCGACGGTCGAGATTTTGCAGCTCAAGAGGAAAGATAGTCGTTGATCTTTGCACGCTTTCGTTTTGGTAGCCGTGTAGGGAAGGCCAGCATGGTGGCACGGTTAGGTTGGCATGCCTTTGGCATGGCATGGTTTGGCGTGGCCAAACTTAGGTTTTCGGGCCAAAGGTTACCGTGCGTTTTCTGGTAACCTTGGATGGCTAGGATTTGCTCCTAAGATTGAAGGCGGACCGTTGATTGTCGCACGCCTTCGTTTTGGTATCCGCGTAGGGAAGGCCAGCTAGGTTGGCACGTTATTGGCGTGGCATGTCCTGGCGCGGTTTGGTGTGACCAAACTAGGGTTTTGGGTCAAAGGTTACCATGTGCGGTCTGGTAACCCTGGATGGCTAGGATTTGCTCCTGGGATTGAAGGGAAACCATTGATTGTTACACGCCTTTGCTTGGTTAGCCGTGTAGGGAAGGCCAGCATGGTGGCGCGATTATGTTGGCATGTCGTTGGCATGACATGGTTTGGCGTGGCCAAACTTAGGATTTCGGGCCAAAGGTTACCATGCGTTCTCTGGTAACCTTGGATGGCTAGGATTTGCTCCTGGGATTGAAGGGCAACCGTTGATTGTTGCACGCCTTCGCTTGGGTAGCCGTGTATGGAAGGCCAGCATGGTGGCGCGGCTATGTTGTCTAGGGCCAAGGCAGGGTTTGGTTTGGATTGGCATGGCGGGGCCAAGGGTTTGCCATGGGCACATGGTGCGGCTAGATTGGCTAAGTGCGGTTTGGCTTGGAATGTGGGGCCAAGGGTTTGCCATGGGCGCATGGTGTGGCTATCTTGGCTAGGTGCGGTTTGGCTTGGCATGTGGGGCCAAGGGTTTCCCATGGGCGCATGGCGTGGCTAGCTTGGCTAGGTGTGGTTTGGCTTGGCATGTGGGGCCAAGGGTTTGCCATGGGCGCATGGCGTGGCTAGCTTGGCTAGGTGCGGTTTGGCTTGGCATGTGGGGCCAAGGGTTTGCCATGGGCGCATGGCGTGGCTAGCTTGGCTAGGGGCAGTTTGGCTTGGCATGTGGGGCCAAGGTTTGGCGGGACCAAGCTAGGTTCGTGACCAAGCTAGGGTTTTGGGCCAAAGGTTGTTTGGTAACCTAGGACGGCTAGGATTTGCTCCTGGGATTGAAGGGCGACCGTTGATTGTCACACTCCTTCGTTTTGGTAGTCGCGTAGGGAAGGCCAGCAAGGTGGCGCGGCTAGGTTGTCATGGGGCCATGACAAGGTGTGTTTGGCATGGCGCGGTAGGTGTGGCTGGCATGGTTTGCCATTGGCACTGGGGTGCGACTAGCATGGTTGGCATGCCTTGGCGCGGTAGGTGTGGCTGGTATGGTTTGCCATTGGCACAGGGGTGCGGCTAGCATGGTTGGCATGCCTTGGCGCGATAGGTTTGGCTGGCATAGTTTGCCATTGGCACTGGGTTGCGGCTAGCATGGTTGGCATGCCTTGGCGCGATAGGTGTGGCTGGCATGGTTTTCCATTGGCACAGGGGTGCGGCTAGCATGGTTGGCATGCCTTGGCGCGATAGGTGTGGCTGGCATGGTTAGCCATTGGCACATGCGGTGTGAGAATTAGGGTTTTGGCCTGTCGAAACCCTAATTAGGATTAAAAAAAGGTACCCTGGTAATTTTCTCACAGACAAATTAAAGGGTTCAGTAAATATGCTTGGTTTGGACATTATTACTCAAGTTCTGTGACGTCATTATCTAACTAGGGTTTTACGATTTTACCCCTAAGCTAAAAACCACCATCAACACAAGTCAACATAATTCATTGTTGTATTGTCTCGATCTCGTATCCATAGACGATCACACGAAGTGTGAACCGATTAGTTGTATTGTCTCGACTCGGTCCATAGAAAATCACTTTCGGAGAAAGGACTTATAGGTGGAAAAGTTTTAGATTCAGGTATATTTGGGTACCCTCGTCTTTTCAGTAGGATCAGATGATATCAAACAACGAACTTGAGCATCCCACAAACATCATCCTTGTAACTTTGAAGTTAGTTTCAAGGATGAATATACCTAGTTATAGGTAACAGAGTGAGACGTAATCCCACTGCGAAAATTGAGGGAAGAGTTGTAGATACCTTTTGGGTGTTTGTGTCGTGTATTCCTTACCTTCCTTCGGTTGTATCTTATTCCAGAAGAATTGGACATGAACTTTTTTGAATACCCATCAGATGGATTTTCCTGAGGATTAAGTTTAGGACCTCTTGAGATCCGTTCCAGGGGATAAGAATTATGAGAATTCCGTCTCATAGGCTTTGATCTGCCAGACTTATTCTCATACACATTGGGAACGTGTACATTTGTGGGAAATGTATTTGCACCATTAAGGAGAACACGATTCCCGTAGAGTTTTTTAGATGAGTAACCTTGGAAACCCTTTTTATGAGAGTACTGGTTTTATGTAGGAATGAAATCCATAGTAGATGTCGTCAGACACTTTACCATATTGACTGTAAAAAGAAGTAGATTTTGAAGATCAGAAATCTGTTTCTTTCTAGCAAAACAATGTAAAATATTATGATTCCTTTTCCCGCAGAATAAACAAGTTCGTGGATAAGAAACGTTGGAAGAATCCGGTTTTAAGCTCATAACCTTTTCGGAAGACCGCAAGTCATGCAAACGTTTCTTAGCAGACGCTTTCTTTGAAGTAATTTTCTTCATGCTAGGTAATACCACATGAGTATTAGAGTTAGGCACTAAAGATGACTTACATACTAAAACATAGTTTTCCCTTTTCAAGGACTTACACTGTTCCTGAGCTAGAAAAAGATATGCAACCAGTTTCTCTTTTTCAACACGAAGGTTGTTTAATTCTGATGAATTAGTATTTGATTAAACGTTCTTCTCCAATTAAGTCTTATTTAACATTATCTTCAAGCATAATAATATTTTCGCGCTATAGAGTAGTTTCTTGAACAAGGTTTTCGATATTGTTAGAAAACGACTCAATGATACTATAGAGTTCTCGTTCTCTATCAAGAGATTTCTCAAGTTCATCAGTGAGCTGAGCATATTTTTCTTCAAGAGATCTAAATTTAGAGACTTAAACATCAATAATCTCAGCAGATTTTTTTAAGGTTTTGGTGAGCTCCATTTCAGATTTTGATATAGTGTCAACTGTCACTATAGAGGGAGTGATATCAGAATCTGATAGCAAAAGTTCTTTACCTCGGGATTCGGAAGAATCAGCTAAGGAGTTATCCTTTGAGGTAATCCCAAGACATTTGACATAATCAAAAACTTTGGATGACATCTCTATGTGTGTACGGCGAGATAAACGTCCATCCACAGAAATCAGATTGATACAAGCACAGACTTATGAGGTTTTAACGTGTTTTCCTGCTCTGATACCAATTGATAGGGCTGTTCATGGTCGGTTTTGGTTCGGTTTCCAGCCAAACCAAAACCGAAACCAGTACTATTGGTTTCTAAAAATCTAAACCAAACCAATCCATTAACCATTGGTTAGGTTTCTAAATGGTTTCAGCCGGTTTCGGTTTGTTCCATTGGGTTAATGGAAAACCCACTGTATGTCAGTTTTCTGAAACTGATAGTTCAAATCTTTTAAAAAAAATACTAGTTGAATTTTCTTAACCTACCTGCAGAATGTAATTAACACACAAGCGTAGTTCATAACTCAAGTTTATAAGCATAGTTCAAAACATAAACATTAAAGATTCAAAATACATAAACTCCAAGTTCTGCATGCTCCAAATTCATAACTCAGCTGAAGATTCTGGCGAATGGCGACTGGAGACGAAGAAAAGATGAAGAGAAAAAATGAACTCGTCTGGAGTAAGGGTAGAACTTAGGTTTACAAAGAGTGGGATGGACGGGGTAGATTAAATCTATCTGATTTTAATCAACGGCCTATACTTATCTGTTTTCCACTGGTTTTTGGTTCGGTTTTCAGGCAAACCAAAACCGAACCAGTAATGTCGGTTTGCAATTTTTTTTTACCATAACCAATCCATTAGTAAATGGTTTGGTTCGGTTTCTTACTAATCGGTTTGGTTCGGTCCGATTCCGGCGAATAACCGAAACCATGTTCATCCCTACCAATTGAAAAAGCGGGGGTATAACAACCGCACACAATAATTCGTAGGGCAGTATGTATGTATTAACTCCAATATTATTCCGAGAGCACCAGCTTCTAAAGCGAGCTCAACCAAGAAAGATATCAAAGTGTTATATCTTTTTTTCTCAAATCAATCAGCAAATCAAACAGATAGAAATCTATGAGCCTGGTTGATGTGAGAAATACTTGGACGGTACCAAAGACCAATGTCCAAGTGTCAATCAATTTATATCCAACACACAAATGTCGGATTTACCAATTGATTGAACTACGCACAACCTGTTATATTTCAATTATATAAACAAATATAATGCGGAAAAGAAATAACACAAACATCAAAAATTTTGTTAACGAGGAAACTACAAATAAAGAAAAACCTCGGGACCTAGTCCAGATTTGAACAACACACTGTATTAAGCCGCTACAAACACTAGGCTACTACAAGTTAACTTTGGACTGGAATGTAGTTGAGCCCTAACCAAGTCTCACACCGATTAAGGTACAGTCGCGTCCCTTACGCCTCTAGAACCACGCCGGATTCTGCACACTTGATTCCCTTAGCTGATCTCACCCACAACTAAGAGTTGTTACGACCCAAAGTCGAAGACTTATAAACAAATATGTCTCCCATAGATAAGTCTATTCTGATAGATAAATATGTCTCCCACAGAAATACCTACTAAGTTTTGTTTCGTCTTATGATAAATCAAGGTGAACAGGAACCAATTGATAATTCAGTCTTATACTCCCGAAGAGTAGCCTAGAAATATCAATCACCTCACAATAACTTAACTATATGGTAGTAGAAGAAATTATCGTGGAACCACAAAGTCTGAGACGAAGAAATTTGTGATTACTTTTTATATCTTACCTATCGGAGATAAATCTCGAACAAATCTTAGAGAAGATATTACTCAATACGATAGGAAAAGTAAGATCAGAATACGCAACTATAGACAAAATAGTTGGATCTGGCTTCACGAATCCCAAGTGAAATCTTAAAGTCGTTAACCTAATATATATGGTTTTGGAAAAACCTAGGTTAAAGGAGAATCCACTCTAGTATGCAACTAGGACACGGGAAAGTGCCGAGATTAGGTTTTCCAGTTGCTAGAGTTCTCCCAGGATTTGCTTTCAATCAAAGCTAAGATAGCTTAGTAATAAATCAATTAATCTCCACCGTTAGATGGTCTTAGCTTGTTACACACAAATGAAATATACCTTCATTTAGATATGGGTAATCGTACCTAAACGTGTATATTGAGTTGGCTTAATAACAGTTAACTGAAGTTAGCTATATGAACACTTTTGTCTTAACCACATTCATCTAACACTTCTAGATCAAATATGATGATCACAATCATGAAAGATAATCGAATGAATCTAATTGTGTTTCACATAGAGTTGTTCAATTGTTCACTATCTCATGAATTGATTCTTATATAAGTACTTTGTACGATTACGAATCAATTCATGAACATTAAGCAACGGTTTGCAAAGATTGCATTCCTTAATTCATAAATGTAGTAGTTCATGAGTATGAAAAACAACTTAACCAATTTTAGAACTTAGCCACTATGTTCGCTAACCAGGTACGCAAACAACAGTTCCAGACCTTGTCCTTGTCCATCCATTCGCATACTAGGTACGCTACCAGCGGTCTCGGTCCCTACTCAGGTAGAACCGTTCGCATACTAGGTACGCAAACAAGGTTCCCGGCTCTTAACAGTTTAGACCGTTCGCATGCTGGGTACGCAAACAAGGTTCCCGGACCTGAATCACTACAAAACAGTTCGCATACTAGGAATGCAAACCGTGTTGTATCCAGACATGGTTAATTGTTCTAAACTCTCATTTCAATCATTAAAACACCCTTAGAAGACGACAATAGTTGTCTCACACAAACTATTAGCTTCAAGTAATTTTCAAGTGATCGAATGATCAATACGAAACTTTCCAAGTCAACATCCAATGATTGTCTCACACAAATCATGTAAGATTTTTCAAGGAAATTTCCACATGATCATCTTTTGACTTAATATTTAGTTTCCAACAAATAAATTGTTTCCAACTAAACTCGCCAAGAATAATGATGAATATAGTTAAATCAATAAGCTTCCAACACATATTTCGAGAAAAGGATAAGTGAGATAAACCCAACTCGAAATATCAAATGTGTATAATGTAAAAGTCTGTATAGCTATACGACTTAGTCTCATTAGGATATAGAATAGAATAGAATAGAATTCTGAGTGATGGATAAGTTTTAGTCTCCACATACCTTTTGTTGATGAAGTTCTTCCAAGATCTCCTCAGTAGATCTTCTTCTACAATCGGTGAACGCCATGAAGTCTAAACCTCAACTACATATTCTATCCTAATCCGAGACATAGATATAAGTAGACTAGAAATCAAGACTATGGTTTTGATCAACTAAACTTGACAAACAAGCTTGAGATAACAACGCTTGCGAGTTCGACCGAGCAGTGCTCTAACAATTTTCATAATGGAAATTTGTTTTTCAATGTGGGGGATTCTAAATCTATATTTGAGACCTAGATTATGAAAATGATAAGAAGTAAAATACTGGTATTTCGATTGAGACACACAAAATTTTAAAATTGAGATGTTAGAAAAAGAGAATTACCTGGTCACCAACACTTAGATTTTTGCCTTTGAAAGTCCTTGAGTGATTTTGCTCTGAAACAGTCCCACTAGGAAAGGTAAGAATTAGGGGTTTGAGTATTTCATCCAAAATAATACGAGTATTTTCAGTTGATTCACTACGCCAGAATGGAGGTTATTTGACAGGGGGTCTTTGAGGAATTTGACAGGAATACACTATCATTTCATATTTGATAGGCCTTTGGTATCAAAAATTTATAAAGTACACGGACCACTGTTGAGCTTTTATTTTTTACGGGGCACACTAATCCAATCCCACTTCATGTAATGTATACTTAGCCATAAATTGTTTTCAATCCCTCTTCCTTCACCAATCTATCTTCCTCCATCCTTCTTTGTTTGGGATTTGAATCTGTTCTTATGATTTCCCCTACTAGATTCTCCAAAAAGGATTTTTGCCTGAATAAGACCTCACTTTTCTATCTTAGTTTAAAATGGTATATTGAATTTTGGATTCATGTACGCCGGTTGCCTAATTAATGGTTATTTGAATTGAAGTATACGTGTTTGATTGGATACTTTGACAGTGTTTTTCCCTGAGCCTGATACTTTTTTTGGTGGTTCCATTGCAGAGCATGGCCGTGAGAGTCAGGTCAAGCTTATTATTTCTAGAGATGGTGTAGATGTGCAGGCCATGAAGAAAGAAATCAGCTCGCAGTGTAAGATTCTTCTTAGGGAGATTTTTTCTTCGAATGCACTTGCCCATAGTTTCACTGAGTTTGCAACAAACCATGCTAGTGCCACTGTTGTTTTTGTATTCTAATACTCAAACTAGCCTTTTTCTGTTTTATTTTTCGTTCTTGATGTCATCTTCTTGGATGTTGTTTGGACAAAGAACTTATATGAGATTGAACTTTTACAATATATGTCTATTTATTTTGAAGTTCAAAGTGTTTTTAGTTCTTCATGTTACTTTTATTTGCAATTTAAGCAAAAAAAAAATACTATTTATATTGGAATCAGTTCATACACTTACCAATCCATTCCAACTTAAAACACAAAGGACGTTCCCAGAAGTGTTTTCCATAACATCAGTGGTCGGGTTGTGGCTTCTTCAACCAGACTTTAAGCTTCATGTTTTTCCACGATGTTGTTTCTCCATAGTGGTCGGGTTGTGGCTTGTTCAACCGGACTTGGAGCTTCATGTTTCTCCAAGATGATGCTACATTTTCATCTTCTTGCTCTTTGATAACATCATCTAACATTCGTGTTTCTTCACGACAATCAAGATCTTGACATTGCAAATACCTGACATTTTTTTGTTGTGATTCAACGACCATTCTATTAGTTGAACAACCAAATTGTGGACACTTAGAATACATCCAAGGACAGTGCATTAGACTATGGTCATCCATGAAACATAATGGACAAACCTCTTTTGCTTCCACACATAGTATTTGTTTTCCTTTGCTTTTAGAAAACATAGTGTTGGATGAAGAACCTTTTATGTTGAGAATGTTTTTGGTTGTGTTTGGAAAAAATTGGTTGTTTTTCTACCAATTTAGTTTTTTTTTTTTTTTCCTATATTTGGATGTTTAGATTTCAACTCATGTGTTATTAGAGCATGAGTTTGCTTTAATTTATGTCAATTTGGGATTATAAACTTGAATGAATCAATTGACTTGTTCTGGTTTGTAATTGTAAAGCTAGGGTTCCACATGCTAGATTTTAGGGGTTTTCTTAAATATCTTTTCTTAATGGATTTGATTCATTTAATCAATATTTTGTTGTTGAAATTTGCAAGAATAATCGATCAATTTGTTTTGCTGTCGAAACTTGGGTTTAATTGGGTTTTGATTAAGTGAAGTTACAAATTACGAACACAATTTTTATTTGATTTGAAAGCCTAGTCAACTTAGTCAATTCGTGCAAATATGGATGCTTAACTGTTATTAAGCATTTTATTGAAAAAACAGGATGGAGAAGTGAATCTGGGTGTATTTTTAGCAATTATGAAAAAAACGTGTGTCTTTTTGTAATTCCTAATCCCACAGAGTGTATTTTATCAAAATCACCCATATAAAATTAGTACAGGTTTATGCTAACATGAATAATCAAAATGCATAACCACTCATCGAGTCTTTGGATGAGAAACCACTTTATGATTCTCGAATCCTAAAATTGCGACAAAACATTTAATTTTTATTTTGATAGTACATATATATTCGATTTTCTAAACCTTTTTAAAATTTAAAAGAGTTAAACCCACCAGATTATGTGGTTCCAAAAGGTAAAGTTCAAAAATACCTAGAGATCCACTTAGAAGAGGTTTCTGGATGAAGAACGTTGTTGGCGAGGAAGTTGGATCAAGATATTCTATGATAAGTAACCCTTTAACTTGTGTGGATATTGTTATACAATTGATAATAAATAGCATGAGTGTGTAACAATAGTAAACTTTCTCCTTCAACAACAAGAAAGATATCTCTCTTCAACTTCAGTCATTAAACCACCATCTTGGAATAATCCGAATACTAGAGGAATTAAAGCTTCTCCAAATAACATCATACAAATAGAATCAATGTCGGAAAATCAACATGCAATATATTTTATTAACGATACCGTACCTGAATGAAGTTCATCATATGGCGGCTACAGAAAAAAATGGAAAATCTACACATATATCTGTTCCAATGATGACATGTACTCTCGGCCAAAATGTTGATCCAAGAAATCAACTAGGGTTATGAATCGGTGATATTATCTCTACCAGTCAGAATGATTGAATGTAACCAACAAGGTATGTTACAAGTTAATGTCAATAGAAGAAGAGAGAGAAACAATATTGTTGAATAATATGGTAAAAGAATTAAAATGAAAACAAGTGGGCCTAGTAATACTAATAACTTGGATATACAAACTCAGTATACAATAATACTACTCCTTATAGTATTTTAGAGAATATTTTGGGTGAGAATATGGATCAGCAGAATCCTCCAACTATTAATTTAATGGAGCATGAAGGCGAAGATGGGTCGAAACTTCTTAAGGCATATCTAACAATGAGAGAATTTGATGTCACCTTCGATTATTATAATGTCCAGAATATATATTATGGTTTCATTCATGCAACTAGGTCTTTCAAAGAACCCATTCAATCTCTTATACGTCACTTTGAGGAGAATCAATCAAGTAAAAACTCTACTAGCTTCAATGATGAATCGCTACGCCAGAAATTTCCTTTTTCGACAGGCCAGGTCTGTCCTTAATAGAGATTATTGACGGACCCTGCCTGTCGGATGGCAAATCGTTTTTTAAGGTGTCAAAAACACTAATTGATAGTCACATATTGTCAATAATTATCACAAGTAAACAACGATCTTTGCCTGTCAATAATTATTATTTTTTGACTAGCACCCCTTGTCAATTATTCCAAAATTGAATTTCCAATATAAATAGTATTTATTTATTTTTTGCATAAATTGCAAATAAAAGTAACATGAAGAACTAAAAACACTTTGAACTTCAAAATAAATAGACATATATTGTAAAAGTTCAATCTCATATAAGTTCTTTGTCCAAACAACATCCAAGAAGACGACATCAAGAACGAAAAATAAAACAGAAAAAGGCTAGTTTGAGTATTAGAATACAAAAACAACAGTGACACTAGCATGGTTTGTTGCAAACTCAGTGAAACTATGGGCAAGTGCATTCGAAGAAAAAATCTCCCTAAGAAGAATCTTACACTGCGAGCTGATTTCTTTCTTCATGGCCTGCACATCTACACCACTAATGTTATGGAAAACACTTCTGGGAACGTCCTTTGTGTTTTAAGTTGGAATGGATTGGTTAAGTGTATGAACTGATTCCACCACTGTTATGTTGGCATTAGCTTAATAAATGGAAATATCTTTGTATTTGCACCACAATATGTATGTATCAAACAACATTAGATTTCATTAAACGTTACTTAGTATCACATTAGCTTTCATGAAACATTACATTATACTTAGTTAATAAATCATAAAAATAAGGTAATTAAGCAGCCTCCTTCATAGAGTGGCTGGTGGAGCGAATTGTGGAGAAGCTGGTGGAGCATCAAGAAGGCAGAAGGGTTCGAACATGTGAAGGCCTCTAAGGATATTGAAACAACCTACAAACTGAAAAGGTTTCCAGTTAATTTGCTGCCACATTGTTGCAGCTCTTTGGATCAACTCATCTTCAAATTCACCGTTAATCCTATTTCGGTTTAGTTGCATTACCATACCAAAAAATTGGTTGACAGCATGACTAATCCATTGAAAACGAGCAGATAATCCAGTAGCATCACGGTTACGCATGTTCCCCGTCTCTGTAGCGAACATAGCAACAAAAACTTGAGCCAGAAAATCGTTGGCGTAAAATTCGTTATACCATGGATATTATTTCTTTTTTGAAAAACATAAGTTGTGCATATTACTGAATCTAATTCCAAAGAAAACTTAGGACCACGAACTCTGATAACCATTTTTTGAGATTGAAATATTTTGAGATAATTTTGAATGATGAAGATTGAAGTGAAATTATGAATTAGCCGTTACCGGCTCAATCTGAACCGATCGCTTCTGTGTGAGACGATGGTCGTCTCGGCTCAGTATGAGCAGATCGGTGTTGTTTGAACCGACCGTCTCAGAGTGAGTCGATCGATTTTGTCTGAGACGTCGTGAACAAACCCTTTAATTTAGAAATTTTCCCATCCATTTTAATGGTTTGGCGGCCCCACTGTAAATGTATAATGGACAAACCTACTGATTTGTTGGTTCCATTGGAGTCGCTTTCACTAGGATCTGAGTGGATTAAGATAACTGTGTGAACCCGGCCCGTGAAATATAGTAACAGCATAACAGTTGCCTCCCCGGCTCGATCTATGCCGTTTTTCGCATTAACTCATTTTACTGTTGTAGTTTGTGGTGGGCACCTACCAAGTCCAAGAGTCAAATGCCTTTCCTTCTTTTTCTATCCAGAGAGAGACAGAGAAATGAGAAAATAGGAAAAACCGAAGTGAAAGAAAGGAAAGTGAAAATCTGCAATGCTATCACTAAAGCTGGTACGATCTCTAATTCTAGGAGGAGAAACCAGTAACAGCAACAACAACAGCAGCAGCAGCGACAATGAAACCAAAACCCCATTGCTTCTTTTCCTCCCAACCAAAGAAATTGTAAAAGATACATATAGATTAGCAACCATTGCTAGAGAAATGGGCATGGATTTATACCCTAACCCATCTCTCTCTCATATCATATTCTCATGGCCACCATCATCTTCATCACCTTCTTCTTCTTCTGCATCAAATGCATTATTACCCTCATCACTATGGTCATCTACATCTTCATCATGGCCATCTTCATTACCTCCAAACTTTGTTCCACTTCCATTTCCTTATCTCATCACTGCTTCCGTTACTCAATTGCGCTGTTTTGTTCAACTCTCTAAAGGTCTATTCAAGCTTGTTTATCACCACACTAACAAGAAGAAGATTCTTAGTGAAGTTAGTAATTGGGATTGCTCTTCACTTTCTTTGTTTTCTAGAGTTACTGGTGATAGAATTGATTCCATGGATCACTTTTCTAGGGTTCTTGCTGGATTGGGTTGGACTCTTTTCAAGACTAAGATTAATCCATCTCTTGTTTCTAATGATTTTGGGTTTGTTGGTCCTAGTTCTGTTTATCTCTTTAGAAAAGTCGATTCCAGTCGTGTACAGAATGGTGATTTTAGAATGAGAGAGTTGAGATTGCCTCATTTGGATTTCAAAAATGCTCCTTTGAGGATTTTACATTATGTACTTCTTATGACTGATGATGTCTTCTATCTCGCTTAAGATCGGTTTGTATTGTTTCTCATTTCTATTGAATGTGTCTCTATGAATGTGTATATGTTTACAAGAACTTGCCTGTTTGTTGTAATTTTTGTGTCTGTTAGATTACAATTTGGTTTATGCTTTATTTTGATCAGTGAAGATGGAGAATTTTACTTTCCTTTAGTCAAAATAGCTGATAGTGCCGTCTTCTTTGTCAGTATCAAAATAATATGGAGCACTAGTTGTACACTACCGAGTCCAGTTCATATACATTTGGGAAACTCTGGCCAAAATTATGGGTCTCCTGATATGTTCAGAATCGGGTTGCTTGTATTCAAGTCTACGTTTTTCACAGATTTACAGATGCTGCATATGCTTATATTTAAGTCTGTCTTCTGTGTTCTGTGAGCTTTATATGAAATTGTGACATGTCCATGAAGGGATTAATCTTTTGGTATGTAATTTTATTGTATAGGTTTGAAATTGGACACAAAGGGAGGCGAATAGTTGCCTCCATCAGATTTAGATTCCAAGAATCAGATATTAAGTTTGAAGTGAAATGGTTTTGGAATGTCTGAATGAATGTAAAGTAGGTGCTTGGTTCACTACATTGATGCATGAAGGATAAGAACATTATTGAAGTTAGTCAGAGACAAATTTTTGATGCTTCATTCACTACCATGACGACTTGAAGGTGAAGGGCGTATGCTTTGACTACATGAGTTAATGAACTAGCTGGAAGACAAGATGAAGAAAATCTGTGAGGTAAACCTTTTCACGTATTTGCTTAGCATTCTGCTCAAAAGCCATGCAATGGCGCCATGGAGGGTGATAAACAAAGAGTCAGTGACCAATAAACTCAATTCCTGCTCGGGGAAAGGTTGTGGATGTGAGATTGTAATTGTGGTGTAACTGGTTAACTATACTTCGGTGTTGTTGCTTTCTAAACAATTGGATAGGTATCCCAACAGTTGAGCAAGGTTATTAAGCTAGTTTTAATGACAGGATAAATGTGAGACTGAGCTAAAGGTTGTGGTGTCAGGCAGTCAGGCTTAATTGCCTTTTCCAAATAGCACCAACGCAAAAGGAGCGGAATGTTTCCAGAAGTTCTTAGCTGAACATAAGAATAATTGACCACCAGAAACTTGCTGCAGCAGGTCTAGTGAAAAGGAGAAGTTTAAGGGTTTATGTGGTTGTTATCTCTAAGTATTCTTTTGAAATATACTGCTAACCTTTATCAAGTTTGCTTTAAGAGTGAAAACCTATGTCTGACTGGGGAAAAGCAGAAGGCTGGCTAAATTTGAATAGAAGACACAGTTGCTATGTTTGGCTGCCAATTTGTGATGAGCTGCATATTCCGGTCTGTTGAAGATTACTTGTACTGCCATTTAAAATGTGGTAGCTAGGGTATTTTCGTACCTCAAGTAGTCTGATTTTCTGTCTTTAGTCAATCAATCAAAATGAGAACTCTTAAAGTATAAAGAGCAATAAAACCATTCTCAAACAAACCTGTGTGAACCAAAAACTAGAGAAAGGCAACAACCAAGTGAACTGACAAGCAGAAATGTTGGCAAATCAAAAATTATTTCGTCGACAGCAGGGTTCGAACCTGCGCGGGCGAAGCCCAACAGATTTCAAGTCTGTCTCCTTAACCACTCGGACATATTGACGAACGTGTTATTTCTCGGACGATATTGGACATTAAATTCATGTTAACCACTCGGACATATTGACAGACGTGCCCATTTCTTTTTCAGGTAAACTCTCATCCTCTTGTAGGCTAGACAACAGGTGAACATATCTTTCCCAAGCAGCTAGAAAATGAACACCTCCATTGCGAGTTCTAAGAGTGTAAATACCTATAAAGTTCTTATTACATGAAATTGTAAATTAGACATTCTTCCACAAGGCATCAGTGACAGTGAGAGCTGAAATTGTAAATTAGACATTCACTAACTAGAATTTATGTATGATAACTTCAGTTCCTTACATGCGGGTAATAAAATCTGTGATAGCAGACTGTAAGGTTCACAAGGGACAAAGTCTCCTTATGAGTAAGGACTCCTATTTCGATGCATCTGAAATGGCGTGTATGTTGAACGTACTTATAAGGTTCAAAAATTAGTAGAATAGAGTGAAGGGTGTTCAAGGGTTTTATTCAAGTTTGTACTCATATCCAGAAGTTTTGTAGAACAATCAGAAGCTTTGTCGGCCTGTCAAGCAAAGTATTTTTTTTTTTTTTTGAAGCATAACAAGCAATAAATTATCAAGGCTGTTTATAGCCTGTTTGGATCTGTAAGAAGCGAAGTCTTTCTTTCAACTTCCGAAGAGTTCTTCGAGAAGTCAAAAAGTCGAAAAGTTAGTTTGGCAACTAGCTAACTTTTAAGTTGAAAAGCAAATAAGTTAGTTTGGCAAATTTATAAAATCAGAAGTCAAAAGTCAAAATACCATCACTATTTCTATTTTTTTTTTGTGTTGAAATGATTAATCTGAACTAACAAATATTTTGATATGAACTTAAACATAATTGTGAAAATGAGATCAGTACATAATAATATACATATACTAGGTATCACCCCGGCCTTCGGCCGGGGCTCAACCTTTTCTTTATAGTTAAAAATCGGTGTTGTTTATTTAAATTATTCTTGACTAAAATCGTGTATAACTCTTACAGTTTCAAACCAAAAGCTTTTTAATAATAAAGAGCAAAACAATTTACAGAAGAGTAGTTAGAAGACCACCCTATAGATGAGCTTAAATATATGGTAAAAAAAAAATAGTCATGATGCGTAAAAATAAAGAAAATGTACATAAAGTGTTCATTTCCAAGACATTTGCAAAGAGCACTACAAAAAACTATTATAATTAATGCTACCGTAAATAACATGGCGTAAACATGATTCTTAAAAAGCTTCGCATCTGACAGCTTCTGCAATTAATAGCAAGTCTATTTTGAAATGGTTGCATTTCCTCCTGCAAAAAAAGGTATGCGCAAACCTGAAGTTTGATAAGAATGGTTGATTTGATGCAAGGCATACCTCCAACGCCTACTATCTCCGGACCGTTGTCTCGAGGAGGTACCCTTCCTAAAGACGACTTCTCTTAGGATCGTTACGTTAAGATAACATGGGAGAATATAGATATTTTTAGCTCTGGGGATACAGTTCATAAATGAAATTTTCTTCATCTATCAGTAACTGTTCTATGACCATCTATGAAATTATTGATTACAGCTAAATGACACCAAAAAAAAAAAAATATGCAGCTCAAGAATCATATTGAAAAATGTTACTTTCATTTTTCTTACATACACTTAAGACGTCGTTCCAAACCTACGTGAACGGAATGAGCTAATAACCATGTTTATAAAATAAATAGGCAATAGCATTAGATCTCTTGCTTATACACTGGTATACCATTGATTATTTTTTCTCCGTAAGCAATTTTTTCTCGTCTGGACCATAGCCGTACACATGATTTTTTTTAGCAGCATACTAAATCCCTTGGTTGGGAAATGGAACTCATAAAGCTTACCCAATAATCTGCATTCTTAAAGAAAACTGTGAATAACAATCATTAGTATCTACCGTGTGTTTCATTAGTATCATTTCTAAATACTTTCAAGTTCATGAATCTCCAAGGTGCACTTTCATTCATACAGGTAACAGTGAAGTCAACAAATTCAGGAATATTAACTGTGAACTTAATGAGTTAATTATTTAAATCATTTTTTTTTTTGGGAAATGATATTTAAAACCTTGAACTAAAAATATGAACGTATGAAGGGAGCAATCATATACTTCACAGATTATGGATCACTTCTAAGATATAAAGAACCTAGGACAGGGGCGGAGCCAGAAATTTGCCTAAGGGGAGGCAAAAATGGTTGGGGGTAGGCAAAAGGCAAAAAATAGGCTTAGGGTATGAAAAAAATGTGTTTGGACCCGTAAAATTAGGCTTGGGAGTCATCCCGGCAGGGTAGGCAACTGCCTACCCTTGCCTTGGGTTGGCTCCGCCACTGACCTAGGAAATGAGAAATTCATATACCTCACAGCTAATCCAATTTAGAAGAATTCAAGATTACCTCAACAAAAGCATATCCGGAAGGCGCTAAACCAATTTAGAAACATTTAAGATTACCTCGACATAAGCATATCCGGAAGGCTTTGCTGGAATCTTCACATCGATGAAGCCTTATCTTGATGAAAATTATTGTTATTGATGAATCCTCTTCTGTTTCAGAAATTGAAGGTGAGAAGAAATACAGGGGGGAAGGAAGCTTCAAAAGCCAGGGTAAAGTTGATTGTTGATTACAGAGTTTTGTTTTCCAACTCGATAAGAACAATTTTAATTATCAACGCTACACATGCAGGTATTGAGAGCACATGCTCCAAATTGAACTGTGAGCTGTCGGGTATTCACGACCCACAATTTTGTAACTTAGCACAAAGTGCTTGTATAATTCAGCATCTCTTCAACGCCTATGATTGGAGTACCAAAAATCTAATACAATTTCCCCCATTGATTCAGTGATTGCATTTTCTGGCATCAACAACACCAGATCCAAGAATGAAGATTCAAAAAATAAAAACATGCGATATACATGACTTGCTTCACGGTCTATATGTCGGTGATTCTAAGTTTTGTTTTCTCTTTGTTATGTGGTTGAATAACGATTATTTAATTTTCCTAAGATATACAGTATTCTCTGGGGACGGGACAAAGCTGATTAGCCGCGGCCAGTTGAGTTATTAGCGTAGTTTATTTAATATCCGCCATCCTTGGTTGGCATGGCGTGCATGATTCTAAAGGGCCAAGGCATAATCTGAACCGTTGGAAGTCTCCATCTAATCTCATCCGTCCTTTTGCTCAACATAAGCCACCAGCCAATCTCATCCGTCCTTCGACTCAGCCAACCGATCTCATCCGTCCTTTGGCTTATCATAAGACAAAGGCAACGTTTTTTTATACTATTGATATATATATAACTTATATACATAGATGTTGAGCATAATGTTTGACGAAATCTAATTAAAGTTGCAAGAACTTAAACAACATTTTCACATAGGCGGGCGGTAATGCAAGGACATGCCCGTGCGAATCCCATCTCGATAAGAATCCATTTCACGTCTTCTTTTTTGAGATTCACTAGCAGTCAAATTGGCATAAGTTGTAGTTTCAGAAGGATCACTCGGCCCTTCACCGGGAACAATCATGTCATCAATTCCATACTCTAAAAATAAATCGTCTTCCATGGCGTGTCTTCTAATAAAATTGTGTATTGCACATGATGCTATAACAATATTTCTTTGCTTTCGCAAGCTATACGATGGCATCATCTTCAAAATAGGAAAACGAGCTTTCAGTACTCCAAAACATCGTTCAATTATATTACGCAATGACGAGTGTGCATGGTTAAATTTCTCCCTTGCACTAAGAGGTAACCTGGTTCCGGGATAATCATTGAGATGGTACCGTTGTCCTCTATATGGAGCTAAGTATCCCAACATATTTGAATATCCAGAGTCAACTACATAATATTTTCCTGCCCAAACGATAATAATTATCACAGATATGCAAGGTTTCAAGGTATAAACAATAATGTTCTTCATAATTTAAGAAGTCTTATTGATATAGATTCATCTTTAAGCTTCCACTCTCAAACTAGATAAAAAAAATGAAGTATAACAATAATGAAAATTCACCTGTAGGGGGATGCGGGAACTTTGACTGCGGATCGCTGACAGCTTCCATAAATATTCTTGCATCATTAGCTGTGCCTTCCCAACCAGCTAAAACATAAGTGAAACACATATCAAAATCGCAAACACACATCACATTTTGAGTGGGTAAGGTCTTCCTGCCTCGATATGGTATTTGTGTTGCACCACTTGGAACCGAAGCACTAATGTGAGTTCCATCGATCGCGCCAACACAATCCTACCAACAAAAAATATAGTTCTGTTATATTAGCCATGTACTTAAACTCAACAACATACATAATTTATGAACAGGGTGTATACCTTAAACCAAGGATAATACTTATCACGCCTACTCATAATATAAGTGTAGGATCAGAATATCGCGACATCAATACTTCGCGAGATTAATAAATAACGATATCGCGAGGGAGTCACAGAGAAGTAAAATAAATGACGCAATGAATGACGACAGCCAGAACATGAGAAGAATGTGAAGACTCAGCGAGATTTAGGAGTGTCGCGAGAATTGGTATATGTACACTTGCGATATTTCGCAAGACATTCCCGAAAATAAAGGATGACTTACATTTGTCATCCACTGTGTACTACCCTATATAAAGGGTTGAGTCAGTTTGTTGTAGAGGGAGTTCTTTTTGAATTGTGAAGCAAGTCATTAGGAGAGAGAAAATTAAGAGTGATTGTAATTTCTTTTGCTCTGTTCTACCTTCCTCTCCTCTGTAAACATTTTAAGAAAATAATCAATAAAATCTATAGTTATTCATCTTCAAATGGATTAATTGAGTAAATTCTAGTGAGGGGTGTAGTGTGGGATTTCCTGCAACTACATATGCGCTAGAAACAGGGACTGAGTAGAGATCAACCTTGTGAATTGAAAGAATCAGGAGTAACAAGAAAGAAATTTCGCATAATTTTCAACAATTTACTAAAATTGAGAAATGGCTAGAAGAAGGAATGCATTAGAACAACCAACAATTGTAAGAAGAAGCGGGAGATTAGCTGGAGAAAGGAGAAATGAAGTAGGTGAACCATCAAGAATAAACGCAAGAGATAGAGAAGAAGGTCAAATTCAACCACCAATTCAATCAGCACCAAATAGAGTAATAGATTATGATAGGGTGAGTGTGCATACATGGAGATCAGATTCTATGGAAGAAATAGAAGAAGTGCAACAATTGATAAATAATGGACAAGAGGAGAGAAATCGAGAAGAAATGGGAGAAACAACTCATAGAAATGAAGAAGTCGCAGTGTTAGAAGCATTGAGGCAAACAATACATGAAGAAAGGCGATTAGAAGCGGAAGAACGTGCAAATTTGACAAGGCAAAACCATGAGTTAAGAATGGAAAATATGAGGTTGCAGAATAGAAGGTCGAGAAGTAATACCAGGTCAAGATCGGGATCGGTTAGAGATGATATGAGGAGAATATTACTGAGAAAATGTTAATGAAGAAAATCTAGAAAGAGAGCCAAATCTCGGTGAAGGATGCTTTGCGAAAGAAGGGAAGTGGTGTGTATTCCACGTCCCGAGATTTTCTGAGAATGACCAAAATGATGGAAATCAAGGAAATAGGCAAGCAAAATAGTCCAATTGGTGAAGAAAATCAGGAAGAAGGAAGAAGAATACTGCATGGGAGAGAAACACAGAGGAAACAAAAGGAGATTGAAGATGACATCGAAAAGCATTATATCGAACAAGCGCGTCTAGCTTGTGAAAGAGAAAGATTAAGGGTAGAAATGGAAGAACGGGAATTGGAGGAAGCAATTCGGCAGAACAATCATGACAATCGAGAAAGAAGGCGCGAGCAAAATCGCAACAATGGAAATATCAATGAAGAATATGAAAGAATACAAAGGAGAACTGATAGACAACCAAGAAGAGAAAATGATAGATACAATGGTGTGCGAATTCGTG
The DNA here is from genome assembly GCA_023531295.1 of Papaver armeniacum. Lineage (NCBI taxonomy): Eukaryota > Viridiplantae > Streptophyta > Magnoliopsida > Ranunculales > Papaveraceae > Papaver > Papaver armeniacum. The sequence continues at coordinate 669,434 of JAJJWW010004180.1, forward strand.
AACGAGATGAAGGAGAAAGTCGCAGAGAAAGAAGAGAAGAAAATGTTGAACAAGAAAATCAAGGTAGACATGAACGCAGAAGGAGAGAGGCAGAGTTAAAAAGACCAATAAATTCGAACCCTGATGTAAATGAACAAATCTTAAGAGAGTTGGCAGAGATGAAAGGAATGTTGAACAATAGAAGAGGAGGAGGAAGAAGGCAGCTGGATGAGGCCATCGAAGAGGCTGCGAAAACCCCATTTACGCTAGAGGTGCAGTTAGGAGGAATACCCCCAAAGTGCAATTTACCCGCATTAACCAGCATTTTTGACGGAACAACTTGCGCAATACAACACATCAAAGCGTATGTGAGATGTATGCTACAGTGGGAAAATCATGACGCCATATTGTGCAAATATTTCGCATCAAGTTTAACAGGAGAAGCATTGAAGTGGTTTGAGGGTTTACCAAGAAACACAATCACGGCATTCAACCATTTACAAGCTATATTCTTAGGGGCATATATAAGTAACAACTCCTCGCGACCAGGAATTGAAGATGTATTTGGGCTGAAACAAAGAATTGGTCAGCATAAGGCGAACTTCATCTCCGGCCGGTAGTCTCACTTGATGAAGTAAGCGATGTACATCTTGAGATATGGCGTATATGCTGAATGTTCTCCAGGCGATCAAGAGACATTCCATGCCCTTGGGTTTTCCAACATCTACAGTGGTTGATTCACCTTGGCATGAAAATCTGCAGTCTTTGCTCTTTGACTTGATATTTACGGGCGTTCCCCGGAAGATCCATAAGGGTGGTTGTATCTGAAGTCCATTATCATTACGAAAAGTGTGGTCGAACATGACGCAATGCGGCAGCTAACGGTAACAATACAACTTTTACCTATTTACAATTTTACTAGCCGTGAAGTGATTATATACGTCATAATTTCGAAAACTTGCTAGATTTCATTCAACGCAAAAGGCAGGCAAAATTCATTATTCAAAATCATGACTTAGTTTATTAAAACAATCGTTAACCGTGAATTTTAACATCCTTGGTTTTTTCAAAAATTGAGCAGATCCATTCTACAATTGTTGAAAACTCACATATACATTATTACCATGTATAATTGTCTACGCTTTCAACAGTTATTAAAGAAATCAAAACATTGGTATATATATATATATATATATATATATAACATTAAGAAACTGCATAAATTTGAAAAAAATATATATATTTTTGCTCCCTACATGAGCATCTGTCTTTTGGAAAGCGAGTATATTTTCAAAGATTTAAGCAAAGATAAAAAAAATTTCATGAAAACTCATAAACAAATTTTATTACTAACGAGACGCGTATACATTCAAAAAAAAAAAAAAAAAAAAAAAACTTTTCTCTCGAACGAGAAATATCATGCGGCGAGGTTATTACCATTTTGTGAAATCTCGCGTATTTAAAAATAAAAATTACGGTTTAGATAAATCTCATAGACAAAATTTTTATGTATTAGACTGGTCTACCTTTTTGTTTATTTCACCAACTGTGCGACGAGCATCTGTTCTTTAAAACAAGTATTTCCTTTTTTTGGGCGCAAGACGTAAATATTAAACCGACTAAAGCAGGATGTAATCGTCCAAATCAGCAGTGCTTCATCTCTCATGCTCAGATGACACTCTATATTCTTTATCAGGGTCCTTACCTAAGCATTTTCTCGTACATGACACAATAGGAGCAAATCGAAAGTTCTAAAATACCTTTATGTGACCAGGATTTGCTTGCTTATCTCGTCAGCGGGAAGAATACAATCTAATGCTACTGGAACATGTTGTCCCACTCACTAAGCGAGTTTAATGTTGATGGTGGATTTTGACAAGGTGAAAATCGTAAAAATCATGATCTGCTGATATTTGGCCAGCTAGCAGACTCGTGTGTGGGCCATGTACAGATCCGTGAGCACATTTCCTGATCTACAGTGAGTTCTCTCGAGCCATGGTGAATATGTTTCTCGAAAGGCCTCTTACTATTTGAGCATTCAATGCTACATTTGTGTGACCTCTATGTAGAATAACGCAGTTGGGCGGTCCTGCGAACATAATTGTTTGTCGGAGAGGCTTAACGCCTCAGAAGCGTCGGCGATGCTGTTTGTTCCACGACTACATAGAGAGACCCACCTATACATAGAATAACGATTGGCGGTCTCTACATTGTTTGTTGAAGGGCTTAACGCCTTCCACGACGTAAGCGACCTCATATTCCACGACTATGTGAGAGACGCCAGCAGATTCAAGAGGTGGCTCTCTGCCTCAATTGTTTGTTGAAGGGGATAAACGCCTTCAGGGCGTTAACAACGCTGCGTTGTTCTGACTGTCACCTTCGAGCTTGAGTATGATGCTTGACTATCTCGTATCTACAGTTCTCTGATAGATTAATTACTGTGACGTTACTTAGCTGAATTCCTAGAAAATAATCTATTGTATCTCATTACTACTGTTCGCAGATCGGCTGACTCCATGAGTTAGTAATAGATAACTAATTCATCTCATTACCTGTTCATGAATTCTCCGAAATTGAATTCATGGATTAATATGATGCTGATTCCTGGTATTGCTCCATTTCATGACCATTCTCGGCTGAATTTCATGAATTGGTAATAATTACTCAGCAATAAGGCATACGGACTGTCAAGGTAAGCCCCAATAAAATGGTGCAAGTGTACTGGCTAATGATGCACGACGACATTGAAAATATGAACAAGCGAGGTCCTACCTTAAAATGAGAGAGAAAATAATAATAAAAATAGAAAAGAGGCGCCTAGGGACCGGGCCACGGCGATAATATGCCGTGGCGATCCCACGCCTCTTCCGTTTATTTTCTTATTTTCTATTTTATGTTTATAGCTGTTACGTTGGCTTGGCTTTTCTTGTTTGAAAGCGAAAGCTACGATTTCCTCCGTATTTTCACGGTTTCATGAAAAAAAATAAGCCCAAGGAAAGGTGTTGTAAGGAATGAGCTTCTTGAAGTGGCCATACCCTAACCGTGGCGATCCTGTGCACAATCCCTTATTTTCATAATTAATATTACTCGTCTACGTGAGAAACTCTCCATTTGAGCAAAAATGGTTTCTTCATATTCCTGTCAAGCCCCAAACCATGAAAAGTCAAATAATTAAGCATAATGATATTAATTATAATAATAATAATATGTATTTATGCTATCTAATTTTGATCAAGCGAGCAAAGTTACTTTCGTTAAAGGAAAAATCAAGAATTTAATTAGTCGAACTCTTAGAAAATCCGAGATATTGCTCAAAAGCACACAGAAAATACCAAAACTCTAGGGCAGGACCACAGACATTATGATGACCTGGGCATGCTTCCTTGACCTACCAGGCCCGGCCCTAAGGCTTGCGGAATCCGGTCCACATTCTTGCTATAATTGACATAATTTGCTCGATTGCTCATATTGAGGTCCAAACTCTTTTCCAACCAACTTGAATTTGCTCGATCGACCATCGGTGGTCCACAGAAGTGGATCTATCATGATGGGTCCATGACTTCTCAGTGGGTTTTATTACCTAATGCTGAATGAAATATTTATTTTAATAAATGATGAAAAGCGAGCATTTAATTATAAGTGCTACCAACGATTGACAAAGGACTTTGGTGCGCTGTCGAGCGCTTGGGTCTTACATAGTGCGTCCATCATCCCATGTATCGGTGCTCCTTCCTCATTGGACTATTTTCAATAAATCATCAATTGATGACGGTGATCAAATTAGGGTTGCAAATCACGATTTTGGGCAATTTCAAGCTTGAATAAATTTATATTTGACTTTCAGTAATTGACATACATGGATTCAATATATAATATTTAGTAGGCTGCCAATATTTTAATTAATATTTTATTAGGTCACGTTACCAATAATTTCGGGTGAGCAATACTTGCTGGGATTTAACAAAGATATTGATCCATTATCAATATTAGGTAATTAGCAATTGAAGATACTTATTTCGATTGCTTGAATATTGATCGACTATCAATGAGTAATTTTATCGTGATACTTGTTTCAGGTTTCTCAAATATTGATCTAACTATCAATGTTAATATTACTCGATATTGACGATTAGGTCAAATTTACAATGACCATTGAGCGAGGCAATATCTTCAATTTGTTGAATCACTTTGACGTTTGTCAATCATGCCGGTCAAATAACCTGAACATTATGCGATCAAGTCAACGTTGACCTGATAAATACCGTAAATACGCTTTGCGAACTCCACGTTAATGAGACATGATCAAATGCTTTGTGGAGGATATCAATTGGGGTTTTGATGCAGTGTTTTCTGACGTGTGTTCATCCGATGAGAAATGTAGGTAATTCATCACAGCCCGGTTAAAAGGGTTCAGCAAAATAGTGGGTGGACGATCAACAAGTCTCTACGACATGGTTTTACCATGATCTCCCACTTTCTCATTCTTTCTGCTCAAGCGAAATCACCTTGCGGGATCAATATATTTACCATTACGACGTATAAATAAGTCCAGTAGACACCTAAGGAATCAACAATCGTCACCACCACAGTACTCTCGATCAAACTTATTTACACATATTTACTGAGAAACCTTCCTTACATCCACAATCCTTGATAAATGTGATCCCACAATTTTCAGCTTCCCTCCTACTGATCAACCCGTCTCCTCTTTGTGACCCGAGATTGACTCTTGGAATAGCCATGACTTGGTTTAGGCAGAGTCCCTACTGATTGATCTCTGCGGACTCAAAGCCTTCCGTCTGCAGTGCATACGTGTGAGGTTAGCGAGTTTGCTTGGTTGAGGAGTCTATACAACAATCATCTCTTCACTTAAAATAAAAAACAGCAAATCATTTTCCCCATCTACAATAAAATCTAATACCAACTGACATAGTTGAGACCAAGAAGACTACCTAAACACTTAGTTCTCCAGTGTCCACTGCCTTTGACTTAGAGTCACGCATGAATAACAGAGTCCTTTGGATCGTATTCCATTAACACAGGAATAATCTTGTTTGGTAACCACTCTAATTAATCTTTCTAAAGACGATATTCTGATCCTACACAATCAATATAGATCTCAAAGAGAAATATAGAGAATGTCAACCTCATGCAACTAATCAATCAGATCTATCAAAGATAAATTGATTCTAGTTGGATCCCAGCCGATCAAGGTTTGTGCACTAAATCCACAAGATACGAAAACTAATAAGAAATCTTCTTCGTCTTCAAATATTATTTTATCTTCAAATATCTGCACAACACCACTTGAATCTCTTGTGATCAATCACGCACAGAACGGAGTCTATTAACAATGGATTATCACAAGATGTCTTTAGATCTAACAACAGTTCTAAAGATCATGTCGATACTTTGATCTAGTCTGAGTGAATCTTATATCAGAAGAGAAGATTTTAAAGCATAAACAAGCTAGGTGCAATCAAAGTTTCAACAATCGTTAGTCAATCAAATCAAATCGAAAACTAATAACACTGCAATTATCTAGTTTCCCACCAACGGTACTCGTAGAGCTTCTTGATCCCACAAAAGTATTTAAACGAGCGGTCGTAAGAGATTTCAACTAATTAGGATACTTTCCTCTCCGAATAGACGGCTCCGCCAGAAACAACAACAAAAGAAGTTTGCCTGGCTCTTAGGATGGTTTGCTAAAAATGAAAACTTAGGTATTTATAGACCAGGGATGTTTGGACACCAAGGAATTTCCAAAACCGAAAATATTCTCAAGATATGCAATGAATGGCCAAATTCGGTTTTCATAATCCCAATAAATGTTGGTCCAATATTTTCTGAAATCTCTCAATAGAAAATCTCCAATTAGTAAATGCACATTACTAATTTTTATTCTCTAGAGATATGCATTAATTGCTGGTAACTAAAGCATATAAAACAAAAAACCTTAAGTAAAAGATTCTTAATTTATTTCGGCACATGATCACCTTGAGTACCAAGGAATATCTTTGAACAATAAATAATAAGAGTTACTGCTCGTGTTCAAAGTATGTTGACATCTTTTCACTGCAAATCCTTATTTCATATTTACATGGATTTTCTTCTTGGAATCAGTTATAACACACTTCCAAACAAGTTTAGAATTGGTTTGCCAGTATTCCATGACTACAATGTGGTTGGTCATACCAAATCACAATGGTTAGTTGTGATCGGTCTTACCAAGTCACATACATGGGTTCAGATCGGTTATACCAATCACTAGGATCGGTTATACCTAAATATGATACCTACTTGTGATCGATCACACCAGTCACTAGGATCGGTTACACTAATTACAAGGATCGATTCCATCTATACATGATATCTACTTGTGATCGGTCACACCAGTCACTTGGATCGGTTACACCAATTACAAGGATCGGTCACACAACACTTATGGTCGGTCACACCAATTACAAGGATCGGTCATACCATCTGATTACTTAGGATCGGTTACACTAATTACCAGGACCGGTCTTACCAAATCATAAGTCTAGGCATTGTGATTGGCTATACCAAGATACATAACCTGAGTTAAGATCGGTTCTATCATCTCACACATATTGGTCATCTACAGATATGCAATGAATAGCTAGACCAATAAACATATTGATTTCCCTTTCGATTCACGAAACAAGTTCATGAACGTACTTCCTTTCAAAAAATGTAAAACATTGTTTCCTATGATGAGATCTTCACCATAACCCATATGCATAATCATAACACTATATACAAGATTATGTTGATGTCATATCTACGAAGTTCAAAAGATAAGCGTTATACTTCGTAGTCTAATTCCTTAATACTATGATCATGTCACATCACTATAGTATTATATACAATATGTACAATATATACAGCTTCGCGGTTATGTTTTCAATATAGCACGACTTGAAAGATACGTTAGGAATGAAACAGTTCAAGTAAATATTACTAACCTCATATATATTCACTTGAAAGATACATATTTTACTAATTCACAAGTCCCATCACTTATAGTTGTGTACTCTTCTTCTGTTGTGTACAATATATACAGCTTCGTGACTCTACTATTTAATCAAGTGAATATATATGAGTTTTGATACTAAAATATGACAACCAAACTTGACATACCAACGCTTGGTGCGTTCAACCGAGCTAGGATCTAACAAAAAGAAAGCAAAGAAAGGTGTGAAAGCTACATTCCATCAACCCAAATATCTTGGTTCCAAAACTTTGTATGCGAGTGAGAAATATTATACCACTACAAGATTTTCAGGGCTCCAAAAAGGCTTAAACAAATGATGATACATCGATCAATCTCAGTTTCTTGATCCTAGACTGCAGATTTGTGGGGTTCAATAACTTGGTGAGTGTATCTGCAATCAGTTCGTTGATCGAAGTGGAATCATCGTGATGGCACATGACTCAATTTTCTCGCGCAGAAAATGAATATTAAGCTCGACATGTGCAGTCCTCTCGCGAACAACCGAACCAGATGTTATGGCAGCCGTAGCTTTATCATCGCAGTGAATTGGAGAGCTTTTCTTTACAGAAAAACCTAACTCTGTAAGGAAATTAGGCAGCCAAAGAATCTCACAAGTCCCATCACTTATAGTTGTGTACTCTTCTTTTGTTGAAGAACGAGATGTCTTGTCTTGTTTCTGGCTTTTCCATGAAATCAAATGGTTACCCATGAAAGTACAATAACCATATGAACAACGTTTCTTATGAGAACTTTCATTGTCTGCTTCTGCATAGAGTGATAAAACTGAAAAAGCGGGGGTCTAACAACTACACCCAATATTTCGCTTACCAATTTGTATGGACTAACTCCAATATACTTTTCAAGAGAATCAACTAGACAGTCAGACTCAATCTTAAGAAAAGTATATCAAAGAGTTATATCTCTGTTTCTTAATGTAATCAGCAAATCAAACAGATAGAAATCCGTGAGCCTAATTAATATAAGAAACAACTTGGACGGTATCAAAAACTAATATCCAAGTATCAATCAATTCAATCGATAACCAAAGGTTGGATTCACAATTGATTGTACTTACGCACAACCTGTGATATTTCAATTATATAAACAAATATAATGCGAAAAAGAAATAACACAGACACACCAGAAATTTTGTTAACGAGGAAACCGCAAATGCAGAAAAACCCCATGACCTAGTCCATATTTGAACACCACACTGTATTAAGCCGCTACAGACACTAGCCTACTCCAAGTTAACTTCGGACTGGAATGTAGTTGAGCCCTAACTAATCTCACATTGATCAAGGTACAGTTGCGCTCTGATGAGTGCCAAATATTGCATATTTCTACATCTATTTATTGACATCTAACTCATCTTTTGTGCTCAAAAATCAGATATTATCCCAGATTCTGTATTTTCTTTGTTTTCAAGAATAAATATTTGTACTAATTAATTTTGTGTTTTTAGGTAGTAAATAAAGCTCGGAGAAATTGAGGAGCCAAAAGAGCAGAAAATTGGAGGCGAGCATCTATGGAGCAGAAAGCCAAAGCCCGCGCGCGCATCAGTTGCAACCTAACAAGTAGCAACCCATCTACAAGGCATGGGCTTGAGCTATCCAAGACCCGGCCCATACCCGGATCCAAAACCGCCTATATCCTGAGCCGTGAGATCTTACACTTCCAGATCCAACGGTCGCTCCATCCGTCCCATCAGTTCTCGCTACTCCCGCTCAACACCGCAGCCACCTATATCATCCCCCATCGACCAGCCCCATCTTCTCTTTCATTTTCTCTTTCTCTCCTTCCCCGACAAACTCAGAGCTCCCATCCCTCTTCTTTCTCTCCCGACCAAGCTCTGAGCAGAGCCACCTCCTCCTTCTCCGACCAGCCGCACCAGCACAACAGCCGCCTTCGCCGCCTCCTAATTGCTCTCTAGCTCTTCCATAGCTTCTTCTCTAGAAGCTAAGTGAGAGATAGAAAGAATTAGGGTTAGGTTTTCACGACAGGGGAGGAACATCAAAATGGAGTCTCAAAGCCGAATTCACAGAGGAGACAACGATTCAGAGGTGTTTGGTGAGTGGGTTTGCATTTATGTTCGAGTGTGAGTGTTAGAGAGATTTTGAGGGTTTGCATGTATAAATAGAGTTGAGGTGAGGATGTTTGAAGGCATGCCTGGATTATCCAGAGCACAAGCTTAGTGTAATTTGTGTTTTAACTGTTTTTAATCAAGTTCTAATTTGTGAAACTAGGGTTTAGATGAAACCCATAATCTACTGCTAAGTTTGGTTCATGTTTTGATATTATTCTTGTTGTGCTATAATGTTTAGGATAAATATAATCTGAACACTTCAGCATTTTACTTTCACAGTGTATGCCATGTATCCATTGTAGTTAGATTACTTCTATGTTGAATGTGTTGCAATTCATGCTTCATTGACTGTTATTGATCCTTAGACTAATTGTGCCCTGACAAGACAGTTAGTGCTTTAGAAAGATACCCTAATTGCGATTAGAATATCCATCTTAGGATAGGTGTAATCATCTAAGTAATGAAATTGATCTGTGATTAGTTGTACTGTGACAAGACAGCTAATACTAGGGGTTAGTTAGTTGCCTTAGTTGATAATAAGCCATCCATTGAGACCCCTGGATAAACGGCAGACTTGCATCTTGTCCGGAGTCCATTACAAGGGACAAGAACATTATTGAAATTGGACTGACTTAGCTAAGATTAGGTGGTGGATTCGACTGCCCTAGTGCTCTTTAATTTGCATTCTTGTTTTCTATTTTCGTGTCACTTAAAAATCAGTTAGTCGTATCGACAAAACCACAACTTTGTCACTTCTCTAGAAATCAGTTTAGAAAGCCTTTGGATCAACTATACAACCACACCATTTCCCTGTGGATCGACCTGTACTTGCCACGCCTCCAACAGGCGCTGTGCACTTGCAGTATTACATGTAGGAAAATAACTTTTAAGCTCCTACCAAGTTTTTGGCGCCGCTGCCGGGGACTTGGTAGTGCGCTGTAGAGATTATTGGCTTGCACTTCACTGATTTTCATTGCACCATGTACATATTTACTTTGAATTGCTGCCTTTAACCTTGTATAGTGTAACTTAGTGTAATCATATCATTAGCATCTTTGCATCACTACCCTTTAAAGTAACTTAGTGGAACTGGTATCATCTCAAGCTTGTAGTTCTCATCTGAAGCTGCAGCTATACTTGTAAACTCTCCTTCACCTTCATAAAACAGTGCATCTGTGAGTTGAGCATTGGCATCATTGGATAAATTTTTTTTTAACACCTGTGACTTGGTCTGGCCCTGAACAGATAACCAAGCATGCTGGTTAACCTTCATATTACTAATCCTTGTTTTGAAATTCTAGTATCAGTCTTTTGAACTTACTAGGTAATGCTCTCTTGCTTTAAAATTGTGAAATATTGAGAACTGAAGTTGATCTGTTGAGTTAGCAGGTGCCTGCTGTGTCGCCGTGCTGCTGAGAAAGCCCAAGGAGCAGAACAACATAGCCATGTGGCTACAACCGCTGCCCGTCACATTTGTGCTTGAGCCGTGAATTTGAGGTTAGCCAAACTTGCTACTAATCCGTGCATTGCTGAAATTTGCCCGAGCATCACAAATATAACCACCTGTATTGGCCTTGCATGACAGAATAGCCACCCTGCTAGGCAACCATCTCTAATTGTCTGTTGAACTAATTGGTTGCATATCTCAGTGACACTTGAAAATTTTTTGAAAATCTGAAATGTGTGCTTTCATGTGATCTCGTACACCGAAATTAGGGTAAAATAGTGCAGATTTTCACCGTGAAACCTTAGCTTCCATCTCGCCCGTGCTTAACCCCACCCTTGTAGCCGTGAGGTTGAGCTGCAATTTAGATAACCAAGCTAGCCGAAAGCCCCAATTGAAGTCGATCGAATTAGTTGATATCAACTCAGGCTGTTGACATCAACTGAGTGAGTTGATGCCACATGCCCTGTGCCTTGTGTGACCCTGTGAGCCATCTACCTTACACTTTTGGTGCATAAATCTGTTGACAAACTCTGTCAACTAACCCTGTTGACTCTGTCACCCTTAAGCATAGCCTGTGGAAACCAAGGACGTCAACTGAGCTAAGCCATCTCGCCCCGCAAATCATTGAGCATTAACCTCTCGAAAATTATAACATCAACCAACCCAGTTGACCCTCTCGTCAAGTGTCTTTGTAATTTGTTTAATCGTTGCATTTGCTGACCTCGTGAACCTTTGATGTTGTGAATTGTATGCCATGCTCACATAAGAAATCAGTTTCTTCTTTGTAGTCGCAAACTTGCAAACCTCGCCGACGACCTTGCTCAACCAATCTCGCCTTACATTTTTGGGCATAACCTCGTTGACACTTGCATCCGAGTAGTGTGCCGACTTGCTCGTTTTGCCTTAGATAATTGCCATAAGAGCTTAGCTCAAGTAGTGTTTGTAACCACACAACCCCGTGAATCCCCGCATATCTCGTGCATGATCTCGTGAAAAAATTGGGGTCAACCGACCTCGTTGACATCCCTAGAGGCATTACTTTCCACCTTGGCGCATCACCGCTTGTCTCCAGTGTAAAGATCACAACTCTGTGTACACAAATGCTAGGCCTAGCCTTTTAAATCTCGTGAGCATTGTCTATCTCGTATTGCCCGAGATTGAGGGTCATCATTGTTTATAAGCATCGTTCTATGCGTATGCATTTGTGTCTTGGCTGAGCAGTAACACATCCTTGAATCTGTGTGCACAAGCATAATCCTATGACATGAGAGAGTTGCTTTGGGGAACTGAGATTGTATTGGCTATACAAAATCTGATTGATTAACTGATAGACTAGCCACACTGATGAGTTATCCTTACTGCATGAGAGTGTTAAACTATCTACCCTGTTAACCTTTGAAGCTTACCTGTGATCACCAAGACCCCCGCATCCGCTGTAACTGTGTGACCCCGTAACCTTGTGCATGCTTGACTTTGTTTGAAATCTTGTGTGAGCTATCATCCGCCAAGCTCGCCTGTCATTTTCACTTGTTGAATGCTAAGCCTCGCAAATCTATTGTGAGTCCTGGTTAACCCATCTGCCCTGAAATTCCTGCGCATGCCATCTGAGAATTGAGGTCAACTGAACCAGATGACACTCAGTACCCTGCTGAATTTGTTATAAATTGCTAAGAACTGTTCTTCTGTTGCATCTCTAAACTGGTATCACTATTGTGTGTGTGATTTTGTGGCATTTGAATGAGGGTTGAGTAACTTGAGTAAGTATAATCATCTGCCCTGTGCACCTTTCTCCTCGCCAATATGGGTCAGTGCATAAGCAAAGTGTTGTGTCTTTCTTAAAAACAAAGAAGAAGCACTCCTCCGTGCTTAGAATCGTGTGTCAATTTTGTTGTGTGAATTGTGTCTCACTGGGCTCGCACAAACTTGAAGCCCACATAAACCAAACTGAAGCCCACTTAAACCAAACTAAAGCCCACTGTGCACTGGGCTCTGCATAACAACTAGGCTGTGCAACTGCTGGGCTGCATATAACCTGGGCCGCATATAACTTGGGCTGCACATTTGCAGCAACACCAAGCACTCCTGTGTGCTTAATTCTAAAAATTGGGTGCCATCTTCTTGTATCATTTTTGCATCTCTGTGTTGATATGATTTGATGTGTGCTAAGCTATGGTTGTTTCTTTTTGAGTTCAAATTGAGTTGCTAGATCATGGCAGGATTTTGGTCTGCAACTGGGGATGAAAACAAATCCATCAGAGAAATTGCTTATGGGCATGCCTCACAATATGAACCCCCCACAGACCATGATGACTTTAGGGAGTACTATGAACCTTCTCAGGGGCCCGACCTTGAATACTCATACCCTAATCATTATGACCACATGTATCATCAACCACCATGGGAGGATGAGCAATTCTATCCTCCAATGAACCCATGTATGCAGTCTATAATGGAAAACCTCAAAATCATAGAGAAAAACAATGCTAGGTTTGAATTGAATGCAATACATGATCATCCATATAGCAACATGTCTGAATTTCCCTTCTCTAGTGAACCTCATGCACAACCATGCAGTGAATATCCATATGAAACAGGCATACCCACTAGTGAAGACTCCCCTTCAAGTGAACAGCTTCACTTGTTCTTAAGGATGAACCTGATTCATTTACAAATAGAAGAATGGAAGGAATTTCATGATAAAATGATTGTTGTCCCTAATAAAGTAAATCTTGAAAATAGTGTTTCTATTCCTACTCATGCAACTGACACTGAATATAAGCCTAATCAAGAGGTAAATGAGTGCACTAGAAATACTACAATTTTGAATAGGGAAATGCATTTTTGTTATGATGATGATGAATATGATATGTTAGAAGAGCATGTGTATGCTGAAAATATGGTGGAACCTTTGGGTTCAGAGACATTCGTCTCTTCTGTGAACCCTATGAATGATGCTTCTTCTAATATTCATACATGTGATGCTGATTTGGGGTTTGAACAAGTGTTCTGTGAAAATGAGCATGATATACCAACTGTTTGTGACTTAGGGAATGCTGAAATTTTTGACACCCATGATACTATGCATGAAAACAATTTTGATGTGTCTGATTCCATGCCTAGGTTACAACATGATGTTTCCTCTGATTTGCATATGCATGACACAAAGCTTGTGGATAATGATGATTATGACATGGAGATTGATGAATTGTTCTATGCAAGTGAGCATGATTTACCTTTGTATGACTTTAGGAAAGTGTGTAATGGTGCAAATGATCTTATACATGAAAACAACTTAGATGTACCTACTTCCTCTCCTAAGTCACAGATTGAAACTCCTTCACCAAACCTGGATGTGGTTTGTCACAAAATGTTTAAACCAACTATTCTGAGAGTTCCTAATCTAAGCCTAGAACTTTGTGCTTCCCATGTCCTCTCGGACTATTTTGCATCAAAGTATAACACCTTTAAGGAGCCACAGTTGGAATGTGTATGTCTGCCTTTCTTAGCAAAACTCATTTTGAGTTAGACCTTGTACATGATGTACCTTTAAATTTGCAAGATTTTGTGTTCAAGAACACATCTGTTGACAAGTTCAGGTTTGGGGGAAAATCGTTCACATATGCAATCTTACCTGCACTTTCATGTTATATTTGTGTAAGACTGTTGATGTCTCTGCATACCGTCTTTTGGGTTGATCCTCAACTCTTTAGATTGTTGGTGTATGGTGAATTTTCATTGTATATAATCCAGTAGGACTTGTTAAATTTTTTATCTTGAATCGGTTGAGTCTTCTTGCGCATATATTATGCTAATCCAATATGATCTTAGCTGAGAATGTTGGATTCTAGCCTTGACTAATGAAGCTCTAACCTTGCTCCCGCCGACATACCGGTAATCTCTTCCCTTTTCTCTTATCAGCATAGTTCTCTTGGTATGTGACAGTTTAAAATTTTATCATCTGTTGACACATTGAGGACAATGTTTGATTTAGGTTTGGGGGTGTATTTGCATATAGAGTTTTTAGTCTTTTATTTCAAAAAAAAAAAAAAAAAAAAAAAAAAAACTCTTTGTAAATATTTGCATAAAAACCTCCAACTTTTAGATCTTAGAGTCACTAGCATGCTTCTAGCTATGTTTACATAGAGAGTCTGACCGAAATAACAGAACTTGAAAGTACTGGAGAACACAATCAGGTTTCTTAGTTGATTAGAGCGTTAAAGTTGGATTTAACCATACCGGAGGGCGAATTAGGTGCTGTATAGATATTCGGTAGTAGAATTGTGATCACCCATAGTGGAGACTACCCATTTTACATCAAGCGAGGCACCAACCTTCAGTTTTTGTGACTTTCTAAAAAATCTGTTAGAGTGTGTGTCACCGTACGTCAATTCCGGGTAGGAATGGTGATCTACCCAACTTCGCACCACTTTCAAAGACTATTTTTGATCTCTTGAGTGCTAATTTTGTCAATCATGAGGGTGACGTTTAAAGATGAAAACTCCTTCTAAATATCGATTTGCAGTTAGCATCACTCTCTCTCCCTCTCAACAACATCAA
Source organism: Papaver armeniacum (assembly GCA_023531295.1). Classification (NCBI taxonomy): domain Eukaryota; kingdom Viridiplantae; phylum Streptophyta; class Magnoliopsida; order Ranunculales; family Papaveraceae; genus Papaver; species Papaver armeniacum. The sequence continues at coordinate 684,518 of JAJJWW010004180.1, forward strand.
CACATTCATAGAAACACATCATCGTCAGCAAGCGGAGCATCATCAGAATATTTGAAGAAAAGTTGAAATAGTCCAAGGTTCACGTGCAACAAAGAAAAGAAAAGAAAATAAGATGAGAATTAATGAAGTTTGTGAAAAATTGAGTTTTATTGTTATTTTCATTTCATGTAAAAAAAAAAAAAAAAAAAAAGTGTTTGTCAAGTTTTTGTGAAGTTCAGAAGTTCGTCATCAACAATAGAAGACCGAAGACCGAAGATTGAAGACGTTTCTATGAATGCTGAGAGAGTGATATTAATTGCCGATCGGGTGAGAAGGTAAGTGAGTACTCCCATCCTTGCTAATGGTTGATTTCCTTCTTAGAGATCATCGAAAAAAGATTCTTTTTGTCCACACTTCTGTGGAGTCTCCAGAAATTATTTCGGAAGGTTATCCTTCTTACCTACAACGTGTGCAGGATTTCTCTCTTTATTCCTGCCTGCACACATGAGAGACTAAAAAAAGCGATCTTTTTGAGTGCAATTATCATAAAACCCTAATGGTGAGGCAGAAGTCGAGGCTTATGATCACAATTGAATCCGAATTCTTTCATATGGTATGGTTATTTCTCGCTCAAAGACTTAAGGATGAGAATGCGTTCTTTGGTAGTTCTAACTTCGTGTTACTAGCATGCGAAACTCTATGTCCTCATAGCTCCTTGGATGCTTGAGACTCTTTTACACTCTGAAGTTGGAGAAGGTTTTGTGGGTACACCTCACGGTAAACCCTCACGAGACTACAACTCGTCCACTAGGGACACCTAGGGGTTTAAAGGCTTAGTGCATACGCTAAATGCATTCGAGAGACCAGCGACAGTGGTATAGTTAGGATTTCTTAATTTGTTTCACTTGAGGACAAGTAAAATTCAGGTTTGGGGGTATTTGATGAGTGCCAAATATTGCATATTTTTACATCTATTTATTGGCATTTAACTCATCTTTTGTGCTCGTAAATCGGATATTATCCCAGTTATTCTCGTATTTTCTTTGTTTTCAAGAATAAATATTTGTACTAATTAATTTTGTGTTTTTAGGTAGTAAATAAAGCTCGGAGAAATTGAGGAGCCAAAATAGCAGAAAATTGGAGGCGAGCATCTATGGAGCAGAAAGTCAAAGCCCGCGCGCGCATCAGTTGCAACCTAACAAGTAGCAACCCATCTACAAGGCATGGGCTTGAGCTATCCAAGACCCGGCCCATACCCGGATCCAAAACCGCCTATATCCTGAGCCGTGAGATCTTACACTTCCAGATCCAACGGTCGCTCCATCCGTCCCATCAGTTCTCGCTACTCCCGCTCAACACAGCAGCCACCTATATCATCCCCCATCGACCAGCCCCATCTTCTCTTTCATTTTCTCTTTCTCTCCTTCCCCGACAAACTCAGAGCTCCCATCCCTCTTCTTTCTCTCCCGACCAAGCTCTGAGCAGAGCCACCTCCTCCTTCTCCGACCAGTCGCACCAGCACAACAGCAGCCACCTTCGCCGCCTCCTAATTGCTCTCTAGCTCTTCCATAGCTTCTTCTCTAGAAGCTAAGTGAGAGATAGAAAGAATTAGGGTTAGGTTTTCACGACAGGGGAGGAACATCAAAATGGAGTCTCAAAGCCGAATTCACAGAGGAGACAACGATTCAGAGGTGTTTGGTGAGTGGGTTTGCATTTATGTTCGAGTGTGAGTGTTAGAGAGATTTTGAGGGTTTGCATGTATAAATAGAGTTGAGGTGAGGATGTTTGAAGGCATGCCTGGATTAGCCAGAGCACAAGCTTAGTGTAATTTGTGTTTTAACTGTTTTTAATCATGTTCTAATTTGTGAAACTAGGGTTTAGATGAAACCCATAATCTACTGCTAAGTTTGGTTCATGTTTTGATATTGTTCTTGTTGTGCTATAATATTTAGGATAAATATAATCTGAACACTTCAGCATTTTACTTTCAAAGTGTATGCCATGTATCCATTGTAGTTAGATTACTTCTATGTTGAATGTGTTGCAATTCATGCTTCATTGATTGTTATTGATCCTTAGACTAATTGTGCCCTGAGAAGACAGTTAGTGCTTTAGAAAGATACCCTAATTGCGATTAGAATATCCATCTTAGGATAGGTTTAATCATCTAAGTAATGAAATTGATCTGTGATTAGTTGTACTGTGACAAGACATCTAATACTAGGGGTTAGTTAGTTGCCTTAGTTGATAATAAGCCATCCATTGAGACCCTGGATAAACGGCAGACTTGCATCTTGTCCGGAGTCCATTACAAGGGACAAGAACATTATTGAAATTGGACTGACTTAGCTAAGATTAGGTGGTGGATTCGACTGCCCTAGTGCTCTTTAATTTGCATTCTTGTTTTCTATTTTCGTGTCACTTAAAAATCAGTTAGTCGTATCGACAAAACCACAACTTTGTCACTTCTCTAGAAATCAGTTTAGAAAGCCCTTGGATCAACTATACAACCACTCCATTTCCCTGTGGATCGACCTGTACTTGCCACGCCTCCAACAGGCGCTGTGCACTTGCAGTATTACATGTAGGAAAACAACTTTTAAGCTCCTACCACGCTCCTTGCGTCTCTGAATTCCAGCAAGACTCTACGCACTTGATTCCGTTAGCTGATCTCACCCACAACTAAGAGTTGATACGACCCAAAGTCGAAAACTTGATAAAACAATCTGTCTCACACAGAAAAGTATATTGAATAGATAAATCTGTCTCCTACAGATATACCTATGAGTTTTGTTCTGTATTTTGATAAATCAAGGTGAACAGGAACCAATTGATATACCGGACTTATATTCCCAAAGAACAGCCTAGAAATATCAATCACCTCACAATAATCTTAATCGTATGGTAGCGAAACAAGATATTGTGGAATCACAAACGACGAGACGAAAATGTTTGTGACTACTTTTTATCTTGCCTATCGGAGATTAAATCACGATCAAATCTTAGAGAAGATAATACTCAATCACGATAGAAAACAGCAAGATCAGAACACGCAACTACAGAGAAAATAGTTGGGTCTGGCTTCACAATCCCAATGAAGTCTTCAAGTCGTTAACCTACAGGGTTTTGGAAAAACCTAAGGTTAAAGGAGAATCGACTCTAGTAGCAACTAGCATCACACATGAGGTGTGGGGATTAGGTTTCCCAGTTGCTAGAGTTCTCCTTTATATAGTCTTCAAATCAGTGTTTGCAATCAATGTTACCTTGGTAACAAAGCATTCAAAGTGTAGTTGAGCTCCAGACTCCACGGCATTCATCATGCAAATACGAAGAACTACTCAAGGAACTGGTGGAACTTCATCAATAAAAAGGTATGTGGAGACTTGAACTTATCTATCACTCAAAAGTCTATCTACTCTATCTCCTATCTTGAGACAAAAGTCGTATTGCTATATAGACTTCGATTATACGCATTTGCTATTTCGAGCTGAGTGTATCTCGCTTATCTATTTCTCGAAATATGTGTTGGTAATCTTTTGCTTTGGCCAAGTTCATCTTTACTCGTGACGAAAGTCATGTTGATTACTTCAGTAACTTGAAAATCGATTTGATGAAAAATAGTTTGTGAATAACAACTATATAACATCCTCTAAGAAAGTTTCAATGATTAAAATGAGAGTTTAGAATATATAACCATGTTTGGATATAAAAATTTTATGTGAATTCATACTTGTGTAAGTCCAAAATCCTTGAACCAAAGTATGCATACTTTACTGGTTTAGGATGACCGGAGCTAAGTCCGCGTACTTGTACACGTACTGTCGGAAGTTCACATCCCGTGAATTTCTGCTGGAGTTTGTGAACTGAAAATAAGCTCAGTCCGGGTACTTAAGTATGCGTACAGGTATGCATACTTAAGTGGGTTATTTTCTAAAAACAGTTTATTCTTGAACTAAGACATTTATAAATTAAGGAATTCAATCTTTGCAAACCGTGGCTATAATGTTCATGAATCGATTCGAGTGAATCAAAACTGTGTTTGCTTCGATTGTGTCTTGTATACTTCTATGAGATCTAAGCAATTGAACAACTCTCTAGCTAGTTCTTTTGAGTCATTTGAACTATTTATGGCGAAGATGAATAAGGTTGATATGAAAGTGCTCATATGGCTAACCATTGGTTAACTATTGTTGAAACAACTAAGTGTACACGTTTAGGTACGGTTACTCAAACCAAAATGAAGTTACATTTCATGTGTGTATAACAAGATAAGTTTAATCTAATGGTTGAAAGATATTAGCTTGAATCTAATCAGGTTTTCATCTAACGGTGAATATTGAATGCTTTGTTACCAAGGTAACTTAGATTGCAAACCCTGATTTGGAGACTACATAAAGGAGAACTCTAGCAACTGGGAAACCTAATCCCCACACCTCATGTGTGATACTAGTTTTATAAGATAGAGTCGATTCTCCTTTAACCTTAGGTTTTTCTCGAGACCCTGTAGGTTAACGAAATAAAGACTTCATTGGGATTGTGAAGCCAGACCTAAATATTTTCTCTGTAGTTGCGTGATCTAATCTCGTTGTTTCTATCGTATTTGAGTACAATCGTAAGATTGGCTTGAGATTAATTTCTCTGATAGGCAAGATTGAAAAGTAGTCACAAACATCTTCGTCTCATCGTTTTTGATTCCACAATATCTTGTTTCGCTAGTCGATTAAGATTATTGTGATGTGATTGATATTTCTAGGCTATTCTTCGGGAATATAAGTCTGGTATATCAATTGGTTCTTGTTTACCTTGATTTATCAAAAGACGGAAAAAAACGCGTAGGTATTTCTGTGGGAGACGGATTTATCTATTCCTTTAGACTTTTCTGTATGAGACAGATTTGTTTATTAAAGTCTTCGACTTTGGGTTGTAGCAACTCTTAGTTGTGGGTGAGATCAGCTAAGGGAATCAAGTACGTAGTATCCTGCTGGGATCAGAGACGTAAGGAGCGCAACTGTGCCTTGGATCAGTGTGAGATTGATTGGGGTTCCACTACAGTCCAGACTGAAGTTAGTTTGTAGTAGGCTAGTGTCGGTAGCGGCTTAATACAGTGTGTATTCAATCTGGACTAGGTCCTGGGGTTTTTCTACATTTGCGGTTTCCTCGTTAACAAAACTTCTGGTTTCTGTGTTATTTCTTTTCCGCATTATATTTTGTTATATAATTGAAATATCACAGGTTGTGCGTTGAATTGATCAATTTGTAAGTCCAACCTTTGGTTGTTGATTGAAATTGATTGATCCTTGAACATTGGTCTTTGGTACCATTCAAGTTTATTTCTCTTATATTCAATCAGTCTCGCAAATTATTATTTGTTTGATTGCGGATTGAATTAAGAAATTGAGATATAACTCTTTGATATACTTTTCTTAAGATTGAATCTGACTGTCTAGTTGATCCTCTTGAAATTATATTGGAGTTAGTCCATACAAATTTCTAAGTGAAATATTGGGTGAGGTTGTTGTACCCCCACTTTTTCAATTGGTATCAGAGCAGGCAAACACTTTAAACCTAATAAATTTGTGTTTGACTGATCCTTAAAGTTTGCCCTTATGGGAAATTTCTTTGGGAAACTAGCTCTCGGCATCTGTAACGCACGCCAGAACTCCTTAAAGATTGTTCAGAGATTATTATGGACCAGACCTCTGGTTTCTCATGATAATCTCATTCCATCTTAGACTTTGGAAATGTTAGATGATGAGAAACAATCTAAAGGAAAAATTAAAAAGGAAGGAAGATTGAGAAAACGTTCTTTATGCTCAAAGATATGGAATCTCACTAGATTAACTCTTAATCTTTTTGAGGAATACTATCATGATGGATCAATTGACAAAGATCTATTTAGAGCATTTGAAAACGTTTTTAGATTATTAGAAAAGCTTAACTCGGTTAAGAATAAGAATCGATCCGATAAAAGTTCGGTACATATAAAATCATGCAATCATGATGTACGAACTAAACATGTTGTCAACACAAGTGGGTCTAATAAAACGGGTTCTCGTGTTGTTGACACAGGTTTAAGACATCGGAAAAATCCCCTTTCTGGTCACATGAAAAGGAAGCTAGAAAGCTCTGTTAACCCTGATTATGATCATTAGTATGATTATATCACTTAGCAATAGCTCATTTTTCTCGGAAAAAGCGTCCTTCATGTTTTGGAGAGCAGCCTGCTTCAACTTCAATTCCTAGGAAAACTTCTCGACCTCTGCCTCCTGTTGATTAATGAGATCCGGGGAGAAAACCTCGTTCATTTCAGTCTGCAGCCTCTGGATTTCGGAAAACCCTTCACAGAAACAGGAGGCATTAAACTCAAAGTTCACGCACATGTCCCGATGGTACTCCCAGCTTGAGACTACTTCTCCAGAAACGGTGTGTCCGGTCACACTGCACATATCATGGATTGAAGATAGGGATTCCTCCACGCATTTAACCAACGAAAAGCGACTGTTAATTTTCTTTGTCGTTGCGATGTGTCCATGATTTTCCCATATTTGGGTATACAACTCCGCATACTTAGCTGGTACGCTGAATCCTCTAATCAGCACATGATCCTTAAAGGGAGCCACAAATTGAGGGTCAAAGATGGCACCTGTAACTGAATGTACGACTAGCGCTCCTTCAACCCCAGAAGATTCTTCAGAAACGATTGTGCCTACAGCCACAGGCGTGGTTTTCACTATTGAGAGCACAACAACATCTTTGTTATGATTAATCTCCATCTCAGGGTTATCCACAGATATGGTTTCTATGATTGAAGGCACAACCACATCTTCATTATGGTTAATCTCCATCTCAGGGTTATCTCCAGATGCATCTTCTTTCTGTAATACCGCCAATTGGATATTTATTTCGTATCCAATTAGAATAAATAATCAAAGAAAAAAAAGGGGTGGGGGGGGGGGAGCGAGTGGAAGACTTACCCACTCATCTGCTGGCTCACTGGAAGAGTTAGACTCGCCGTTACCACATTCAGAAGTGCTTCTATTATGACCACCGGATTATGAATCTTCTTCTTCCTCATTTTCACCTTCAAGAGACTCAGTATCGCCAGATTCCTCCTCTAGAGGCGCCATATTTTGGCCACGCGCAAGTCTGGCAAAGGCATTCATGTTACCAAGGCCCTGAAATAAAAGAGAAATGTTTAATGAAGATAATCTGAAATATCTAAATAATCCGTCCAGGTCAAAAGGAAAATCATACATACTTGCATATTCGAAGAATTAAAGACCACTGGGGATGTTGAAGCTGATCGGATACCACCTGCACGACTTTTTGACCTCCGCTCCTTTCTCTGGGGACTATTATCACCTTGGTCAGAAGATTTTCGTTTACCCAAAGGAAGCGGGTTCAACAACGTATGCTTTTCTAAGGTCTTAGAAGAAGGCTTTCCGCGTGGGTCCTTCACGATGTCCTGCACGAATCGATGAAGACCGAGAAACTCCTCCTGCCAGAATTCCTTATACTTGGGGGTTATCACCGGCTTTCTTACTGGGAGCAAGAATGGGAGGCTCTTCTTTGTTGCAAAAACGCTACTATCAAAAACAGATGGCAAAAGGTCTGTTGGAGGCATCAATGGACGGTGGAACGGAATTCCCTGGTCGAATCCCATTTGACGAGCAACTCTGTCAACATTATAAGAAACCGCATCAAAAGATTCCCTGAAGAAAGATGGGACGTGTCCAGGTATACAACTTTGCATAAACACGGTTTCTCCAATACTCATATTCTCTCCATCAGAATGCAATGTTGTGCCCGAGGCGGAAGCAAAAATATTCGGCTGAACTATAGATGTGTGAGCCGGTTCCCAAGGACGAAAATTGACTGCGTGCACGTTGTCAAAGAAATCGATGAGCCTTAAACCAGGTTTTGGACGATTCTTCAGCCAACGAAGTATCCTAGCTCCTCCATATGTACTAGAAAGCGAAGCTACAGGATTAGGAGCATAATCTTTAAAATGCTCCCACAACCATGCTTGGAGAAAGGCAATGTGAACGTATGATTCTATCTTCATATATCCGTTAGAAGCATACATGTTCGCTGCTAGGCAATCCAGATGGGTATACAAGGAACCAAGAAACAATCTGCCTATGGGAAGAGCAACACCTTGCGCCAATTTGATAGCAACTTTGACAAGCTTTTGTCTTATTTCCTTCTTGCCGGAGCCATCATCAAAAACGTCTTTAGACAGCCACAAGGATAAATACGCAGCAACACTGAGCGTGTCATTCAACACCTGATCCGGTTTCGGTTTCGTAGGAAACCATTCAGACACCCACCAAGTATAAAAGTATTTTTCATCGTTTTCCTGCCGATTATATCCTTCAACCTTCTTAACTAGATTGGCGTGCATTAGTTCTTCTTCGTTGGACAAGCTAAAATCAAGATTTCCTACAATCGTAAGACTCAGCAGAATAACCATACTCTCTAAAGTAATAGTCATCTCACCCCATCTACATATGGCCGTATGAGTGGACATGCACCATCTAGAGATGAAAGTTATCAAACCTGCAACATCTTTCCTAATATAAAGTATTGCAAACGCCATGACAGCATCAACGATTTGTGCCTTGATCAGATTATCCTTGACATGGTCATTAATCATCATGTATCTCATCCATCCTTCATAAGAGTGCAATGGGTTATGACAAATCTTGAAATCAATGGGAGAAGTCGGATATTCCTTCCTATGGAGACAAAACCGTATCACACGCTCTAGAGAAATCGACTGAATAGTTCCTTCATTCTCTGAATCAGTAAGGAGGGTTGTTACATGGCTGGGATGTGTCCTTGCAACTGTGTAAGACATTGTGAAGAATTCATCATCTACATTTGGCATATCTTTGGAATTGTTAACACTTCCCAGTGGGGCAGCAGAAACATCTCCAGGTGACATATTATCCGAACAAGAATTCCTTATGTTACTGTTCACTTTTAGAGTAACTACAATGAGCAAAACGGAAAAGAGTCACTACTTCGAGAAGAGCCATGCATGTGGATTTTGCCAAAATTGGGTATAATCACTAAATGGTCGAATTTACATGAGGTGATATGGAGCTCATACGCCAACAACAAGATTTTCTACGGAAATATCTTCTTTGGGCGCAGGACATGACACACACGGCCAAGATGAGTGGGGACTCTCGCCCACTCAAACAAAACAAAAAAATATGTGTCTTTCCGCGGGAATTGTGCCCGCGGCTGAAAACCTAAAACTAGGTTTTACAAAGGAGGAACAAACAAGCGGCACTCGCCTATGGATTCTTTGCTCGTCTTGCTAGTGACACTTGTGATGCTGATTAATTTGTTATTAATGGCATTGTTAATGCTACTACGATACTGCGAACAAAGAGGGATCATACATATTAGGATAAGTTTTCAAGTTCATGGAAGCTACACTTACGTCTAGGGTTCACACCAACACACAAGAACAAACAAAATGCCGGAGGTAAGGAAGAAACGTTGGAGTACATACCTGAACGATGCTCGCTTTCTTGTATTGCTATTGTTACTCCTGCTGGTCAGCTCTCGATTGACGCGCCCTTGCTGCTAAAACAAAGACACAGAAGTGAAGCCAACGAAAGAATAAAACAAAATAGACGCCCTTTTATACACACAGTTTTTTGAGGGTTCGAGTGGAAAAGGAATCCGTCTTGGATTCACGCACGGACGAGGGCAGCTAGGCCCGCTGAGCCAACCCCTACGGACGAACTAGAGGCGCGCCAGTACCAAATCCGCTTGCCGCGCGGTCCCATGCTCGAAGAACAATTTTGCCACTCCTGGTAACTTTCATCTCCTTGATCATGTTTGTTAGAGCATTGCTCGGTCGAACTCGCATGCGTTTCTATCTCAAGCATGTTTGTCAATGTTAGCGATCAAAACTATAAGTCTTGATTTCTAGTCTACTATAGCTAAGTCTCGGACTAGGATATAAAGTGTAGTTGAGCTCAAGAACTTCATGGCAATCATCATACAAGACGAAGGACTACTCAAGGAACTGGTGGATCTTCATCGACTAAAAGGTATGTGGAGACTTGAACTTATCTATCACTCAAAATTCTATCTACTCTATCTCTTATTTTGAGACAAAAGTCGTTTTGCTATATAGACTTTGATTATACACATTTGCTATTTCGAGCCGAGTTTAACTATATTTCTCGACATATTTGTTGGTAATATTTTGCTTTGGCCAAGTTCATCTTTACCTAGTGACGAAATTCATGACACGTTTCAATCACTTTGAAAATTGCTTACTTTGACGAAATGTCCTCTAAGAATGTTTCAATGATTGAAATGAGAGTTTAGATCATATATCCAATGATGGATATAAGCATTGTGTGGCAACACATACATGTATAAGTCTTTCTTCCTTGAACCGAAGTTTGCGAACTTTGTTGATCAAGAGAACCGGAACAAGAGCCGTGAACTCAGTCCGCGAACTGGCGGAAGTTCTCGACCCGAGAAAATTTGATGGAGTTTGAGAACTCCTTCCGGGAACTTAAGTCCGCGAACTAAGTCTGCGAACTTAAGTTGGTTATATCTAAAGACGATTGTTTGTGAACTTATTTATATTAACTAAGGAATGCAAAATGCAAACCGTGGCTATATAGTTCATGAACCGATTCGAGTGAATCAAATAATTTTTGCTTCGATTGTGTCTTGTGTAGTTACATAGGATTTCCTTGCAATTGAACAACTCTCTAACTAGTTTATTTGAGTCATTTGAACTAGTTATGGTGAAGAAGAACATGGTTGATATGAAAGTGCTCATATGGCTAACCAGTTGGTTAACTATTGTTGAATCAACAAATGTTCATGTTTGTGTACAGTTACATAAACCCAAAATAATACATTTCATTTGTGTGTAACAAGCTAAGTTTTCGATCTAACGGTTGAAAGATATTAGCTTGAATCTAATCAGGTTTTCATGTAACGGTGAATATTGAATGCTTTGTTACCAAGCTAACATTGATTGCAAACCCTGATTTGAAAGACTATATAAGGGGGAACTCTAGCACCTGGGAAACCTAATCCCCACACCTTCTGTGTGATACTATTTGTATTAGCTATAGTCGATTCTCCTTGAACCTTAGGTTTCTTCTTAAAAACCAGGTTTACGACTTAAAGACTTCATTGGGATTGTGAAGCCAGACCGATACTACTTTCTCGTAGTTGTGTGATTTGATCTTGCTGATTCTATTGTTTTGAGTACAATCGTAACGATTGGCTTGAGATTTTTATCTCCGATAGGCAAGATAGAAAAATAGTCACAAACATCTTCGTCTCATCGTTTGTGATTCCACAATATCTTCTTTCGCCGCGTCGATTAAGATTATTTTGAGGTGATTGATAATACTAGGCTGTTCTTCGAGAATATAAGTCCGGGCTATCAATTGGTTCATGTTCGCCTTAATTTATCAAAAGACGGAACAAAACTTGTAGGTATTTCTGTGGGAGACAGATTTATCTATTCTGTAGACTTTTCTGTGTGATACAGATTTGTTTATTAAAGTCTTCGACTTTGGGTCATAGAAATTCTTAGATGTGGGTGAGATCAGCTAAGGGAATCAAGTGCGTAGTATCCTGCTAGGATCAGAGACGTAAGGAGCGCAACTGTACCTTGAATCAGTGTGAGATTGATTGGGGTTCAACTACAGTCCAGACCGAAGTTAGCTTGTAGTAGGCTAGTGTCTGTAACGGCTTAATACAGTGTGGTGTTCAATCTGGACTAGGTCCCGGGGTTTTTATGCATTTGCGGTTTCCTCGTTAACAAAATTCTGGTGTCTGTGTTTTTTCTATTCCGCATTATATTTTGTTATATAATTGATAAATCACAGGTTGTGCGTTTGAATCAATCAATTGGAAATTTGACCTTTGGTTGTTGATTGAAATTGATTGATCCTTGAACATTGGTCTTTGGTACCGTTCAAGTGATTTCTCTTGTATTCAATTAGACTCACAGATTTCTATTTGCTTGAGAAAGAATTGAATCAAGAAAGAGAGATAAAACTCTTTGATATACTTTTTATAGATTGAGTCTTGTTGATTCTCTTAAAAGTATATTAGAGTTTGTACATACAGATTGCTAAGCGAAATATTGGGTGTGGTTGTTGTACCCCCGCTTTTTCAATGTTAATTCCTTCATTTGTCTATCACCATCTATTGCTTACCCCACAACAATGTCACTGTTACGTACTAAGCAAGGGACTTAATGTTGATGGTGGTTTTTAGTTCAGGGCTAAAATTGTAAAAACCTGTATTTAATGTGCCGTCGTTCTGCAAAGAAGATGAGCCATTTAAGAGTGATGAGTGCCCAGGCCTCCTTACTTACGTATGTATTGAGCAATTCAATATATTTATGTATAAAATTTACCCAGAATGGTGCGTGTAGCAACAACCCCAAATATTCTGTAAATTTTGTCTTCTCGCCTGCATTATTCATTAATGTATGGCTTATTGAGTATTTTTCCTATGCTATGTTCCCCGGCTGAACCCTTAATATTGGTATGACATGACAATTAGTGTTCACTCGCAGCTAAGTAGCATGAATTTCCCGAAGTATCAATATTAAGGTCTGCATGAAAATACTCAATCAGAAGACGCGCTAACTGCTCTCTGAGAATAAAACAATTTTGTGTTAACACACATAATTTATCAAATTTAATCATTTTTGTGGTAGCTCACAAGATTCAAATTTTGACCTAATTAATTTGCAAAATTAGGCTTTTTGCGCTATGCGCAATATCTCGAACCCTATTGGTCGAGACCAAACCTAGGTAAGCTAGGAAATTAATCCATCACGGAGCTAGTAGGAGCAAAGTCCTACCAAAAATTAGAAAACAAGAAATAAAGAGGAACTGTGGCAAGTAGAAACAACAACAAAGGGAGGCGTGGCCACGCCACTCGGTCGGCCGATCTGCTCCAACAGGCGCCACCCGTGGCCGATCGACCACACTCCATGTTGCCACTTGTAGGCCCCCCTTCCCATCGACCAATCAGATCGCTTTAAATGCGCTACACGCACTTTTAAATAAAGATGGAAGTTGGTTGGTCGACACGCCTAAATTCCTTAAGGAATTTAGTATCTTAAAACGATCACGGCCGTACATTTTGGCCACTCGATTTGTCAAGCTTAGTCGCTCCCTAACGCGACCAGACAAGCATCACCATACACACTGACGGACCCACTAATGCCTTGGCCAATCGGAATTCTTCCAACTCGCAAGCAGAGCCACCAAACGTTTACTCAAAATAGGTTGGCCGCGCGAGTTATAAAACCCTAAATTATGTTAGCAGTAGCATATTGCTGCCGCAAAACGATCTTGGCCGCCCAACTTCGCCAGCCGAATTGACCGTCCTAGATTCAATCTCAATCAACGGGCAAGGTGCAAATACGCTCATTAGCGGCCTAGCTATTGTGCTGGCCAGACGAACAGCTCCCAACACGGCGCCAACACAAAACAACGTTGGCCCAAAATAGGTTGGCCACACGGTTTTTTAAAAAAACCTAAATTAAATCAACGACAGCCATTAACTGCCGCAAATCATCTCGGACGCCCAACTTCGCCAGATGAATTGGCCAGCCTAACTCCTATTCAGGTAGCCAACAAGATATGGCCATGATCAACGGCCACTCCCCTTCCATAACTCGCGATCGGCCAAGCCACGACCTCCACATATGACTCCCAAAAGATTGTCCAAAAAGGGTTGGTCGAGCCACTTACATGAATTTTAAGGCAGCCATTAACTGCCACAAATCATCTCGGTCGTCCAACTTCGCCAGCCGAATTGACCGGCCTAGATTAAATCTCAGGCGACCAATAAGATGTCACCATAGTCGCAAGCCATCACTCTCCTATAGAGACCGACCGGCCTGCCTTTGGCGCGCGTGAATGGCTCCTGACAGCTTCCTGAAAATGGATGGTCATGGTCCTTTTCAGACATTAAGACCCGCGACTGATTTAAGCGAGCTTTATACAACGATATTTTACATGCATCGATTATTTTGAGCTGCTTGCTTAAAAGCGATGCTTTACATGCATCAAATACATACGATCTTTTACGAATATCGGCTTCACAAATAACTCAGTTATTTAACCTAATAGCGTCACATGCTATTCTTTACGACAAGTCTCATGACTTGGCTCGTCACACATGACTACCCGCCACCTAGCTTGCGTGTGGTTGAGCAAAATAATTAGGCAAGACCCAGCAACTTTCTACATATTTTCTATAAAATACTTGAGACATCAAACGTGTCACAAACTGGGGGATGTTCATCAGGGTATTGGTCTGGCGGTTTACATCGTGCGGCGTGCAATACGCCCATTATGAGAAAGTGTCAGGAAAGGCAGACAGTTAGTGGCAACAGAGAAGTAGTGGGTGTAAACTGACTCGTCTTCCCTTATAGTAAGACGTGATTTTCTACATTTTCACATGACCCCACTTCTCCATCACTCAACTACTCCCACTTCCTATGAGATCAGGATGCGTGCAACTATGACTGATAATAAATAGGTTTCGACCTATTTCAACCAACAACAGAGTTTTGGTTATCAACACAAGTATCCAGAAAAACACCAAGAACTGATAGCTTATATTCCGCAATCCAGTTCCACATTCTGATACAAGACATAAAATAGCCACACCTTCAGAGTTAACCATTCTGATCTCAACACCTTCTTCGCTTCCCTCCCTAAGATCAACCCTTCTCCTTCACTTCTTGACCGAAGCAAGACTGGAACGACCATTTCTTGGTTTAGGCCAGAATTGTACAGATTGATCTCTCGAATCTAAAGTACTCCCGTGCAGTGCATTTTTTTAGGGTTTAGATTCGTTTCTCGGCGGCACACCCAAATTTACCATTTCCGGGAGAATCAGTTTTTACCCCAAAATACCGGTAATACATGAGGTTTTGCAAGGTTTGTCTAACCCTTTACATGAATCTCTATCTAATGATGATCCTCCTAAATTTGAAGTGGTTTCTCATAGAGTTGTTAACCCGACTTTTAGAAAGGTACCTCATTTAGGGCTGGAATTATGTGCTTCAAAATTATTATCCGAATTTCTTGCTTCTAAGTATCCACCATATGTGTTTGAGTCTAACACCATGTAGGTTTTCCAAGAGAAACGAATAGAAGTGCCTTCCACTTATGTTTTGTATACACTTCCGAGTGTAGAAAATACTAAGTGTGGGGGTGACTCTCGTGAGATGATAGTTTCACTTTTCCCACCATTTGCTAACATTCTTGTGAAGCTAATTCTATATATGCAGATTGTTTTGTGGGTGGATCCTCAAATTTTCAGATTGTTGATATACGGGGAATCTATTTTGAATGTTACTCGTATGGGTCAATCAGGTGAAAAATTCCAATTCTTACTTCTTTGTCTTTTTCAAGTATTCCTCTTATTCTTTTTGCAATGGTTTGAAACATTGAGGACAATGTTTGATTTAAGTGTGGGGGTAGGGTTCCATAAAAAAATGACGTATACAACCTTCCAACTTATAGAGATTTTAGAGTCACTAGCATACTTCTAGGTATGTTTACATAGAGATTTATGACCGACATAACTGAACTTGGAAGTGTTAGGGAACTACACTCGGATTTCTTACTTGTTAGAGTGTTAAATAATGGATTTAATCATGCCAGTGATGGGAGGAATGTTTGAGAACCTATCTAAATTTAGAAGTTTTGGACCGATTTTTGCTCTGCGACTCGGCGACAAAATCGGCGATTCACTCAGTAAATTTTCTTCTCGGATTTCGTTCTCGGAGCATCTTCAGCATTTATTCAGGTGATTTTTGGTTAATCGAAAGTTATTTTCAATGATTGGTGCAAGTACTTGGGTCAAATTTGGTTTTAATGATGTTTGAATCACTAGAGAATTCATCTTCTCGATCGGAATTTTTCACTGAAACCTCCAAAAAAATGGATGGATCTCAAATTTCAGTTGGAAAAAAAGGTATGAATCCTTCTCTGTATATTCCTGATGATGTTATGGATGCGTGTTTAGATGAATGGAAATATAGCTTAATTGGCAAATTGGATTTAGTTAAATTAAAGTTGGAATCGGTGGAACCAATTTTGAAGCAGCAATGGAAACTTTCTGGTAGTTGCAAATTAATTCCAATAGGAAAGGGTTTCTTTATTATTAAGCTTGATAATGAAAGTGATCAACTCAAAATCTATACTGGATTTTGGAAGGTGGAAAATCAAAGCTTACAATTGAGGGTTTGGGAAAAGAATTTTAATCCTGAAAATCAAAAATCTCCAAATGCTTTTGTATGGGTTAATCTTCCTGGGTTGAGTATAGAATATTGGAATGAATCAGTTATTATGTCAATTGGAAGAGCTCTTGGTCGCCCTGTGAAAGTTGATGAGAATACTCTGAAGAAGGATATTGGATTTTATGCTAGTGTGCTTGTGGAAATGGATTTATCACAGGCTATTCCAAGTGGTGTATGGGTTGATCAAAGTATGGTGGTTTTGATCAAGCAGTAAGAGTGCCAAAAATACCTAAGTACTGTATTCATTGCAATTCCATTGGTCATTATGTTGTTGATTGTCGAATGAAAAGAAGGGAAACAAATTCAGAAAGTGTTGTTCATGTTGTGAGACCTAAGAAGACTTGGCAACAGAAGCCTAAAATTACTACTCCACCTGCTGCAGTGGGATTTGATATCTGTCTTACCCCAACAACAACTTCAGTGGAAAATAAGGAGGAATTTAATGAAGATTCAATTGTTGATAAAATTATTTCCCCTTTATTGGAAGAAGGAGAAATTTCTTTTAAGGATCAAACACCATTTACTGGAGCTATTGATTCGGTATTTGAATTTCCCCCTTTATCTGTGGAAAAACTACTTCAGGTATCCACTTGTGTACCTCCTATGCAGCTTTTTGTGAAGAATTCTAGTACATTGTAAAGTAGCTCTTCAAGTGGTCCAAATATTTGTGCAACTACAAGTAAATTTCAAGTACTGATGGATGTTGTGGAGGAACACAGTGCAGAAGTAGCTGAACAGGTGGGAAGTAAATATGTAGAAAGTCCTTCAAAGAAACTGAAAGATGATAAGTCTGTGAAAGGTAAAAATGCTGGTATTCCTCTTATTACAACTAGAAAATTAGCTTCCAAGAATTTAGTTAAAAATAAAGGTGGGAGAAGTCCTTTAAATTCTCACTCTAAATCTGATCAATGAGAGTGATGTTTTGGAATATCAGAGGCTTGAAGAGAATGAGAGCCAAAGATAAACTTAAACATTTAGTTAATCAATTTAATCCTTCCTTGCTTTGGATAGCTGAACCCAAAGTGAGAGTTACTGGTAGTTCAATTAAAATTTACAGTTAAATGGTATGAGTAAAATGTTGATTCATAGTTCTAGTGAAACTGCAAAAGCCAATATTTGGTTGTTTTGGCATTCCTCTTTAACACAACCTTCTGTGGTGTCAATTTCTAAGCAAGCAATTACTGTAAAGGTGGGAGAAGTTTTAGTCACTGGAATTCATGCAGCATGTTTAACAGTGGATAGAAGAGAATTATGGGAAGAACTGGAATTCATAGGTGAGAAGGAGCTTCCATGGCTGGTTATAGGAGATTTTAATGTTGTGCTCAGTTGTGAGGAAAAAATGGGTGGAAAAAGTCCTTTAAGAATTTCAATGACAGCATTTAGAGATTGCTTAGAATCTTGCAGACTGGTTCAAGCTCATAGAACTTGTATCAACTTCTCTTGGTGTAATAACAGAGTAGGCAGAAAGAGAGTATTATGTGATTTGGACAAAGCTTTTTATAATATCAAATGGCTTGAATTGTATGAAGGATGGAGCTATAATGTTGGTGTTAGGGGAGTATGTGATCATAGTCCTCTACTTGGGAGTACTATTAATATTCCTAAACCAAGAAACATTCCTTTCAAGTATCAATCAGTATGGACTTATCATCCTGACTTTATGAAACTGATACAACAATCTTGGGAGGAAGAGTGTGAAGGTAATCCTGCATTTGTTTTTATGTTTAAGTCGAAAAGATTCAAAAACTGTATAAAAAAATGGAATTGGGAGGTGTTTGGGGATTTGAGAATTAAGGTTAAGCAAACAGAAGAGGAGGTCTTTAATGCTTCTTTGCTATCAGATGCTCAACCTGAAAACATTGAATTACTGAACAAGTTAGTGACTTCTAGAGGGAAACATGAAATTGCTTGTAAAATCCCCCCGACCCTAAAAAATTGTGTCATGAAATGATCGCCTTGCGTTAGATGTATATACCTTCAATAGTAATATTCCGGTGATAATTGTGCGATTTATATGGAAGGAAATCTCGGTATTTTAGGAAAGTTGACTAAGAAAATATAGCAAGAGATTAGGGTTGCTTTTCTTCTTACAAGAATTAAAAAAGAAAAGAAAAAAAAGAAAACTAGCCGTCTAAAATGTTTTCTCCCTAAAACCTTAGTTTCCGCAAGAAAGAATTTGAAGAAACGAGAAGGGCTAGAGCTCGATATTGTTGAGAGGATCAATTTTCTTGCCACAAATCAGGTAGGTTTTCTATCACTTATGATGTTTATAGCTTAATCTAATGGAGTTAAATGGTATTTTCTTAACTATGGTGGAAGTTAAGTACTATTTTATCAAAATGGTGGTACCCGTAAACCACATGTTACATCTCTTTTTGAAAATGTTTTGAGACCTCCTTGGTTGATGGTGGTGATGTAAATCTTGTATACCATCCTTGTTTAATTATACATGTTGGGTATTAATATCGTTGTTCCTAGGTTTTGTGAAGTTAAACACGAGTCTGGTTTCATGCGTTTGTCATCGAATAGATGAGTAGATGAGTTCCAGTCGAATCTGGAAACGGGTCCGCTTCAATGTGTTTCTAGGTTTAATAATTTTCAGTCTTCCCTAAGAACTGTTGACAATCATGGATTTTGAGTATAATGTAATCCAGTACTCTTGGTGCTCTTCTTAATGCTAGGTCTAAGAGATATAGGTTAATTAAATATATATTTTATTTAATTATTAAGTCATTTACATGTTAGTACGAAGTTAGATGGAGCTTGAGCAATTGGATAGTTTGTTCTTTTGATTGCTGCGTAGGTTAGGAGCCTTATAGTCCAGTAGTGGTTGGTATCATGGAAATGTACCAACTGACAAATTTTTTAGTTCTAGTACTCAAGGATCCATATATGGGGATTGATTGTGTGTATCTTTGTGAAAATGTCGTGATCAGACTAGTAGTCTCTATGAGAAGGTGAATGACGATAAGTAGATTATTGATTCTGTGGTTGGCTCGACCTCCGTGAGATAAAATTGCGATCACCAAGGGGTCGCATAATATTCCATGGAACTATTGGAATGGGAGTGTCGATGCAAACACTGATTTACCTAAAGCATTGTTGGTTAATTAAGTGGACCAGAAGAATGATAATTTTAATCAGTGTTACCGTTAGATTAATTAAGGTGCAAGAATGGTAACCGATGTATTTTTGAACTAATACAAGGAGTCTGGGTAAAATGGCATATGTGAGTTTAATAGTTTGATTAAGGAGTTTAACTAGAATATCTTAGTGACCGGACTAATAAGAGAGTGGGTCGTTCCAGCTTCTGTCTAGTTCACATGGGTGTTTTGGGACCTTACACTGTTTTTTTTTTTTTCAGTTCGGAGCCTAGTTAGCAATTCGGGATTCGGCAAACGTACGGAACGGCAAACGTACGAGTATTATACGGTTTTGTAAAACCCAAATTCGGTCCAAAATTCGGTCAACGGGACGTGATTCGTCAGTAATTCGGAACGGCATACGTACGTGTATAATTCGATTTATAAATGTGAGTTCGGCTCTGAAAATTCGGTATCTATTATAATAAATAATTATTATTTATAAGGACATAGACTAATTTTTATGCATATTTGAGAGTTATTTAAAGAAAAAATAAACTTAATATGATGATATTAATAATATATACAATATTAGTTATCCTAGAGGACGTGGTATAGTGGTTTAGATGCACCTTCAAATCTCTTCAGTCATTTTTGTTTCATAAAAGTTACAACAATGTCTAATATTGGGTTGTGTATGCTCGGGAGGCAGTAAAGCCCAAAAAGTGGGGCCTTTAAAAACGTAAAAGCTAAAGAATTTCTGGCGAATTAAGCGGACGTATTATTCGGAATACGTAAAGTTCGTGAACGATTCGCGAATAATCCGGGAATGCCATATAATACGCGTCTTGGGTTCGGAGTTGCAAACGTATGCGAATAAGACGGTAAAATTCGTGATACGGAAAAATTCGCGAATGATTCGCGAATCATTCGCGAACTTACTAACTAAGGTTCGGAGCAACTTCTATTTATTTTGTAAATATTAAAACACTGATTTCACTAAGATACCTTTTACTGTTGAACATAGATTTTATTAAAAATGATTATTTTCTATTTGCTTCGTCTTTCATTCCTTCAAATACGAATTTAACCTTTTGGATTAACATGTCGATATTATAAGCGTGCGAAAGCCTACTATTAGTTTGGGTCTGACCCAACTTATTATTTTTACAGGAGACCGTGACAACGGAGCAACCTAGCTTGTAGATTGTATTTTCGTTCCGAAAAGTTACTTCGTTATTATTTAAGGTGCTTAGCCAAATGTTTTATTGAATTCTTTTTAAAGATTAGACTTTGTTTCTTTTAAATAAATTCTTCGACATTATTTTGGAGGCCGACCTGCGAGTCGTTGATTAATCTTATATTAAAAGATTCATTTTAATTTATAATTTTTCCTTATCAATTTCATTTAAATAAATTCATTTATTTTTTTGGATTATTGTGGATGTGCTCCATACAATAATCTGATCTCCATTTGTTGGCTTGACGGTTTAAGTGTGTAAAATGGTCCATGTATATGTCACACTTGGGATTTTAGGGCGGCCGACCTAGAATTCGAAGTGGGGCGTGACATTGCTGCTCAGCAATATAGTGACCTATTGAAGTCTAAATCAAGAGTTCAATGGATTAAATATGGTGGAGCAAATACTAAGTTATTTCATGCTTCAATCAAGATGAGAAAAGCAAGTAACAGTATTGTAGAGTTAGAAGATGCAAATGGCAATGTAGTTACAGAACAACAACAAATTTCAAATCTGTTAATCTCTCACTTCAGCAAAAAATTTGAATTCCAGCCAGTGGAATTTGCAGAAGGTATTTTTGATGTCATCCCCTTTGTGATAACAAAAGAAGATAATATTTTATTAGATGTTATTCCTTCTGCTGTAGAAATCAAGACCGTAGTGTTTAGTATGAATGGTGACAGCTCTCCTAGTCCAGATGGATTTCCTGGAAATTTTTATAAATATGCTTGGGAAATAACTAAGCAAGATTTGGTTAGAGCAATACAGTACTGTTGGAAGTGTAGATTTATACCCAAGGGTATGAATTCAATTTTTCTATTTCTTTTACCTAAAGTACAAGGAGCTAGAAGAGCAGAACAATTCAGGCCAATTGGTTTAGCTAACTTCTGTTTCTAGATTTTTACTAGAATTATCACTACAAGAATGAGTGCAGTCATTGTTAACGTTGTATCTTGTCAACAAGGAGCATTCATCAAAGGGAGATGTATACAAGAAAACATTGTTCTTGCCTCAGAGTTAGTGAATGAACTAAATATTAGAAGCAGAGGAGGAAATGTTGGATTGAAGATTGATATAACACAAGCATATGATTCTCTGAGTTGGGAGTTTTTGTTTGAAACCTTAAAACATTTTGGATTCTCGGTAATTGGTATTGATTGGTTAAAGAAGATATTGCAATCTGCAAAAATTTCAGTACTAGTTAATGGAGGCCCAATGGGATTCTTTGATGTGAGCAGAGGCTTAAGGCAGGGAGATCCATTATCTCCCCTTCTCTTTGTAATTGCAGAAGAAGTGTTAAGCTGGAATTTAACTAAAATGGTCCAAGAAGGAGAGATTAGACCAATGGTGAACAGAAATGGATGTCAACCATCTCATTTATTATTTGCTGATGACATATTCATCTTTTGCAATGGGCATAAAAAGAATTTAGAGAAGTTAATGCAACTACTACAAAAATATCAACAAGCTTCAGGTCAAGTATAGTAAATAAAGATAAGAGTAAATGCTTTGTGGGTGGAGTGGCAGAACACAGGAGAAGACAGGTAGCAGAAAGCTTGCAGATGGAATTGTCGTAATTTCCAGATAAATATCTGGGAGTAATCCTAAAGCCTGGAAGAGTGACAGTAGAGCAAACTTGGGGTATCGTGTGTTGAGATTATTAGTCCCACATTGTTGGGCAATCTAAGATCCTGCGGTTTATAATCTCTTAGGGCCTCTCCACTCATTGCCAATTGGTTTTGAGTTGGATGCCCTAAGAGATTATAAACCGCAGGATCTTAGATTGCCCAACAATGTGGGACTAATAAACTCAACACGCCCCCTCACGGTTTATAATTTCTTAGGGCCTCTCCACTCATTTCCAATTGGTTTTGAGTTGGATGCCTGTATTCTAACATTGTGGAGATGTTACAAAAGTTATTGGTTGGCTGGATTGGTAAGATGCTTGCTTTTCCTGCTAGACTAACAATGATAAAGTTTTTTCTCTGTAGTATTCCATTATACAACATGTCAGTTTACAAATGGCCCAAAACAGTAATACAAGCTTGTGAAAGGATAATAAGAAATTTCCTTTGGACTGGAGATCCAGCAGTTAAGAAACTTATCACAATCAAATGGGATGAAATTTGTGCTCCAATAGAAGAAGGTGGTCTTAGAATTAGAAGACTTGAGGTAGTGAATAAAGCATTGCTGTTGAAACTGTTATGGAGAATTGAGACTGAATATGAAGAATGGACAAGATATATGAAAGCAAAATTTAAAGATAAGAAGGGAGAATGGATAACATCTTACAAGCAATCTTCAATATGGCCAGGATTGAAGTGGGTAATGAAAGAATTTAATGAAGGATGTAGGTGGCTGGTGGGTGATGGTTGCAAAATATCTGTGTGGAAGGATAAATAGGTGACTGAAAATGCACTAATAGAAGCACATCAGATGGATGCATTTGTTATTCAAAATCCATATATGAGGGTCAAGGATTTAATGATAAATAATGAATGGAAAATTCCAGTGGAAATGAATGGTATGGTAAATATGAATGAACTACCAAATATTGGAGAAGGTACAGATAAAAGAATTTGGGTTAATGATATTATTGGTAAGTTTACAGTGGCAAATAATGTGCAACTGATCAGGAAGAAATTTCTTACTGTTCCTTGGGCAAAGAAAGTGTGGAATCCATGTGTACACTCTTATACATCATGTAATATGTGGAAGATCTTGAGGGGAGCAATTGTAACTGAGGAAAATATAAGGAAGAAAGGATTCAGTACAGTTTCAAAATGCTATCTTTGTGGAGATGGCCAAGACAATTTGGACCACATTCTTTGGAACTGTTCATTCAGTGAGCAAATATGGCATTGGCTAGGAGGTAAGTTCAACTTTTTACTCCCTTCCAGTTTCGAAGATGTCTTTAACTGTGTTAAGTCTAAGAGTTCCATAGTGAAAGAAATCTGGTACATCAGTGCATTCACATTGATGGTGGAAGTGTGGTTAACTAGAAATAAGAGAATTTTTGAAGATGAAAATCCCAATGTTGATACCATTAAGCATAAAATTTTGAACTTTACCAGAGAATCACAGATAAGAATAAAAGGTACAATGCACAACAGTGTTTATGACCTGAATGTTCTAATGCAATTTGATATAAGGGGTGTGAAGAGTAAGTCTGTAAGAGTTAAAGAGATATGGTTTGTATTGGCAAGACAGAACCAAATTTTGATATGCTGTGATGGTGCATCTAAGGGTAATCCTGGTACTGTAGGATTTGGATTTATTGGTAGAAGTAATACATGAAGTTGTGTTGGTGCAGCTACTTGTGGACTAGGTGTAGCCACAAATCATATTGCAGAAGTGATGGCTCTAGTGACTGCAGGTGAATGGGATGTCAATAAACAATTTTTAGATGTGTACTTCAGTCTTGATTCTAAGGCAGTACTGACGGCATTCTCTAATGACAAGATCCCTTGGATTGTGATAAATAGATGGAAGAGAATACTGAAAGAAATGAGGAGCATCTGTTTTAAACACACTTACAGAGAGGCTAATTCATCCGCTGATAAGTTAGCTAAGAAGGGTACAACTCTGAATAGGGGTGAAGTGATTTATTATGAAGACAAACCACAATTCATTGGCAGGCTGGAAGAAGAGAACACTCCATATTTCAGATTCTTTTAAACTTTTAGTGTTGTAAATATTTTTTTTCCAGTTATTTTCAGTTTGCTTTGTTGCATTTTCAATTAGTCTTGGCATGTCTTGACTAATACTTTGGATATTTTTGGTTATAAATAAATATGATTTAGCAACAAAAAAAAAATCATGCCGGTGATGCACATGAGGTGCAGAGGGAAATGCATTATTAGAGTTGCTGATAAATCATTAGTGGAGAATACCCATATTTACATCAAGCGAGGCACCAGACCAAAAATTCTTTGTAGATGACTAAAGAGCTTTCTTTTGAGTGTGTGTTACCGTACATTAATTCTGGGTAGAATGGTGAGCTACCCAACTTCACATCATTTTCAGCACTATTTTTAATCTCTTGAGTGCTAATTTTTTCAATCATGAGGGTGACGTCTATAGATGAAAGCCTCCTTCTTGTAGTTTGATTTGCAGTTAGCACCATTCTCTCTACAACAACACGTCCATAGAAACACCATCATCATCAACAAGGGAGCGACATCAAAATCTACAAGGAAAGTTGAAGACGTTTAAGGTTTACAAGCAACAATACAAGGAACAACAAATTTCAAATCCAAGTAAAGCAACAAACAACGAGCAGATTTTTATATACATGTTGAAGACTTACATACAATGAGCATAATTCTATATCCAAGTATGAAGACTTATTTTCAAGAGCGAAGATTATCAAAAGATGGGAATTATTGAAGTTTATGATACGAAGACAATACAAGTTGTGAAGATTCAAGCGGTAAGGTACTTTTCCCACGGCCATGGTTTGTTTTATTTTTACTTTATTTTTTATATTTTTTTTTCTTGTCTCGATAAAATAAAAAAAATTAAAAAAAAAATTAAAAAAAAAAAGGAAAAAAAAAATAGAAAAGAAAAAAAAAAGGAAAAAAAAATGAGACAAGAGAAAAATTTATTATTGTTTTTAGTTTTTTTTTAATAAGCCGTGGGGGAGGAAAAATATATCAAGAAGTTTCAAGCGACAAGGATTTTAAGATAAAGAGTTACAAATTGTCCAGGATCTATGAAGTTCAAGAGTATATCATCAACAGTTGAAGACCGAAGACGAAGACTAAGAAGATGAAGAAGACGAGACGAAGGAAGACGTTTCTATTGGATGCTGTGAGAGTGGTGCTATCATTACTGCCGATCAAATGTGAAGGTGAGTGAGTACTCCCATCCTTGCATATGGTTGATTTCCTTTCTTAGAGATCATCAGAAAAATCTTTTATTTCCCACGATCTTGTGGGGTCTCCAGAAATTATTTCGGAAGGTTTCCTTCCACCATTCAACGTGTGTAAGATTTCTATCTTCACTCCTATCTGCACACATGTGAGACCCATAAAAAAACTGTCTTTTTTAGCGCAATTATCATAAAACCCTATTGGTGAGGCAGAAGTCGAGGCGAAATGCTTATTGATCGCTCTCAAACACGCGTTCTCTCATTATGGTGTGGTTATTTCTCACTCAACATTTAAGAATGAGAATATGTTCTTTGGTATTTCTAACTTCTTATTACTAGCATGCAGAAACTCTATGTCCTCATAGCTCTTTGGATGCTTGGGATGATGGAACGCTTGGTAAGTTGGAAGTATAGGTTTTGTGCGTATCTCTCTCGTAAACCCTCACGAGACTATAACTCGTCCGCTAGCACCTAGGGGTTTAAAGGCTTGTTATACATGCTAAGTGTAACCGTATCCTCGACGACATGGAGTTGTTGTATTTTAGTTTGGTTTAGTTTGCTCGAGGACTAGCAAAGTCTAAGTGTGGGGGAATTTGATAGGTGTTTAAAACACCTTGATTAACTATCTATTGTTTATGCTTTCTTTGCTATTTCTCTTGTAAATTTTGTATATTACGCTTGTTTTTAAGTTTTGTAGGTATTTGGAGTCATTAGAGTAAAAGCAGAAGAAATATGAGAAAAAGGTGCGAAACTGTCATTTCATAGGCAAATGATATTGGGAGCCCAACATAGGATAAGGGGCAACCATCTGACAGATTACTAAAGACAGCCAATTGTTCATTAAGAGCCACAATCATTCTATAATTCACAAATCAAAAGAACCAGGTCGAGCAAAAATTATTCACACATCAGTCTTGCCTCGTTCTCACTGCTGCCAAGGTTCTCGCAGCTGGTTGCCGTAGCTTGTGCGAGTACTTGCCAAGGGTTAGTACAGGTTTGTAAGCCAAGTGTAACAAGGAAGAGTTGTACACTGTTTTGTTAACAAACACGACCAGGCCAGAGAGTGGAGTTGATGCCGTGAATTTGTGGGTATGTTAGAAGAGATACAGATCAGTTTAGAAGCCAGTATGGAAAAGGAAACTTGGGTGTGTGATGGATTCAAAGTTACATCGAATTTAAGAGACATCTGGTTCGAGTTTCAAACCCCATAAGTAGAGAAGAAGACAAGCTTTCTGTCATTGATATTGAAGACGATTGGCAGCTGATTATGGTGTGTTTTAAGTGCTCACTGATGTTTATGAAAATGGGTTTGTTTATAATTCGAAGTCTTGCAGGTTAAAGAGAATTTATACAATAGTAGAATGGTTATCTCTGAGCTACCAGTTTCGTGCACACAAGATGTTTGTAAGAAGGACTGAGCCACCAGTGTTGCACATTCAAGTTTAGTTACAATTAGGTGTTGAATCCAGGTTTGCCGTCAGCTAAACATTGTTCTGGTGGGTCTCTAAATGGTTAGTCGAGAGAGTCAGATGTAAACACAACTCAGTGCTTGTACTTCAGAGAGAAAAGGATTTGGTAATGCTTCAATCCGGAGACACAGGGAAGGCTTGAGTTGCTGCCTTTAACTGTAAAAAAGAATGGAGATCTGTTGTTGTTCAAAGCCTGCAGAAATATGGAGATTGTTTAGCATTTTCGAATGAATTATAGTCTGTGCAGATGGGTTGGTCTCAGATTCGAAAGAAGAGGACCTTTTTTTGTAGTTCACTGCACCAGTTCACGCCGTCAACAACCCATGGTTCAAGGCTCGTCTGTAATGGTTCTGTGGGGGTTTTGCCATGGTTCAGTGGCTAAGGATTAGGAGGGACGGAAGTTTAGCCGAGAAACTATCCAAGTGTGCAAGCTTTTGCCGTCAGTTTTATGTGAATGAATGGTTATAGATTGGCGGTGATTTAGAGTTTGGGACGAATTAGGAAACTGGGGTTTCTGTCTGTTTCGAATTTGCAGGATTGAGTAGAACACAAGGCAAAACTGAGCTATAAAAGAAGAACCCTACTGCCAGGAAAAATCATTTAATCTTATACCCCCTCTCACGCCTGCTTTGCATCACCACCGGAGAGGAGCTCTCTGCTCCTCTCCAATCATCACCACGAGCTGCATTCACATCACCTGCATCTCACAGCATATCCACCGCATACCTCCATCATCTGCATCCCCACCTGCACTCTCACCATCCACAACATACACTATCACTAGTCTTTACCACTTCACCTGCATAGCATCAGCTCGCATCTCCGTTAGTAGTCACAGTTTACCAGACCATCATAGCAGCAATACAGCCACCATCGGAGCACTGCCAGGCCTGAGTTCACGACTACAAATCACATCTACCACCACTGTCTGTTCCATACACCACCAGTGCT
Source organism: Papaver armeniacum (assembly GCA_023531295.1). NCBI lineage: Eukaryota > Viridiplantae > Streptophyta > Magnoliopsida > Ranunculales > Papaveraceae > Papaver > Papaver armeniacum. The sequence goes on from JAJJWW010004180.1 coordinate 712,453, forward strand.
TTAGGGTCAATAGTTCACAAACCATCGCAAGTTACAGCACCACGCCAGTGATCGGTTGTCAGCCAAGCAAAAATAATTTAAGTTCTTTCACTTCACAATTATAAATAGTAGTATAGTTATGAGAACAGATTCGTTCCACAGGGAGATATGGGTTATTATTCGTATTTGAAAACTTAAGTAAACTGGGGGGATTTTGGTTGTTCAAAGTAAATTAAACTAAAAGTTGTAAATAGTTGAGAAAATATCAGAAGAGAAAAGCTTGGTTAAGGAATTAGCCATCCATCATTACACATGCTACTCAATTAAGCATTTAATATCATCATCACTCTCTTACAATACCAATAACTCTAAAATATCCCCAATCGGTGTAATACTTCGTTACGTCTCCTAATATCAACACATATTGCAATCGATAACACATGAATTATTTTTCATCAAATAACCTAATGCTCATTGCTAATAGATTCAACTTGAGAAAATCATTAAGGTCTCTGTGAGACGAGTTACTCATAGGCAATACATACACAATCGTGTCATATTCAACCTAGGTCAAGTTTTACTTATGACTTCCTTAACGATTCACACCGCTAGTAATCACAAATCACTACTTATTATTAGGATTCTTGACAGATATCTAAGTTTCCTAATTAGTTGTAGACAAGTTATTAAGATATTCAATTTGCAACTTAAATATACGAAACAACTAACCATATTAAATGAACACAATCATTCAATTATTATGCGTAGTAAAACATGAACGATATTTGAGAGTGAATAACGAGATTAGTGCATCAATTGAATAACATGCTTATGACTTAGGTTTACATCCTTAACCAAATAGAAAAGTTTAGTTCATCATAATGGAGTTTATGAAAATCAAAGGAGAGGAAATATAGAACACAAACTACAATAGCATAAGATCTTTATCCACTGTTGCTTCTGTTGCAATAAACTTTCAGCTACTGCTAAATCGATTAAACTCCTTAAGCTTCCGTTTTTCTCTGAGGAATTTCGTCGAACAGGTAGTGTGCGTAAAAACTAGTGTGAGAAGGTATGTTTTGGTTGCGATTTGGACCTTTATTTATAGCAATTTAACCCTGCAAATTCGAATCTGATAACCACACAACAATCCTAAACCGCCATAAACACTGAAACGCGCTTAAATCTTCACCATTCATCTCCAAAATCGACGGCAAGAAGGGTACTTGGTGGCTGTTTTTCAGCTGAAAATATCAATCCAATTCCAAGTAAATCTCATCAATTCTCCAAATTCTCGTTCAAGTCTTCGAATTCAACAAAAACCCAAGTTCCCTAACCGTCTTACTCTCAAAAACACCACCTAATCTCCTCAATTCTTCATCCAACCAATGGCAGCAACCTAATCCTTCTTCCATTGAATTTTCGTCCAAGTTTTAAATCCTGAAACAAATCAAACTCCCTCGATTCATACCCATCAGTTCCTTGATTATCTCGAACTGATATAGCACCTCTTAATCCTCTACATTCGCAACAACAATTTTATCTCATTTTCCCATGTTTTGTCTCCCAAGAACACTGCCCGTAAGAAGATCTGGTCATGAAATTTGAATAGAAACTAATCGCCCCTCAACAAAAGTTAGAGTGCCTATAACATCCGCCCTTAAAACCATTTAGAATCTTCACTTCCTGTACATGTATTTCAAGAGAGAAATGTGATCTCCCCTTAGCGGCTCCAGTAGTGGTAATAATAACGAGCACCCCTTATCATTTCCTGAACTCCCAATAACAATTTCCCGTGAATTGACATATTTACCCTTTTGGCCTTCCAAGTTCTTGTTTTGCTCGTAACTTCTTCATACAATTCTTTCGCCATTGGCTTCGTCTATTCGTCCTCTTCAAGATGAAAAATAGAAATCATGTACCTGAACGAGCTCCACATGGTCTTTGTCCCTTCTCCACTTGTAGATAGCTTCAATTATTGCACAATTAAATGCCTAATTCACTTCTTTTGGATGATTCACCTAATAAAACACAAATAAGAGAAAACAAGCGTAATATACAATAATTTGCAAGAAAATCAACAAATACTAGCATGGAATTGACACCAAATATATGTGAAATATGCACTTATCAAATCCCCCCACACTTGCCTTTTGCTAGTCCTCGAGCAAACTAAACTAAACTACAACAAATCCTTGTCGTTGAGGACACGGTTGCACTTAGCATGTGCAACAGGCCTTTAAACCCCTAGGTGTCCCTAGTGGACGAGTTATAGTCTCGTGAGGGCTTACGAGAGGTATACCCACAAAACCTACTCTAGCTTCAAAGCGTTCCAGCTTCCTAAGCATCCAAAGAGCTATGAGGACATAGAGTTTCTGCATGTTAGTAATAAGAAGTTAGAAATACCAAAGAACATATTCTCATTCTTAAATGTTGAGTGAGAAATAACCACACCATAATGAGAGAACGTGTGTTTGAGAGCGATCAATAAACATTTCGCCTCGACTTCTGCCTCACTTAAAAAGATTTTATGATAATTTCACTCAATAAGACGGCTTTTTTATGGGTCTCACATGTGTGCAGGTAGGAATGAAGAGAGAAATCCTACACACGTTGAATGGTGGGAAGGAAACCTTCCGAATTATTTCTGGAGACTCCACAAAATCGTGGAAAATAAAAATATTTTTTCTAATGATCTCTAAGAAAGGAAATCAACCACTATAGCAAGGATGAGAGTACTCACCACCTTCACATCCGATCAGCAGTGACGAAAGCACCACTCTCATAGGATCCAATAGAAACGTAGTCTTCAGCTCGTCTTCTTCATCTTCTTGGTCTTGGTCTTCGTCTTCGGTCTTCAACTGTTGATGATAAACTCTTGAACTTCGTAAAACTTCGACAATTTGTAACTCTTTCTCTTCAATTCCTTGTTGCTTGAAACTTCTTTATAGATTTTTCTTCTTCCCCGTGGCTTTATTAAATGAATACAAAAAAGAAATACAAACCAAAATAATACAAAGAATTTCTCTTGTCTTATATATATATATATATATATATATTTTCTTTTTCATTTTTTCATTTTTGCATTTTTTTTTAACAAGAGAAATAACTACAAACTGAATATAAAATAAACAATGAAATTGTTATGGCCATGGATAAGTACTTTACCGCTTGATTCTTCACAACTTGTATTGTCTTCGTATCATAAACTTCATTATAGTTCTCATCTTTTGATTTTCTTCGCTCTTATAAATAAGTCTTCAACATGAATACATAATTCCACTCCTTATGTGTAAGTCTTCAACATGTATATAAAAATTTGCTCATTGTATGTTGCTTTACTTGGATATGAACTTTGCTCTTCCATGTATTGTTGCTTGTAAACCTCAAACGTCTTCAAATTTCCTTGTAGATTTTGATGTCGCTCCCTTGTTGATGATGGTTGTGTTTCTATGGACCTGTTGTTGGCAAGAGAGAGAGAGAGAGAGAGAATGGTGCTAACTGCAAATCAAACTACAAGAAGGTGGTTTTCATCTATAGACGTCACCCTCATGATTGAAAAAATTAGCACTCAAGAGATCAAAGAGTAGTTCTTCTATTGGTGGGAGGTTGGGTAGCTCACCATTCTACCCGGAATTAACGTACGGTGACACACACTCAAAAGAAAGCTCTTTAGTCAGCTACCAAGAAAATTTGGTCTGGTGCCTCTGTTGATTTGAAAATAGGTAGTCTCCACTAATGATTGATTAGCAACTCTAATAATGCATTTCTCCCTGCTCCTCATTTGCATCACCGGCATGATTAAATCCATTATTTAACACTCTAACAAGCAAGAAATCTAAACGTAGTTCCCTAACACTTCCAAGTTCAGTCATGTTGGTCAGAATTCTCTATGTAAACATATATAGAAGTATGCTAGTGACAGGGCCGGCCCTCCCCTTAAAGCAAGCAAAGCGGTGCTTGGGGCCTCAAATTTTTGGGGGCCACAATTTTTGTTTCACCCGTATTTTTTTTCTTCCAGCCGCATGTTTAAAAGACCGGCCAGTTGTGAAACAAGATATTAAATCGGAAAAGAGAAGTTAATAAAGAGTAAGTGGTTTATAGGTTCATAAATTCATGTACGTATGATGTGATGTTATTTTCCTTGAAAAACAATTGATTCAATTGTTAGTGTTATTTCTTCTTGAATCATATTTCTATTTGTATATGTTTTTGGCTTTTTGGGTAAACCCGAATCCCTAGATAGAGTAATTTGATTTAGTTTAATTAGAGATTTTTAGTTTGTCTTGTTTGTCTAATTTTTTTCAGATGGAATCATGATTCATTAAACATACGATAGTAGTGGATGCACTATCAGTGACATAGTGCATGTTTCGCTAGTCTACATGATTCCAGAAGTCAATTAGGAACCTGAGATAACTAAATTAATGATCTTTTTCATACTTAAAGCTTTTATTTTGGGGTCAAGGAGGCAACCTAAGTTTCTGGTAGCATCAAGGTGAGTTTTCAAATTTCAACTAAAGTATTAAGTTGAATTCCGTGCTCTTTGTTTTAGGAAGTACAATATGGGAATATATATATATATCAAATTTTTGCAAGATTTTATCTTGAACTGTGTTTGAAATGGAGACGTTAGGTTGTTTTGAGAAATTCTTGCATAACCTCAATACCTAGTTAGTTGTGGCTTATAGGCTATAGATATGTGTTTGTGTTTTGATACAAGTTATTTTAGAATATTTTTAAAACTTGTATTTGGACTTTAAAAAGAAAGAATGAGAAATAGAATCTCGTTTTTGTACTGACAACCCATTTCATGACTGATAGTTCATCTTCTCCCCACTAGTGATCAAGTACTGAGTTAATTACGGGCTCATTGTCAGTGATCATTTAGCATCAGGGGAATACCTTGTCATTTGTTTCCATGTACTCATATTTCACAGTCCACTTATGCATGCTATTGGAAATTTGTGAGTTCTTGATTCTCTTTTGGTCCTTATTCTACGGATAACAAGTTAAAAGCTCAAAGAGTGTTTTGCTAGTTTATTTAAAATGAAATCTTTGCGATATGTGGTTTATTTTTATCAACAAGAGGCCACAAATTTTCTTTTGCATTAGGCCACAAAAAATGCAGGACCGGCCCTGGCTAGTGACTCTAAAATATCTACAAGTTGGAGGTTTTATGTAAAAATATACAAAATTTTGAAAAATCTAGGCAAAAAGCTAAAAACTCTATATGCAAAATACTCCCCCAACTTAAACTTCACATTGTCCTCAATGTGCAAAACTGAAAATTCTGAATTCTGACGTAGCAGCAGATAAAACACGAAAACTGTACAAATTGGTAAGGAAATTGGAAAAACACCATTTCACAAAAGTTGTTCGCCTACGTCTTTTCTACAAAGTGTCCAAAGGGCACTGTGTTTCGACAAATGGTCTGACAGTTATGGTCTCTGGACTGAACTACGTGCAGTCTGAATTTTTCTGACGAAAAGGTATTCGTCAATATTTTCTTCAAAAAAAAAATTAGAAAAAATTATGGACTCTACGAAATTAAACGTGGGGATGCAAATATGATATGTAAATAATATAAAATGAAAATAAAAGGGTTTAAGATACAAAAACTATGGGTTGCCTCCCATTAGCGCTTGGTTTAACGTCGTCAGCCTGACTGTAGACTCTTTGGCTACTCCTTAGCCTGCGTCTAAGACATTAGCATGAACATCCGAATGAACATCGCTAGGATACCGCATTGCTCCAAAATATTGAAGTGAATCTTTTCATCATCAAATTCCATAGTGAGCGTTCCTTTTTCAACATCAATAACGGTTTTGGTTGTTTTCATGAAAGGCCTCCCCAGTAGCAGCAGTATAGATGCATCAGAGCCGTTATCCATTTCCAATACACAGATATCAGCTGGAAATACGAGTTGATTCACCTGCACAAGCATATCTTCAATACTACCTCTAGGGTAAACATTAGTACAATCAGCTAGTTCAAGAACAATACGGGTTTCTTTCAAAGGACCCAAATTCAAAGACTCGTAAATAGATGCAGGCATAATATTAACCGATGCTCCTAAATCAAGCATGGCTTTTCCAAAACTTTTATTACCAATCACAACAGGTATATCGAAACTACCAGGATCCTTGCATTTAGGTGGGAGTTTCTTTTGGAGGATAGCAGAAACGTTTTCCCCCATACTCATCACCTCATTACCGGTTAATCGTTTCTTCCTGGTGCATAGGTCTTTCAAAACTCCTGCGTACTTAGGAACTTGCCTAATTGCATCTATCAACGGGATATTCACATGAATCTTTTTGAATATATCTAAAATCTCCTTGTCTTGTTCCACCTTTTTAGCATTATCGAACCTGCGAGGAAAAGGTAAAGGAGGAACATAAGTTGAAACAAGAGGTTTAGAGTTTGTTTTAGGTACCTCATCGGTTTGGGAAGAGTTAGTAATCTCTTTCTCCAAAACCGTCCCCTTGGGGTCTCAGCTTTTCTCAGCATCTTCTGGTTCTCAAGTAAATGTTGATAGTTAAGGTGAGCAAATATTACTCATTCGATGGATTGATTGTTGAATATTGATAATTAAACCAATATTCCTTAGTCTGAGCAAATATTGCTCATCTGAGCAAATGTTGCTCGTTTGATGAATTATTAGTAGCAGGACCAAAATAAAATATTAATTTAAAATACTGAACCGAGTATAATTAATAAAAATGTTGATCATGGGATCAACATAAAATTATTAGCGTTTGAATCTGGAGTTATGAACCTTGGATTCGAAACCCTAATTCGATCAATGATGATCAATTGATGATTTATTGAAAATCAACCACGAAGTAAAGGAGGGACGGCTACATGGGATGATGGATCGACCATGTAGCACCCAGATGCTCGAGTGAGCAAATACCAAAGTCTCTTGAAGACCAATTGCTGAGAGGATGATTAAATGCTGGTTTAATCATTTATTAAAAATAATGCTCGTCTGAGCCTTAGGTGATAAAACCTAATTATGAAGAGATGAGGGACCGACCAAGGGGTCATGAAACCGGCCCTGGTTGGTCACGGGACCGAATGACGATCGTTTTATGAAATTCCTAATTGTTTGGAAGAGTTTGAATCTAATGTGAACAAATTAGGTCAAATGATGAAAATATGTGGGATCGGCTTCTTGCAAGCCAAAGAGACAACCTTGGTCGGTCAAGTCACCAAAGTGTTCGTGTCCCAGTCCTGTGAATTTTGATATTTTCTGATGCGCGTTTGAGCAACATTTTGAGAAAATATGAAGAAATCAGGGTTTTTGCTCAAACTGAGGAAACTTCATAAGACGAAGGAAATAATAATAAAATGAGGGAATCATGAAGTGTGGGACCGGCTATGGCCATGGCATGGCCGGTCGGCCAATAAGCCCGGTCCCATGGCACTTTTCCTAATTTTATGTTATTTTCATGATTTTAAGGAAATATCATGAAATCAAGGAATTTGTTGAAACTAAGGAATTTCCTTGAAGTGAAGGAGTTTCCATGAGATGAAGGAAACAATAATATTAATAATAATAAAATAAGGGGCGTGTGGGTCCGACCACGACTAGGGCATGGTCGGACGGCTAGGGCCTTATCCCGTGAGCCTTCCCTAATTTTATATTATTTTCATGATTTTAAGGAAATATCGTGAAATCAAGGAGTTTGTTGAAACTAAGGAGTTTTCCTTGAAGTGAAGGAGTTTCCATGAGATGAAGGAAACAAATAACATTAATAATAATAAAATAAAGGCGTGTGGGACCGGCTAGGGTCCGGTCTCGCGAGTCTTCCCTAATTTTATCTCGTTTCCTTAATGTGAAGGAAATATCATGAAATCGAGGAATTTCATGGGATCAAGGAAATAATAATAATAAAATAATAAGGAATGCAAGGTGTGGGACCGGCCACAACTAGGGCATGACCGGCCGGCTAGTGAGCTCGGTCCCGCGACACCTTTCCTAATTTTTATTATTTCCTTGATGAAGGAAACACCATGAAATTGAGGAGTTTCCTTGAAACGAAGGAATTTTGTTCAAATGAGGGAATTTTCATGAAATCAAGGAAAAATAGTAAAATATGATAAAATATAGAATTGGGCGTGGGACTGGCCACGGCACGACCGGCCGGCCGGTGGGCCCAGTCCCCTAGCGCCTTAGCTAATATTTTATTATTATTATTTTTCTTCCTATTTTGCATAGGTTCATCGTTCCTTCGTGTTTTGGAATGCTCGTTCGTGCATTCAGGTGCTCGTTAGTGCATTATTGTTGAGTACACTTGCACCATTTTGGTCGGGGCTTACTCGGCTCAGATGCCCGTACGTTGAATATTTATCACTAACTCATGGAATTCTACTGGGAAGAACCACAAATTGAAGTAATGGAATATTATGAAGAACGTAGAATATTTCTGAATATTCAGTTAATGAATTTAAGGATTAGAAATAATTAATTGATGGCTTTATACTAGCAGGCATGCCTTCTATGAGCATTAATTATTAGAGGATTGGGTGATATGAGCTAGTTGAAGCGTCATATTTATTATGTATAGTATAGTCAGGGAAAACACGTTGTTGCATCCTGAAGACGTTATCGCTCTATACTAGCAGGCAAGCTGTCTAGGAGCCGTCCAATCATAATGATTCTATACACATGTATTTTATATAGTCAGGGAAAACATTGTTACATCCTGAAGACGTTATCACTCTATACTAGCAGGCAAGCTGTCTATGAGTCGTTCAATCGTTCGATTCTATATAAAAGTAATTACTGAAATTGCTCAGTATTCATGAGATATGCCGTTGCCTCAGTTGAGAGACTGCATATTCACGTAAGCTCTGAGAGATAATATACTCAGTCAGAGATTCTTGTGGCATGAGCTTTCATGCTTCAATGAGAGACATGAGCCTCAATACTCATCTGATTGCTGGATCAGGAGCATGTACAATTATGGTTTTACGATTTTATCCTTTGTCGAAAATCCACCATCTACATTAAGTCCCCTGCTTAGTGAGGGATAGTCATGTTCCTCAGTCAGCACTGGATGGTGATTTTTTTTTGTTAGTTACAGACGAAATAAGTAATTGAACTTAGTCGTAAGATAGGATGTTACCGGATTTTCGATTGCATGAGCGAACCATGGCTTGAATGAATTTCCCAGTGGTATGATAGAGCATCGTCTAACGAGCGTAAATTGGTGTAGCACTGATGAGTGCCAAATATTGCATATTTATACACATTTTTATTGGCATTTTACTCATCTTTTGTGCTCAAGAATCAGATATTATCCCAGATTCTGTATTTTCTTTGTTTTCAAGAATAAATATTTGTATTAATTAATTTTGTGTTTTTAGGTAATAAATAAAGCTCGGAGAAAATGCGGAACCAAAAGAGCAAAGAATTGGAGACAAGCATCTATGGAACAGAGAGCCAAAGCCCGCGCGCGAATCAGTTGCAACCCAACAAGGAAGACATGGGCTAGAGCTACCCATGACCCGGATCCGAACCCGCTCACCCCGAGCCGTTGAGATCTCGTCTTGCTGCATCCTACGGTCGCTCCATCACTTACATCATTTCTTGATGCCTCCGCTCAACACCAAATCGCCCCGAGTCGCCTTCAGCCGTTCAGATCTTCCCCAGCCAAATCCAACGCTCGCTCCATCCTTCACATCGTCTCCTCGCTGCACCCGCTTCACAACAAAACACCCTACACCTATACCACTCGAGCAAATCCATTTTCACTCCCATCTTTCTCTTTCTTCTCCCACGATTTCTCAGAGAAAACCCATGCCTTACCTTCACCTTCACCCACACCTTTCACTGAGCCATCACCATCTCCATCATCACCTTGCCCGACAACAACACCAGAAGCTCCTGCAGTCATCTCCATGCCCTAGTTCGCACTGTCTCCACCTTTAGCTTCTCCAACCCTAGAAGCTAGGGTTGAGGAGGCAGATTGGGATTAGGGTTTTATCCAACAACCCCCCGCATGATCGATTGAGAGGTCAGAGACGCAACAAGGCAGAGGCACCAGGTTTGGGTCATGGATTATTGATTATTTTGAGTGTTTTGAGAGTATAAATTGAGGTTTGATATGAAAGAGAAAACTTAGTCAATTTTAGGGTTCATATTTATTTTGCAATTTTAATTCAAAGTCTGTTTTTATGTTCATCATGTGCTAAATTTACTTAGCTAGGATTGATATGAAACCCTAATTTAATGTTCTGATTTTCAACTTCATTTGAATTATATTGTGTATGTTTAAATGATAAGAGAGTTTCAATGTTAACACCTCAATGCCCTACTCTCACAATGAATGTCATGCATCCATTGTAGTTAGGTTTACATTGTGTTGAGTGTGTTCAGCTCATATTTTAATTGTTATTGCTATCTCTTAGATTAGTTGTGCTTAACTAGACATCTAATGCTCGAGTAGTATTTCGAGCCGATAATTGAAACCTCAATTGGTGAAACCCCTTAGGTATGTGGTAGCCTGACACACTTCCTTTGCCTGTAATAGGAACAAGAATTCTCAAGTTAGTTGAAGCTCATAACTTGAAATAGGGTGGATTTGATAATCCTAGTGCCTGTCATATCATCATTTGTATTTCATCTTGCCTTAGTTGTGTAATCTCCAACTCAGTCATAAAGACTATAAACAAACTCATAAAATTGTGTCCCTTTCCATAGAAATCAGTTAAGAAAGCTCAAAATCAATCCTTGTACACTCTAGTTCTCTGTGGTTCGACCTGTGCTTGCCACTGCCTACAAAGGCACTGTGCACTTGCAGATAAGACGTAGGAAATACGCTTTTAAGCTCCTACCAAGTTTTTGGCGCCGCTGCCGGGGAACTGGTAGTGTGCCTTGTTGTTCATTAGCTTACTCCACTGATTTCATTCTTCTCTGTATATATGTGTTTAAACCTCCCCTGTTTACCATCTGTTATTAGTATACTTAGTTAATTGTATATTGTTGCTATCATCTTTGTATTAGTAAGCATCTTTGTATTAGTTGTTATCTTCATCATTGCCTCTGAAAAGTAAATTAGTGCAGCATATTAAGTTTAAGTTTTTATTTTCAGTTTATTTGCATAACTGCACCTTATTTTGTCATCCCATGTTGTTAGCTTAATGTATCAACCACCCTTGTATCATCCTTCACATCTGGTTAGCTTTAGTTGTAGTGTTGTTAAACTCTGCATCTCCATCTCATCTTGTAATTTTTCATTTACTCTAGGCCTGCAGTTTACTTAGCTGATTTGCATCATAACTTGTACATCTCTGCCTCAACCAAGTATAGTGGCTGCCTTTCATATTGCAAATATTGTATCCTGTAGCTTGATTCTTACTTTGAGCATAGCCCTGAGCTCTGTCATTGTAGCACTATAGCTCTGTTGATTAAATTGTGCAGTATTGAGCACTGAAGCTTGATGTTGAGTTACAGGTACATGCTGAGCTAAAGCAAAACCAAGGAGGAGAAACAAAGGAGCAGAACCCATTGGTGGAATAGCCTAAACCCAGTTTTATACTGGTGGTATTGTTCTCTAAACCCCATTTCTCGCCCTGTGTTGTATGCATGAGCTATTGCTAGACTTTGAACCCTGTGAGCCATCTACCCTTGCTAGCTCCCTGAAGCTGCAAGCTGTGAGCTTAGCCTGTGAAAACTAAGTGAAGTCAACTGAGTGAGTTGACTCCACAGAACCTGTGAACTATCTGCTATATACAATCAACATTTTCTTCCCAGTCAACCTTACTCTGTTGAGCTAAATTGCTCTGTGATCTTTGCTGGACCTTGATATCTGCTTAACCTTGAGCATAACCGGTGAGCCAGCCACCACCTTGCTAGCCCCCTGAAGCTGCAAGTTTGGAGCTACCCCTGACAACCAAGTGTGGACAGACCATGACACCCTGAAGTTGTGAGCATTGGAGTCATCTAACCCCTGTGTGACCTGAGCAGAATCTGTTTTGTTCATGAGCTGACCCATTTGCCACATCTGTAAGGTCCATACTTACATTTGAGCAAACCTTGAGCTTACCCAAGTGTAGAGCTTTATCCTGTTGACTTGCTAAGTCATTTGACCTGCAATCTCTGAGCACTTGAGATCACTCGACTAGGTTGACCCCCGAGCATCCGTAAGGTGTTAACATTGATACATTTGAAAAATCTGTGTAGTCTATACCCGAACTGTCTTTGATCCATTAACTTTATCTTTGGTTGTGAACTTGTTTTGCAAATATCCGTGCAACAATAATCAGTAATCTGTGTGTGAACTTTTGGTGATTGAATGAATGTCAAGTAGTAGAATTTGAGTTGCAGTTGACTTGTTTTTCAAATACACCTCCCAGCACTTGCTTCACCATTGAGTGAGCACATCCATTAACCCAGTGCACCACACAATTTTACTCTATTTGTTCATCTTCCAAGCTGTGCTGAGCAAACCAACCAGCACATTACTTGTGTTTCGTCTGCTTCACTCTAAGCTGTTGCACTGTAAGCCTGCCCTACTCTGTGTGTGCTTAATTCTGTGAGAGCTGCCATCCCAGGCTGTCAACCTGTGACCAGCCAGTGCTGTGTTGATAGCACAAGTTGCACTGATCTGTGCAACATAAACACTGGGCTGAATATATCCCAGAACCCAGTTACACTCTTAATTTCAGCCCACATAACTTGGCCTTCACTGCTGGGCTGCATAAACAGAAACCCGACATGGGCCGAACCCTTAACAGCTAAGCCCACAACACCACATCTTTTGGGCTATGCACATCAGCTGAGCCCAATCATCTGGGCTGTGCAAACAATCAAAACCTACACCTTTTGGGCTGGGATCAACCTATTCAGTTGGGCTTCACAACTTCAAAAAGCTATCCTTTGGGCTTGAATCTTGCATTAGTGGGTCATTTTTGAGTTTTTGCTTTTCTGTGTTGAAAGTAATTGTATGCTAACATGATAGATGCGCTAGCTAGGCTATGATTGTGTCTTTTAGAGACCAAACAAATCGACTAGTTAGAATCCGCCCGGACGAAATCGTAAGCATACCCAGTTCTTCAACCGAAAACCCAAGCCCAGACCTATTCGAAATGTAGAAACCATGGGTGATGAACCAAACCAACCCCGTAGTCTCAAGGACTACATGTACCCAACTAGGGCAAGCCAGCCCTCTTGCATCATTAGCATTTGATGCTTGTCGGTTTGAACCGAAAGCAAGCACCATTCATATGCTACCCGTGTTTAGAGGGGTCGATCTTTGAAAACCCCTACCATCACGTGAGAGACTTTGAGGATATTTGTGGGACTCTGCGTTTTAACCAAATGCCAGAGGAGTCCCTCAAATTGAGATTGTTTCCTTTTTCTCTGAAAGACAAAGCCAAGTCATGGCTACATTCCCTACAACCACAGTCCATTAGAACCTGGGATGACCTCACAAAAGAGTTTTTCAAAAAGTTTTTCCCCAACCATAAGACGGCGACAATTCGCCAAAGTCTAAATGGTTTTGTGCAATTAGAAGACGAAACTCTAGCAAAATACTTGGAGAGATTCAATGAATTATTACTCCAATGTCCCCACCATGGTTTTGAAAAATGGAGACTCGTCCAAATCTTGTATGAGGGTCTAGATGTTAGAACCCGTACCACAGTGAGTCAATGTGCAATGGTGCATTTATTGACAAGAGTGCTGATGACGCTTGGACTTTCTTAATCGAAGTCGCTGAAAAGACTCAACAGTGGGAGTCCATCCGTGAACCGAGAAGGACTACCCCTGTGCAAAATGTTCATAGAATCGAGTCTGACTTTGAGGGAAATGCAAAAATGACATCTTTGGCCCGGAGAATAGAAGTGCTTGAGTTGGAAAAGAATGTAAAATCTAATGCCCCTACTCTCCGTGACCAAATTGATATGGCCACTTGTGCCGCATGCCATAGTTCTGACCACTTAGTGGACAGCTGTCCGGACTTGCATGCATTTCAAGAGTCCAAAACCGAGCAAGCCAATGCGTTATACCATAGGCAAGAGAACAACCCGTATTCTCAAACCTATAACCCAGGGTGGAGGAATCACCCTAACTTCTCATGGTCCAAGGGACCAGTACAAGGGGGACCAACACATAACAACCAAGGATACTCATATCCTAGAAACCCCCAAGTACCACCACACCCTCGCACTCAGAGAGAAAAAGACTAGCTTGGAAGACTGTGTCGTTCTGTTAACCCAAGGTCTTTCAAAACTTGAGAAAACTACCGACCAACGTCTCACAAACCTAGATCTTAAGATAGGGCAAATCTGTGATGCATTGAATGAGAGAGAGAAAGGAAAATTCCCTAGTCAACCCCAACAAAATCCAAAGACTGTGTTTCAGGCAGGCTCCTCTACCTGCAATGAAACTTCACATAGTCAAGCAAATGCTGTCACCACTCTCCGTAGTGGTAGAATTGTTGAGAACCATGTAGGTGTACCACCTTCAAGCGAGTCTACATCAGACTCCCAAGTACACACAACACCACCGGAAACATCTACTGTAGAGAAAGAATCTGAGCCCATTGAGAAAACCAAGAGTCCTACTAATATAGATGTTCATGTGCCAAGTCATGTTCCTGTTGCTCCATTTCCACAACGGTTGGTGCAACAGAAGGGGGGTACCCAATACAACGAGATGTTGGAATTGTTCAAAAGAGTTAACATAAACATTCCATTTCTCGAAGCAATCAGGCAAATACCTGCCTATGCTAAGTTTTTGAAGGACCTGTGCACACAAAAGCGAAAGCTTCATGTGCATAAGCGTGCCTTTCTCACCGAGCAAGTAAGTTCAATTATTCAAAACAAAACACCACCTAAGTTTAAAGACCAGGTGTAGCCCAACTATCTCTTGTACTATAGGTGAGCATACAATCAGAAAAGCTTTATTGGACTTAGGAGCTAGTGTGAATCTACTTCCATATTCTGTGTATGTGCAGTTAGGTCTTGGGGAATTGCAACCCACCCCTGTCACGCTACAATTAGCGGACAGATCTGTGAAAGTCCCTCGGGGAATCGTTGAAGATGTGCTAATCAAGGTTGATAAATTTTATTTCCTGTGGACTTCATTGTGTTAGATACACAAACCTGTGCATAATCCTGAAAATCATATTCCCGTTATCTTAGGACGTCCCTTCTTGGCAACATCAAACGCTATCATAAATTGTCGTAGCGGGATATTGAATTTGTCTTTTGGCAACATGACTGTAGAAGTGAATGTCTTTCGTGTGAACCAACAACCCATAGAGTGTGATGATGATGAATTGCACGAGGTTCACATGATTGAGAATCTGATTCAAGACTCATTGCCCGACATTTTGTCAGTGGACCCTGTGCAAGCATGTTTAGATAACTTTGACTTAGATCTCTTTGAGTCTGAGTACATTGGTGAAGTCCACTCTTTACTAGAGTCTGTGCCACCCATGGATATTGCTAAATGGAAGAATGCAGTGGAACCCCTTCCACTCTCTGATACCACATCTTCCCCACCTCTTGATACACCACCTAAGCTTGATTTGAAACCATTACCTGATACCTTGAAGTATGCTTTCTTAGGTCCTTCTGACACTTTACCTGTGATTATTGCATCATGTTTAGACACTGAACAGGAAAGTAGACTCTTAGAAGTACTTCAAGAGCATAAAGGAGCCTTAGGTTGGACCATCTCCGATCTTAAGGGTATAAGTCCCACAATTTGCGTGCATCACATAAACCTTGAGGAAAACACTAAACCATCTAGGGAAATGCAAAGGAGACTTAACCCCAACATGAGAGATGTTGTCAAGGGTGAGATTCTGAAATTGCTTGATGCGGGTATCATTTACCCGTCCCTGATAGCCAGTGGGTCAGTCCCATTCAGGTAGTACCCAAAAAGTCTGGCATCACTGTAGTTCAAAATGAAATGAATGAACTTGTCCCCACCCGTGTGACCACAGGGTGGCGAGTTTGTATTGATTATAGAAAACTGAACACAGTAACCAAGAAAGACCACTTTCCCCTTCCCTTCATTGACCAAATGTTAGAACGGTTAGCAAAACATAGTCACTACTTTGCAGTAGATGGCTATTCAGCTACAACCAAATTCACATAGCACCCGAAGACCAACAAAAGACCACGTTTACATGTCCTTATGGAACATTTGATTATCGTCGTATGCCTTTTGGGTGTGCAATGCACCCGCTACTTTTCAACGTTGCATGATGAGCATATTTTCCGACATGGTAGATAAGTTTCTTGAGATTTTTATGGATGATTTTTCCGTGTTTGGGTCTTCATTTGATGAGTGTTTGCATCACCTCACTTGTGTGCTGATTAGGTGTAAGGAGAAGAGTTTGGTCTTGAACTGGGAAAAATGTCATTTCATGGTTAACTCAGGCATTGTTCTAGGGCATATTATCTCGGAAAAAGGCATAGAAGTAGATAAATCCAAGGTAGATCTCATTCAACACTTGCCTCAACCTCGTTCGTGAGGGACATCGTATCATTTCTAGGCCATGCGGGTTTTTACCGCCGATTCATCAAAGACTTTAGTAAAATTTCACGACCTTTGTGCAATCTTCTTGCAAAAGATGTTGCATTTGTCTTTGATGATGCTTGTAAGGAAGCATGGGAGCAATCGAAGGCTCTCCTTACATCCGCCCCTATAGTCGGACCACCCGATTGGTCATTACCATTTGAGATTATGTGTGATGCGTCCGACTATCTTTGTAGGAGCCGTTTTGGGCCAAAGAGTAGACAAACTCCCTTATGTGATCTACTATGCTAGTAAAACACTTAACGATGCTCAATTCAATTATTCCACTACTGAGAAGGAGTTGCTAGCTGTTGTGTTTGCATTAGACAAGTTTAGATCTTATTTGATAGGGTCTAAGGTCATCATTTATTCTAATCATGCTGCATTGAGATATCTTCTGTCTAAGAAAGATGCTAAGGCTCGTCTAATTCGATGGATACTCTTGCTACAAGAGTTTAACCTCGAAATTCGAGATAAGAAAGGGTCAGAGAATGTTGTTGCCGATCACTTGTCTAGGTTGAATGTTGAATTTGGTGATGAGTCTGTGCTAATTAGGGAATCATTCCCTGATGAGCAATTGATGCTTGTGTCTGAGATGCCTTGGTTTGCTGATATTGTGAACTACCTTGCTACAGGTAGAATGCCCTTGCATTGGTCTAAACAAGACCGTTCTAAGTTCTTGGCTGAAGTTAAACATTTCCTTTGGGATGACCCATATTTGTTTAAGTACTGCCAAGACCAAATCATTAGGAGATGTGTCCCCAATTCTGAACAGAGGGATGTCATCTCTTTCTGTCATGACCATGCATGTGGAGGCCACTTTAGTGCCAAGAAAACTGCTGCAAAGATCTTGCAAAGCGGTTTCTATTGGCCAACACTGTTTAAGGATTGCCATGCTTTTTGTGTTGCTTGTGACCGATGCCATAAGTTAGGAAGTATCTCTAGGAGAAACATGATGCCCTTACAACCTATTTTGATTGTTGAGCTGTTTGATGTTTGGGGTATTGATTTCATGGGACCATTTCCTAACTCTGAAGGTAAGTTATACATTCTTGTTGCTGTCGATTATGTCTCTAAGTGGGTAGAGGCCATTGCATCCAAAACCAACGACCATAAAGTTGTTCTTTCTTTTCTTAAGGAGAACATTTTCTCCCGTTTTGGAACCCCTAGGGCAATAATCAGTGATGGAGGTAGTCATTTTTGCAATAGACCCTTTGAATCACTAGTGCGCAAGTATGGAATCACTCACAAGGTTGCAACACCTTACCATCCTCAAACCAGTGGCCAAGTAGAAGTTTCTAATAGGGAAATTAAGCATATACTTGAGAAGACCGTCAATCCTTCTAGGAAAGATTGGTCTTTGCGCTTAAATGATGCTTTATGGGCCTATAGGACTGCATACAAGACTCCCATTGGGATGTCTCCTTACAGACTTGTGTACGGGAAAGCATGTCATTTACCTGTTGAGTTAGAACACCGTGCATATTGGGCTGTGAAGAAGTTGAATTTTGATCTTGATAAGGCTGGAACCCGTAGAAAACTTCAACTCAATGAGTTAGAAGAATTGAGAAACGATGCATATGATAGTGCCAAAACGTACAAACATAGGATGAAAGTGTTTCACGACAAGCGCATTCTGCGCAAGTCTTTCACACCAGGTCAGAAAGTTTTATTGTACAACACTCGTTTGCACTTGTTTCCAGGAAAGCTACGTTCTCGATGGTCAGGACCATTCTTGGTACGCACTAGTCTTTCCCCATGGAGCCGTAGAAGTTGAAAACCCAGCAAACAAGAACATTTTCAAAGTCAATGGTCAGAGATTGAAACCATTTCTGGAGCATCTTCCACCAGAAGTTGAGACCGTTGACTTGGAAGACCCCATCTATGTGGACTGACCTAGTTCACTTTTGTACATATATATGGACTAAAAATCCATTCTCTTTCCCTTTTATTTTTCTTTTTGCATATTTTTGATGTGTGCTAACCAACCTTTTTGTCTTGCGCTCGTGATGGTTTGCTTTCAAAGCATTCATCTTTCTATGGTTTAGCAACACCCTCTTGCATCCGGTAATCTCTTCCCTTTTCCCCTCTCAACATAGTTCTCTTGGTACGTGACTGTTTAAATTCTTTGTATCCGTCGACACATTGAGGACAATGTTTGATTTAGGTTTGGGGGTGTGATTTGCATATAGAGTTTTTAGTCTTTTTATTTTACATCTTTTACAAAAAAAAAAAAAAAAATCGAAAAACTCAAAAATTTGCATAAAAACCTCCAACTTTTAGAGATTTTAGAGTCACTAGCATGCTTCTAGCTATGTTTACATAGAGATTCTGACCGAAATAACAGAACTTGGAAGTACTGGAGAACGCAATCGGGTTTCTTAGTTGATTAGAGCGTTAAAGTTGGATTTAACCATACCGGAGGGCGAATTAGGTGTTGTTTAGATATTCGGTAGTAGAATTGTGATCAACCATAGTGGAGACTACCCATTTTACATCAAGCGAGGTACCGACCTTCACTCTTTGTGACTTTCTAGAAAAGCTTTTAGAGTGTGTGTCACCGTACGTCAATTCCGGGTAGGAATGGTGAGCTACCCAACTTCGCACCACTTTCAAACACTATTTTTGATCTCTTGAGTGCTAATTCCGTCAATCATGAGGGTGACGTCTAAAGATGAAAACTACTTTTAAATACCGATTTGCAGTTAGCATCACTCTCTCCCTCTCAATCAACAGATTCATAGAAACACATCATCGTCAGCAAGCGGAGCAACATCAAAATATTTGAAGACAAGTTGAGATAGTCCAAGGTTTATGTGCAACAAAGAAAAGAAAAATAGGATGAGAATTAATGAAGTTTGTGAAATCAAGACAAGTGAAAAAAAAAAAAAAATGAGTCTTATTGTTTTATTGTTATTTTCATTCCAAGTTAAGTTAAGTTAAAAAAAAAAAAATAAAAAAAAAAAAAAAAATAAAAAAAAAAATTGAGTTGTATTATTATTTTCATTTCATGTACTAAAAAAAAAAAAAAAAAAATGTATGTTTGTCAAGTTTTTGTGAAGTTCAGAAGTTCGTCATCAACATTTGAAGACCGAAGATTGAAGACGTTTCTATGAATGCTGAGAGAGTGATATTAATTGCCGATCGGGTGAGAAGGTAAGTGAGTACTCCCACCCCTTGCTAATGGTTGATTTCCTTTCTTAGAGATCATCAGAAAAAGATTCTTTTTGTCCACACTTCTGTGGAGTCTCCAGAAATTATTTCGGAAGGTTATCCTTCTTACCTACAACGTGTGCAGGATTTCTCTCTTTATTCCCGCTCGCACACATGAGAGACTAAAAAGCGATCTTTTTGAGTGCAATTATCATAAAACCCTAATGGTGAGGCAGAAGTCGAGGCTTATGATCACAATCGAATCCGAATTCTTTCATATGGTATGGTTACTTCTCGCTCAAAGACTTAAGGATGAGAATGCGTTCTTTAGTAGTTCTAACTTCTTGTTACTAGCACGCAGAAACTCTATGTCCTCATAGCTTCTTGGAGGCTTGAGACTCTTTTACACTCTGAAGTTGGAGAAGGTTTTGTGGGTACACCTCTGGTAAACCCTCACGAGACTACAACTCGTCCACTAGGGACACCTAGGGGTTTAAAGGCTTAGTGCATACGCTAAATGCATTCGAGAGACTGCGACGGGGTATAGTTAGGATTTCTTATTTTCTGTTTCACTTGAGGACAAGTAAAATTCAGGTTTGGGGGTATTTGATGAGTGCCAAATATTGCATATTTATACACATTTTTATTGACATTTTACTCATCTTTTGTGCTCAAGAATCAGATATTATCCCAGATTCTGTATTTTCTTTGTTTTCAAGAATAAATATTTGTACTAATTAATTTTGTGTTTTTAGGTAATAAATAAAGCTCGGAGAAAATGCGGAACCAAAAGAGCAAAGAATTGGAGACAAGCATCTATGGAACAGAGAGCCAAAGCCCGCGCGCGAATCAGTTGCAACCCAACAAGGAAGACATGGGCTAGAGCTACCCATGACCCGGATCCGAACCCGCTCACCCCGAGCCGTTGAGATCTCGTCTTGCTGCATCCTACGGTCGCTCCATCACTTACATCATTTCTTGATGCCTCCGCTCAACACCAAATCGCCCCGAGTCGCCTTGCCCGTTCGAGATCTTCCCCAGCCAAATCCAACGCTCGCTCCATCCTTCGCATCGTCTCCTCGCTGCACCCGCTTCACAACAAAACACCCTACACCTATACCACTCGAGCAAATCCATTTTCACTCCCATCTTTCTCTTTCTTCTCCCACGATTTCTCAGAGAAAACCCATGCCTTACCTTCACCTTCACCCACACCTTTCACTGAGCCATCACCATCTCCATCATCACCTTGCCCGACAACAACACCAGAAGCTCCTGCAGTCATCTCCATGCCCTAGTTCGCATTGTCTCCACCTTTAGCTTCTCCAACCCTAGAAGCTAGGGTTGAGGCAGTTGGGATTAGGGTTTTATCCAACAACCCCCCTGCATGATCGATTGAGAGGTCAGAGATGCAACAAGGCAGAGGCAGCAGGTTTGGGTCATGGATTATTGATTATTTTGAGTGTTTTGAGAGTATAAATTGAGGTTTGATATGAAAGAGAAAACTTAGTCAATTTTAGGGTTCATATTTATTTTGCAATTTTAATTCAAAGTCTGTTTTTATGTTCATCATGTGCTAAATTTACTTAGCTAGGATTGATATGAAACCCTAATTTAATGTTCTGATTTTCAACTTCATTTGAATTATCTTGTGTATGTTTAAATGATAAGAGAGTTTCAATGTTAACACCTCAATGCCCGTCTCTCATAATGAATGTCATGCATCCATTGTAGTTAGGTTTACATTGTGTTGAGTGTGTTCGGCTCATATTTTAATTGTTATTGCTATCTCTTAGATTAATTGTGCTTAACTAGACATCTAATGCTCCGAGTAGTATTCTCGAGTGATAATTGAAACCTCAATTGGTGAAACCCCTTAGGTATATGGTAGCCCGACACACTTCCTTTGCTCGTAATAGGAACAAGAATTCTCAAGTTAGTTGAAGCTCATAACTTGAAATAGGGTGGATTTGATAATCCTAGTGCCTGTCATATCATCATTTGTATTTCATCTTGCCTTAGTTGTGTAATCTCCAACTCAGTCGTAAAGACTATAAACAAACTCATAAAATTGTGTCCCTTTCCATAGAAATCAGTTAAGAAAGCTCAAAATCAATCCTTGTACACTCTAGTTCTCTGTGGTTCGACCTGTGCTTGCCACTGCCTACAAAGGCACTGTGCACTTGCAGATAAGACGTAGGAAATACGCTTTTAAGCTCCTACCAAGCACCGCTGATTTGGTGATGAAACCTTGGTCGATTTAGGATTCACGGGTCCGGGCCCAAGAAAGGAAATCCGTTTTAGCGCGGACGTTCGTTCGTTCGTTAGTTTAAGAAACAAACAAAATAGACCTGAGTCTAATGATAAAAACTTTGTCTATAAGCTTTCACGAAAAACAAAATTTTATTTTTTTAAATATGTGAGATTTCACAAAGTGGAATAAACTCTCGTTTCAAAGGTGGATGCTCGTACGAGAGAATTTTTTTTTTTAAACAGACGTGCGTCTGTTATCTTCGAGCTTTCAGAAATCTTTGAAAATATACTCTCGCTTCAAAGACAGATGCTCGCGCGAGGGATATAAATATATATATATATATATATATATATATATATTATTTTTTTCAAACTTACGTGAGTTTCACGTTAAATATATATATTTTTGAAAAACCAATGTTTTGATTTTGAACAACTGTTGAAAGTAGACAATTATACATGGTTAAATAATGTCTGTGTAAGTTTTCACAATTGTAGAATGGACGTCTGTCCAATTTTTGAAAAACCAGTGGATGTTAAAATTCACGTGAGTTGTTCACTGTTTTATGAACATCAAGTCATGATTTTGAATAATGAATTTTGCTCGTCTTTGCAGGTTTGAAGGAACGAGCAAGTTTTCGAAATTCTGACGTTATAATCACTACAGCTAGTGAAATCGTAAATAGGTAAGAGTTGGATTGTTACAGTTTTTGTTGCGTGTTTGTTATTGGTATATCCATGACTCCATGTCTTTCGCCTCAGATAGTGGTGACTTCTGGTTACAACCACTCTTCTGGCTCTTCCGGGAACGTTCCAAAATATCAAGTCAAAGATGAAGACTTCTGCATATGCTCATACCGAGGTAAATCAACCTTTCAGAGACGCTGGAAAGTTGACACATTGTATGCCTCTCGATCATCTGGGAGTCGTCCCTCATCAGCAAAAGCACCGCCGACTTTAGCAAGTGAGACTATCAGCTGAAAATGAATTTCAGCTTTGCGTTGATGGTGTAGCTCCTGATCCAATGTGGATGAATGAAGAATTTCGTTATAATTCATCAGAAAATTCAGAAGTTAGGTCTTCATTGAAATTGTTGTAGAATCTTCGTCCGATGTCGGATTTTTGTGATCTACCCATGTTTATTCACCCCAATAAAATTTCCAAGATATTCTAAAGAATCTTTTCGGATTTTGAGTACGTTTAAGGGCCGAAATTGACGAAACAGTAAATTTCCAGGAGGTTTTCAGGAAATTTTCATCTGTCATGCAGTCTAAAGTTTTGGCCACATCTTTTTGATTGTTTCTCCAATTGCCGCGAATTTTGGATATGTTGTAGAGGACATCCATACAAATAGAATGGTACATGACTCATCCTTAAATTCTTCACCAATTTCTCCCAGCTCGCTGCTTTGTGCGGGACAGTGTAAAATCATCTCAGACGAGCTTGTTGTAAAACACTCATGTTGTGTCTTTAGATCATTCACTTGTGTCTTGAACGGTTGGTGAAGGATTTTAATGTCATTGATTCATTTGATATCAAGACCCCTTGATTGATACATGAGCATGGTGCTTGCAGTGCCGTCTTGTTTCTGTCAGTCGTACAAACATCACTTCTGAAACCCTGGTCACAGGACCATAACTGAGGTTGCTCTCAAGAGGGGATGATGTAATGACCATGGTTGCATGTCCCGGTAGTAGTTCCTTTTAAGATGAATGATTAGCACTAGAGAGACCGGCGCCACGAGTCTTGGACTGTGAAATTGATCGTCATGATCAGTGGACCGTCATTCCCTAGTATTTTGTTAAATATCTCCTTTTCGTTTTCCCTTCTTCTGTCAAGACCTAGATAGAGGACCCGGGTAGAAAAATTGATGTAAAGACCCAGGTGGTAGAAGTTGGAGGTACCTTGATGAAGGACTTAGCGAAAAAACCTGGTGGACATCGATCGACTGTAGAGGTTATGAATCTCGTCCACGAATTTCTGCTTGCATGTTGTATGCTCTGGAAGCTGTAGGAACCTCATACGACGTCGGAATTCGGTGCTTGACCCCAACTTTTGAAGCTAAGAGACTGAGTTATTATATGAGAAAAGAATCACTGAATTTTGAGTTATGTAGGTCACCCAACCAAGCATGCACATTTGTAATTTGTAATCTCGTACAGAGTTTTCAGATTTCATAGACCTGGCAATAAAGGTCATATCTTTCAGCTCGTATGTACGATTGATGCGCCCTTTTGGTATGTTGTATAAGAGACATAGACGAACATCTTTTGTTGAGGAAGCATTGTCCCATTACTCACCCATTGGTACGTTTTTGTAAACCCATGGCCTGAAATGTGTTGTATCTCCTTTGTAGAGGCGATGAGAACATCTTGTAGAAGACTTTGGCTTGTGTCCGTCTGTCGTGCAAGATTTGGGAAGACGTTCATGTTAACATGTTTTCATGTCTACACATATTGATATGAATCGTTAGGGCTTGAAGAAATATGATCCATCGAGTAATGCTTCAGAGAATAGATAGTTGATGAAGCGGGATGTTGCTCATAAAACCGTTGTAGATGCTGAGATTACGAATGATTACGCTCCAGAGATCTTTGTCGATGCTGAGATCATGGATGGTGTTCCTATATAGATTATTGTTGATGCTGATACCATGGTTGAAGTTTCTCCAAAGACCGAAAAGGCTAGAACCATGATTATAGATATAATCTTTACTCGTCCATCCAGTGAGCCTTTTACATTCACGAACTAGTTGATGAGTTGAGCGTCCCTAAGATGAGTGTACTGATAGTTCAACCTGAATGCTCTTGAAAGCATAACTTTACCATGAACTGGCTTCATCAGTGAGTCGACGTTGTTGTGGGAGATGCCAGCACCGGTCTTCATTCTAGTGAAGAGGGGAAGTTCCTCAGTTGTGCAGGGGTTTTTGATGTAGAGAGGTCACGTTGATGAAGTTTCATGGAATCACACCAGGTTGCATTAACTTGTTATGTGGATAACATTTTTTGAAATAGATTTGAATCGATCTCTCTGATAAGATCAAGTCCCAGTGTATGTTGAAGGAGTTTGTGCCATCGATGGATGATTGATGTTTCATTGATTCAGAAGTCTTATGGGATAGTGAAAACTTATCGATTGTAGTTCTGTTACACTTTGATCGTGTTGGTGTTGAATCATCATCGAGATATTTGTGATGAATCCAGAGGCGCCATTATCGAAGGTGTACTCTTTGATTGGGAGTAAAATTTGAAGGCTTCTTAGATGCTTGAGCGTTGAAGCGTCATATCCCTTGAGCGCCGAATATCTTAGGTTTGATCGCCTCGGTCCCGATTATCTTCTATTGATTTTCAGCATTCCTTCATTTCGGTAGTGGGATTCAACACTTGTGCAGACATAAGAGCTTTCTGATTTTGTGGCAAACATGGACACTCCAGTAATGCTATGGAGAAACGCCCAAAGTGTTTTTTGCCATGCTTGGACATCATATAGTAATGAATGTCTCAGTGTGATGCTCGATTTGGGAAGTGTCAGATTCAACCACTTAATAAAATGTGGTGAAGCTATGCTTTCATAATGTCTTGCAATAGCAGAATTGAGTACCCATGCTAGGATAGCATGTGAGGAAATAAATGACACAGACATGGGAAGAATGAGACTTGCCTGAGTGAAACCTCTTGATGAATGTCTATGCATCTTTTGCAGGTTCTTGCTTCAACCTCGTCAAATTTCAAAATTCCTCCAGGTGCTCTGATGATGGAATGTCCACCGAATCTTCTGGATCAGAACTTTCCTCATCGGAGAGATATGCAACCAAAGGCTCTTTGTCAGTGGCCATCTTTTTAGGATGAATCCACGCCCGTCTGAAGGCCATGTCATATCCTAGATCTTCCTGATTATGTGAAACTTAGTTTATGTCCAGGTTGAACTTATGTTCACTTTGAGAGTGATGTAGCCACAAGTATCTCTGAGCGTTCCTTCATGGTTTCTGATTGAGATGAGAGCATGAGTAGCTTCTTGTCGAATGATGCATGCGGCTCTGTGTGTGGTTTTCAGTAGAATGATGTTGATGGAGGTGTCAGCATTGATCAACGTTCTTCCGAATTCATTTCCTCTGAGATGGACTGTGGTGAGAAGTCCCCAGTCGTACATTTCTTTGTCTGTTGCTGAAGGCTCAGGAAATGTCTCCTAGATCAATAAACGCTTCCCTGACACGATGTGATTCAATGCAGCAAAAATGTCTTTCCTTTGAGCCTTTGATAAGTACAGTAATTCGCAGACATGCTCGATTAAGGATTGAACCGCTTCCTTGACGGGTGGTTCAGAGAGCGTAAAGGTTCTGACTGGATAGGATTATTGTGTACTCCTTCAGTCCTAGTTAAAGCTACTATGGATCAACCTTCTCTTTGAAGATGTGGTTCAAAATATTACAGTTACTTGTTGGATGATCGATGAACCTATGAAGGCGACAGTACCTGGGATTCTCCATTTCTTCTTCAGTTGTCTCTCTCCTGATGAAAGACAATTTGATCGCACCATCTTGAACCCAGACTTTCAGTAACTCGATCACTCCTTCATGAGAAGAGAGAAGTTTGAGTCTGTCTGATCATTTCCCCGTTCGTTGATGCCGGGTCGAGGTTTGTGCATTTCAGGATTGGTTATCTTTTCTTTGCGCCTTCAGAGGATCATGGGATGTTGGAGAAGCGCTTCGATGATGTGTCTCGGCTTTCCTTTCATTCCTTTCAGCAACAACGTTTGTTGAAGGCTGGAGATTGTACTGATTGTTGACTAAGCGTCAGCTACTTCAAGGTTCATCGAACTTTGCTCTTTACAGTAAAGCAGGTGCAGTAGTCGCTGATCGTTTGGCTGCTTCATGAAGCTCTGAGTAAGTCTGGAACCGGATATTTTCCAGCAAGTATCTGTAGAGTGGGATCCTTCCGTTGATGCACAAGTCCACCAGTTGTTGTTCAGTGACATTCAGGTCATGACAATCCAAAGCTTGGACGCTGAACCTCTTCACATAATCGTTCAGATGTTCATTGTTCTTCTGAGACATTCTTCCTAAATCAGAGAGAGTGATCTGCTCTGAGACGAAGAAGTATTTCCGGTTGAAGGAATTAACCATTTCTTCCTAGCCAGTGATGTTCCCTGGTGCAATGTTGTTGTACCAAGTATATGCTCGGCATGTCAGAGACTTTTAGAACTCCTTAAAAAGGACGACATGATTGTGTTCATGTTCCCCTAGTGCTTCCAGGAACATGTTCCCGAGCATTCCCATTCCATTGTACAGTGTGAATGTTGGAGAGTATTATAACCTTTCGGAATAGAAATTATCTGTGTAGCAGCAGGATATGGAGGTTGGTGACGGTGGTCAAATGATGTCTTGTCTTTTCCTCGATCTTCTAAAAAGAGCTCCATGACCTCTTGATGAGTGCCAAATATTGCATATTTCTACATCTATTTATTGGCATTTAACTCATCTTTTGTGCTCAGAAATCAGATATTATCCCAGATTTTGTATGTTCTTTGTTTTCAAGAATAAATACTTGTACTAATTAATTTTGTGTTTTTAGGTAGTGAATAAAGCTCGGAGAAACTGAGGAGCCAAAAGAGCAGAAAATTGGAGACGAGCGTCTATGGAGCAGAAAGCCAAAGCCCGCGCGCGCAACAGTTGCAACCCAACAAGGAGCAACCCATCTACAAGACATGGGATTGAGCTATCCAAGACCCGGCCCATAACCCGGATCCAAAGCCTGATTCTCCCTGAGCCGTTCAGATCTCTCCCAGCCGCATCCTACGGTCGCTCCAGCCTCGCGCATCGAAGCTCGCTGTACCCGCTCAACACCACACCACCTATATATTCCCCCTTAACCACCCAAACCAAACGCACCCTTCTCTTCTCTTCTCTTTTCTCTCCCGACAACACCAGAGAGACCCCTTACCTCTTCCTCTTCCCCGACCATACCACCTCACCACCTTCACCATCCTTACCCTGACACCACCACCTTCGGCGGCCATCGCACCACCTTCTTTCCCCTACTTGCTCTCTATCTCTCTCATAGCCTCTTACCTAGAAGCTAAGTTGGAGATAGGAATAATTAGGGTTAGGGTTTTGTCCAATCAATCAAGTGAGGGAAACCATCATCTCGAGACGATTGATGTAAGAGAGCACGATTCAACGACGTGGGTGAAAGGGTATTTTCTTGTTTTTCTATTTTTGAAGTAAATTAGGGTTTTTGGAGATCTTGCATGTATAAATAGAAGGTGTAGTTTGATGTTTGAGGGCATGCCTGGGCTAGCCAGAGCACAAACTTAGTGTAATTTGTAGTTTAATTGTCTTAGTTATGTTCTAATTCCATCAGCTAGGGTGTTTGATGAAACCCCTGATCATATGTTGAGTTAACTCTTATTCAAAATTTGTGTCTTGTTGTGCTTAATTGAAATGAGTAATTGTATGATGTATGGATCAAATGAACTTATGATAGTTTGTACTGTAATAAGACAAGCTATACTAGGAGTGAATTAGTGTCATCAGTTGAATTGCTTTAGGAGTAATTAGTTAGCCAACAAACCAAATGAGCTTGTGATAGTTTGTACTGTGAAAAGACAAGCTATACTAGGAGTGAGTTAGGATAGTTTGCTAAAGAATTCCCCCCCGAGGCCTTCAAAGGGAGGTATAAGACATGAATGGAGTATGTTTTGCCTTAGCATAGGATTATGAGGTGAAGTCTAACACCCTAGTGCTCTTTATCTGTTTACAATTTACCTTGCTGCTTTAGTTTAGATTCATACAACTCCAACTCAGTCGTATCGACAACACCAAAACAACTATATTTGTGTTACAATATCATTTCATAGAAATCAGTTTAAGTAAAGCCATAGATCAACATAAGCATCCCATTTCCCTGTGGATCGACCCGTATTTGCCTGATTACGCATTGTAGACACCGTGCACTTGCGGTTTAACAAGTAGGCATAAAAACAAACCACTTCCCAAGCCTACCAAGTTTTTTGGCGCCGCTGCCGGGGACTTGGCGTGTGCTGTGTCGACTATTGGCTTGTCTTCACTGTTTTTCAACTCACCATGTACATATTTGCTTTGAGTTATTACTTTTACTCCTTTCTTAGGTAGTGTTGCTTTGTTGTTCATTAGCTTGCTTACTGGTTTCAGTTACCATTGTATATATTTGTTTAAATTTTCTTGTTTTAGTGTAAGTTAGTAGTAAAACCATCTGCCATATGATCTGCATCCTGTGTTAGCATTAGTGTAGCTGTAATTTCAATCCTAATCATTGGCATCATAATCCTGTAAAACTTCATTGTGCATTTGCCAGTTTGTCTTTTGTTTCTGTTTTAACTCATAATCTCCATACTATAACACCTGTGATAATCTCATAATCACCTGTGATATAACAATCTTAGCATCATGCATCCCAGTCCAGTTTGAACATTCTTGCATTTGAAACTTGCTTATAACTGCACTTTGTATCGACTTCACCTCATTCTTTTGTGGTTAGCCTGTTAACTGTAACTTGGTCTGCCCTGAACAGATGCCAAGTGCAGCAGTAAACCTTCATACTACAAAGTCTTCTCGGCTAGTTATAACCAGTATTGATATTTACTTTCTACTGTGATCTACACACTTCTGGGAGCTAAATTCTTTGTTGAGCTAACAGGTGCTTGCTGTGCTTGCTGAGCAAACCCAAGGAAGATAAGGAAAAGCGCAGGACAGGGTGGAATTGCCTAAACCCAGCGATACACTGGTGGTATTGTGTTTCAAACCTTGTTACATGAATGATATAGCATGCTTGCTTGATATTTTGAAGCTCACCTTTGAGTCATTGCTCACATGAATGCATGATAAACCACACTGTTTGTGAATCTCGTGCTCATCTACTATCACCCCCTGTTTGTGATTTTGAACGTTGAATCGCTCCGTGATATCCGCTTGAACCTTGGTATCTCGCTTAACCTTGTTTGAGACTTGAGCATAGCCTATGAAAACTAAGTGACATCAATCGAGTGAGTTGATGCCACAAACTTGTGAGCCACCTACCACCTTGCTAGCCCCCGAAGCCGCAAGTTTTGAGTCACAACTTGGAAGCCAAGTTAGCTATAGCCGCAAACCCGTAAGCCCTGCCACATGCTAGCCGAGAAGCCATCACCTCGTGCATGACCGAAAGTAAACCGAGTATCATTGTGTTTGCACTGTATTGCCTTTGCTAGGTATTGCTCACACTTTAAATCCTTGCTCGTGAGCTCTGTGCCCATAACTTCAATCTGCCGCGCGCTTCCAATTGGCGTTCGTGTTATAATCCCTTAGCTCATCTGCCTTGTGCCCAGCTCCAGCCCTGAAGGCGTGAGTTGAGCTTAACCTTAGATAGCCAAGCTCACTGAAAACCCAAGTGAAGTCAACTGTGGTAGTTGATATCAACTAACCTAGTTGACCCTGTCAACCTTGTTGAGCCATCTGCCTTGTGCGATTGTGTGCATATATTTGTGCATCTGTGGTTATTTTTCTGGGGTTTATGCGTGTAATATCTATCCCTAACTGTAACATAAGGCATCTCGTGACTGGTGATCTTCTTTGTAAACTCATTGCACATCTTCTAAAACTTCATCTGTGGCCGGGCCGTGCCCTTGTTGCCCATGTTGGGTGTTGCTTGATATTTGGCATATATGTTAGGCTAAAGCTGTGTTTGTTTTGTGACCAAAGTTATAACCAATATCTGTAGTTGTGGCACTGGAGTGAGCATTACCCAGCCTAACCTGTGCTGTGTAAGCCTCCTAAATTGGGCTGCCAACTTGCCAACCTAAACTATGCTGAGCTTAAACCTGCCCTGCACAAGCCGTGTCTTTGTCACATAGCTTCGTGCATGAGCCGAGTTGCTCTCAGACCTGTGTTGTGAAAGCTTGCCAATCTCTGCACAAACTGAGCCCACAACCACTGGGCTTTGCACATAAACTGGGCTCTGCTCCTCTACACACAACCTAGGCTTTGCAATCAACCTGGGCTGTGCATTTTTCATACAACCTTCAGGCCACATAACTTGGCCTGCATAGCTGGGCCGTTCAGCTGCTGGGCTGTACAAAAACCAAACCAGCCCACAAAAACCAAACAAGGAGCCCACATAAGCTGAGCTGCTGGGCTACTTACAAATTTGTTCTCTGCATAAAACTGAAGCCCACAATAAACCAAATCCCACATAAACCAAATCCCACATAAATCAAATACCCCCAAATACCCCCCCCACTTAAACCAAAACTGAGCCCACAACAGCTGTGAATTTGCATAACTTGGGATTGCATCTGGACTTAGTATACTTGATGTGTGCTAGGCTATAGTGCTTCTTTTTGAGCCCAAATTGAGTTGCTAGATCATGTCAGGATTTTGGTCTGCAACTGGGGATGAAAACAAATCCATCAGAGAGCTTGCTTACGGGCATGCTTCACAATATGAATAGCCTACAGACCATAGTGATTTTAGGGAATACTATGAACCTTCTCATGGCCCTGACCTTGAATATTCATACCCTAATCATTATGAGCACATGTATCATCAACCACAGTGGGGAGATGAACAATTCTATACTCCCCCAACTCCTTGTATGCAATCACTAATGGAAGAGCTCATAGAGCAAAACAATGATATACTTGGATGGAAAATGCATGATCATCCCTTCTCTAGTGAACCATGTGCACAACCATGTAATGATCCTTCATATGAAACATGCATACCCACTAGTGAAAACTCTCCTTCAGCTGAACAACTTTACTTGTTCTTGAGAATGAATCTCAGTCATTTACAAAATGTAGAAAGGGAGTATGCCTATAGTCAACCCACTAATGTTGAATATGAACCTCACCTGGAGGAGAATGAGTTGACTGAAAACTTCAATGCTGTTAATAGAGATGAGTATGCATATTACTCAGAGGATGAATATGACATGTTAGAAGAACTTGTTTATGCTGAAAATATGATGGAATCTTTGGGTTCAGAGACGTTAGGCGTCTCTTCTGTGAACCCTATGAATGATACTTCGTCTAACATTCATACATGTGATGTTAACTCTGAGTTTGGGTTTGTGAAATTCTTCAGTGAAAGTGAGCATGCTACACAACTTGTTTGTGACTTAGGAAAGGATGAATCTTCTGTTGACACTAATGTTCTTTTGGATCATGATATTATTTTTGTGTCGATTCCCTGCCCATGTCACAATATGTTGCCTCCTCTGATGATTATGACATGGAGATTGATGAATTGTTCTATGCAAGTGAGCATGATTTACCTTTGTCTGACTTTAGGAAAGTGTGTGATGGTGCGAATGATCTTATACATGAAAACAACTTAGATGTACCTAATCTCTCTCCTAAGGCACAGATTGAAACTCCTCCACCAAACCTAGGTGTAGTTTGTAACAAAATTGCAAAACCAACTTTTCTGAAAATGCCTAATTTAGGCCTAGAGCTTTGTGCTTCCCAAGTCCTCTTGGACTATTTTGCATCAAAGTATAACACTTTTAAGGAGCCACAGTTGGAATGTGTATATCTGCCTGTTCTTAGCAAAACTCATTTTGAGTTAGACCTTTTGCATGATTTACCTTTAAAATTGCAAGATTTTGTGCTCAAGACCACATCTGTTGACAAGTTTAGGTTTGGGGGTAACTTGTTCCCATATGTAGCCTTACTTGCGCTCTCATGTTATATTTGTGTAAGACTGTTGATGTTTCTGCATACCGTCTTTTGGGTTGATCCTCAACTCTTTAGATTGTTAGTATATGGTGAATTTTCATTGTATATAATC
Source organism: Papaver armeniacum (assembly GCA_023531295.1). NCBI lineage: Eukaryota > Viridiplantae > Streptophyta > Magnoliopsida > Ranunculales > Papaveraceae > Papaver > Papaver armeniacum. The sequence continues at coordinate 745,182 of JAJJWW010004180.1, forward strand.
CAGTAGGACTTGTTAAATTTTCTTTTCTTGAATCGGTTGAGTCTTCTTGTACATATATTGTGCTAATCCGATATGATCTCCACTGAGAATGTTGGATTCTAGCCTTGACTAATGAAGCTCTAACCTTGCTCCCGCCGACATCCGGTAATCTCTTCCCTTTTCTTTTATTAGCATAGTTCTCATGGTATCTGACTGTTTATTATCTGTTGAAACATTGAGGACAATGTTTGATTTAGGTTTGGGGGTACATTTGCATATAGAGTTTTTAGTCTTTTAAAAAAAAAAAAAAAAAAAAAAAAAAAAAAATCAAAACTCTTTGTAAATAAAAACCTCCAACTTTTAGAGATTTTAGAGTCACTAGCATGCTTCTAGCTATGTTTACATAGAGAGTCTGACCGAAATAACAGAATTTAGAAGTACTGAAGAACACAATCGGGTTTCTTAGTTGATTAGAGCGTTAAAGTTGGATTTAACCATACCAGAGGGCGAATTAGGTGCTATTTAGATATTCGGTAGTAGAATTGTGATCACCCATAGTGGAGACTACCCATTTTACATCAAGTGAGGCACCAACCTTCATTTTTTGCAACTTTCTAGAAAAGCTGTTAGAGTGTGTGTCACCATAAGTCAATTTCGGGTAGGAATGGTGAGCTACCCAACTTCGTACCACTTTCAGCACTACTTTTGATCTCTTGAGTGCTAATTTTTGTCAATCATGAGGGTGACGTTTAAAGATGAAAACTCCTTCTAAATATCGATTTGCAGTTAGCATCACTCTCTATCTCAATCAACAGACCCATAGAAACACATCATCGTCAGCAAGCGGAGCAACATCAGAATATTTGAAGAAAAGTTGATATAGTCCAAGGTTACATATAACAAAAGAAAATAGGATGAGAATTAATGAAGTTTGTGAAAAGTTGAGTTTTATTGTTTTATTTTAAGTGAAAAAAAAAAATTGCCAAGTTTTTGTGAAGTTCAGAAGTTCGTCATCAACATTTGAAGACCGAAGACCAAAGATTGAAGACGTTTCTATGAATGCTGAGAGAGTGATATTAATTGCCGATCGGGTGAGAAGGTAAGTGAGTACTCCCATCCTTGCTAATGGTTGATTTCCTTTCTTAGAGATCATCAGAAAAGATTCTTTTTGTCCACACTTCGGTGGAGTCTCCAGAAATTATTTCGGAAGGTTATCCTTCTTACCTTCAACGTGTGCAGGATTTCTCTCTTTATTCCTGCCTGCACACATGAGAGACTAAAAAAGCGATCTTTTTGAGTGCAATTATCATAAAACCCTATTAGTGAGGGGCGAAGTCGAGGCTTATGATCACAATCGAATCTGAATTCTTTCATATGGTATGGTTACTTCTCGCTCAAAGACTTAAGGATGAGAATGCGTTCTTTGGTAGTTTTAACTTCGTGTTACTAGCATGCGAAACTCTATGTCCTCATAGCTCCTTGGATGCTTGAGACTCTTTTACACTACGAAGTTGGATAAGGTTTTGTGGGTACACCTCTGGTAAACCCTCACGAGACTACAACTCGTCCACTAGGGACACCTAGGGGTTTAAAGGCTTAGTGCATACGCTAAATGCATTCGAGAGACCAGTGACAATGGTATAGTTAGGATTTCTTAATTTCTGTTTCACTTGAGGACAAGTAAAATTCAGGTTTGGGGGTATTTGATGAGTGCCAAATATTGCATATTTCTACATCTATTTATTGGCATTTAACTCATCTTTTGTGCTCAGAAATCAGATATTATCCCAGATTTTGTATTTTCTTTGTTTTCAAGAATAAATACTTGTACTAATTAATTTTGTGTTTTTAGGTAGTGAATAAAGATCGGAGAAACTGAGGAGCCAAAAGAGCAGAAAATTGGAGACGAGCGTCTATGGATTGGAGCAGAAAGCCAAAGCCCACGCGCGCAACAGTTGCAACCCAACAAGGAGCAACCCATCTACAAGACATGGGATTGAGCTATCCAAGACCCGGCCCATAACCCGGATCCAAAGCCTGATTCTCCCTGAGCCGTTCAGATCTCTCCCAGCCGCATCCTACGGTCGCTCCAGCCTCGCGCATCGAAGCTCGCTGTACCCGCTCAACACCACACCACCTATATATTCCCCCTTAACCACCCAAACCAAACGCACCCTTCTCTTCTCTTCTCTTTTCTCTCCCGACAACACCAGAGAGACCCCTTACCTCTTCCTCTTCCCCGACCATACCACCTCACCACCTTCACCATCCTTACCCTGACACCACCACCTTCAGCAGCCGCACCACCTTCTTTCCCCCTACTTGCTCTCTATCTCTCTCATAGCCTCTTACCTAGAAGCTAAGTTGGAGATAGGAAGAATTAGGGTTAGGGTTTTGTCCAATCAATCAAGTGAGGGAAACCATCATCTCTCGAGACGATTGATTTAAGAGAGCACGATTCAGCGACGTGGGTGAAAGGGTATTTTCTTGTTTTTCTATTTTTGAAGTAAATTAGGGTTTTTGGAGATCTTGCATGTATAAATAGAAGGTGTAGTTTGATGTTTGAGGGCATGCCTGGGCTAGCCAGAGCACAAACTTAGTGTAATTTGTAGTTTAATTGTCTTAGTTATGTTCTAATTCCATCAGCTAGGGTGTTTGATGAAACCCCTGATCATATGTTGAGTTAACTCTTATTCAAAATTTGTGTCTTGTTGTGCTTAATTGAAATGAGTAATTGTATGTTGTATGGATCAAATGAACTTGTGATAGTTTGTACTATAAGAAGACAAGCTATACTAGGAGTGAATTAGTGTCATCAGTTGAATTGCTTTAGGAGTAATTAGTTAGCCAACAAACCAAATGAGCTTGTGATAGTTTGTACTGTGAAAAGACAAGCTATACTAGGAGTGAGTTAGGATAGTTTGCTAAAGAATTCCTCCCCCTGAGGCCTTCAAAGGGAGGTATAAGACATGAATGGAGTATGTTTTGCCTTAGCATAGGATTATGAGGTGAAGTCTAACACCCTAGTGCTCTTTATCTGTTTACAATTTACCTTGATGCTTTAGTTTAGATTCATACAACTCCAACTCAGTCGTATCGACAACACCAAAACAACTATATTTGTGTTACAATATCATTTCATAGAAATCAGTTTAAGTAAAGCCATAGATCAACATAAGCATCCCATTTCCCTGTGGATCGACCCGTATTTGCCCAGTTCTGCATTGTAGACACCGTGCACTTGCGGTTTAACAAGTAGGCATAAAAACAAACCACTTCCCAAGCCTACCACCTCTCGAGTGATAAAACTTGCAGGTTCCTTTGTTGGTGGGTCATCTGCAGCTTTGCGGACTTCTTCATCATCTACAACATGGATTGGAGAGATTTCAGGATCGAAGATGTTTCTTTAGATTTTCCTTTCTCGCGCTGAGGCTGAGTTTTTACAAACAGAAGCTTGTCCATGAGAGTTTTGAGATAAGCACGCAACTCCTTCTGCGTTGAATCCATGTCAGTCTGAACCTTCATGAGTGGATCGTTGATAGTGCTAGTAGCATTGCTTGCAGCGTTGACAAGAGTGATCACTAGAGCACCAGCACTCGGAAGATAAGTAGTAACATGTGGCATGACATTGCTGGCCAGAGGAGTGGTGTTAGTGGTACCACTAGAGCCTACAACTTTGAGAGGAGTAGTACTTGCAGTGGCAGTACCACTAGAACTTGCAATGTCAGAGTTGGGTGTTAAACCCGGATTGGTAACTGAACCAGACCTAAGACCGACCATCTTTGTGAGAATTGAGATTGCAACCGAGAGAATGATCTCCCATTGTGGTCGCCAATCTGTAGATGGGGCAAAACGAGTTGCTGGTTTTTAAGGAATTGAGGAGACGACCGTGTGGAGGAAACTCCTTGAACCGAGCGAACTGTCAAACCTCACACAGATGCACTACAAAAAGGGAGTGCTTTGAATTCGAGAGATCAATCTGTAGGACTCCGGCCTAAACCAAGACAATGGTCGTTCAAGAGTCAATTCGGTCACAAGAGAGGATGGGTCGATCTGTAGGAGGGAAACTGAGAAATGTGTGAGATCAATGGTGATCGAAGATTTGTAGGTGTGTTGTGTATTCTGCGTGAAGAAATAATATAAGTTCTGATTGATTGAATTTGCTCTGTTGAGAGTAATTGCTCAGACGTTGAGTTCTTAATCTCTTGTTGTCTGTTTGACGAAAGATTGTCTTGTTTTTCAATCATGATTCGGAGACTTATTTATATTGCTAGAATTTTAAATACCTTGATCCCATGAAGTGTGACAGTTGATAGAGTCAAAGAGTGGGGAAGTGGAAATCGTGTTAAAACCAGTTGCTCATCGTGCGGAAACTTGGTTGATTTTCCATCCATTACTTTGCTAACTCCTTCAACTGATTGCACGACTTGCTCACATTCTCATCGTGTGTATGAACACATGTGCCGTAGACCACCAGACCAAAACCTTAGTTAATATCCCCTCATGTAACACGATTGATGTCCCGTGATTGTGCAGTCTGCAAGGCAGACATGTATTTAGTTAGTCAGTTGCTGACTTTATGGGATGATGAGTCCTTGTATTGCTGAGTCGAACGTGATTTGCAAATGTTCTGAGACTCATGAATTGAACGTGTCTGTTGAGACAGAAGTATAATTCTCAAGTAAATGTTGATAGTTAAGGTGAGCAAATATTGCTCATTCGATGGATTGATTGTTGAATATTGATAGTTAAACCAATATTCCTTAGTCTGAGCAAATATTGCTCATCTGAGAAAATGTTGCTCGTTTGATGAATTATTGGTAGCAGGACCAAAATAAAATATTAATTTAAAATACTGAACCGAGTATAATTAATAAAAATGTTGATCATGGGATCAACATAAAATTATTAGCGTTTGAATCTGGAGTTATGAACATTGGATTCGAAACCCTAATTCGATCAATTGATCATTTATTGAAAATCAACCACAAAGTGAAGGAGGGACGGATACATGGGATGATGGATCGACCATGTAGCGCCCAGATGCTCGAGTAAGCAAATACCAAAGTCTCTTGAAGACCAATTGCTGAGAGGATGATTAAATGCTAGTTTAATCATTTATTAAAAATAATGCTCGTCTGAGCCTTAGGTGATAAAACCTAATTATGAAGAGATGAGGGACCGACCAAGGGGTCATGAAACCGGCCCTGGTTGGTCACGGGACCGAATGACGATCGTTTTATGAAATTCCAAATTGTTTGGAAGAGTTTGAATCTAATGTGAACAAATTAGGTCAAATGATAAAAATATATGGGGCCGGCTTCTTGCAAGCCAAAGAGCCAACCTTGGTCGGTCAAGTCACCAAAGTGTTCGTGTCCCAGTCCTGTGAATTTTGATATTTTATGATGCGCGTTTGAGCAACATTTTGAGAAAATATGAAGAAATCAGGGTTTTTGCTCAAACTGAGGAAACTTCATAAGACGAAGGAAATAATAATAAAATGAGGGAATCATGAAGTGTGGGACCGGCTATGGCCAAGGCATGGCCGATCGGCCAATAAGCCCGGTCCCATGGCACTTTTCCTAATTTTATGTTATTTTCATGATTTTAAGGAAATATCATGAAATCAAGGAATTTGTTGAAACTAAGGAATTTCCTTGAAGTGAAGGAGTTTCCATGAGATGAAGGAAACAATAATATTAATAATAATAAAATAAGGGGCGTGTGGGTCCGGCCACGACTAGGGCATGGTCGGCCGGCTAGGGCCTGATCCCGTGAGCCTTCCCTAATTTTATATTATTTTCATGATTTTAAGGAAATATCATGAAATCAAGGAGTTTGTTGAAACTAAGGAGTTTTCCTTGAAGTGAAGGAGTTTCCATGAGATGAAGGAAACAATTAACATTAATAAGAATAAAATAAAGGCGTGTGGGACCGGCTTGGGCATGGTCGGCCGGCCAGGGTCCGGTCTCGCGAGTCTTCCCTAATTTTATCTCGTTTCCTTAATGTGAAGGAAATATCATGAAATCAAGGAATTTCATGGGATCAGGGAAATAATAATAATAAAATAATAAGGAATGCAAGGTGTGGGACCGGCCATAACTAGGGCATGACCGGCCGGCTAGTGAGCTCGGTCCCGCGACACCTTTCCTAATTTTTATTATTTCCTTGATGAAGGAAACACCATGAAATTGAGGAGTTTCCTTGAAACGAAGGAATTTTGTTCAAATGAGGGAATTTTCATGAGATCAAGGAAAAATAGTAAAATATGATAAAATATAGAATTGGGCGTGGGACCCAGGGCCCAGGGGCCACCACGCACGACCCGGCCGGCCGGTGGGCCCAGTCCCCTAGCGCCTTAGCTAATATTTTATTATTATCATTCTTTCTTCCTATTTTGCATAGGTTCATCGTTCCTTCGTGTTTTGGAATGCTCGTTCGTGCATTCAGGTGCTCGTTAGTGCATTATTGTTGAGTACACTTGCACCATTCTGGTCGGGGCTTACTCGGCTCATATGCCCGTACGTTGAATATTTATCACTAACTCATTGAATTCTGCTGGGAAGAACCACAAATTGAAGTAATGGAATATTATGAAGAACATAGAATATTTCTGAATATTCAGTTAATGAATTTAAGGATTAGAAATAATTAATTGATGGCTCTATACTAGCATGCATGCCGTCTATGAGAGTTAATTAGTAGAGGATTGGGTGATATGAGCTAGTTGAAGCGTCATATTTATTATGTATAATATAGGCAGGGAAAACACGTTGTTGCATCCTGAAGACGTTATCACTCTATACTAGCAGGCAAGCTGTCTAGGAGCCGTCCAATCATAATGATTCTATACACATGTCTTTTATATAGTCAGGGGAAATATTGTTACATCTTGAAGACATTATCGCTCTATACTAGCAGGCATGTTGTCTAGGAGCCGTCCAATCGTTCGATTCTATATAAAAGTAATTCTGAGAGACTCGACGTAAGCTCGAGAGAATTCGGTCAGAGATTCTGTCATGAGATATTCAATGAGAGACATGAGATATCGATTGGATCAAGAGCATATACAATTATGGTTTTACCTTCGCATATTCAAGAACATTTAGCTCATGAAGTGAGACAATATACTCGCATCAACAATTCCAAAAAGAGATTCTTGTGGCATGAGCTTTATTTTCATGCTTCAATGAGAGACATGAGCTTCCAATTGTTTTGGGTGTTATTTACTCATCGATTCTTTGGATCTCGAGCATATACAATTATGGTTTTACGATTTTAGCCTTTGTCTAAAATCCATGTCTTCTCTTGACACGTCTCTTTCAACCACTTTTTCTTGACCGTTCATGTCTCTTCATTAAATGACACATATATAGTTTCTTTCCCCCTCTTTTCATCTTTAGTTTGTCTCGCAACTTTTCTTTGATTCTCTCCTTGTTTTTAACCTTCAACCTCCCATCCATTCCCATACCGATAATGGCTAATACAAAGCTTCTTTCACTCAACTCGCAAGGATATGTCACGGACTTCCCATTCCCTTATACAATCCTGAGATGCCTTTATTTTATGAAATCTTGTCTCATGTTTCTCTAGGATTAATAGGTTGAGAAGGGAGTTTCCAAAGATGAGAAATGGTGGGTTGTACCCTTGATTTTAAATGGTCCTTCGCGGGTCTGCGAATCTCTCAAATGAGGTATGTTCTCTACTTCAAATCTTGCTTTCACTATTTTCTTTTTATACGAGTTTGTGGAATTTTTTGGATCAACAAATTGAGAAAAAGTTTCAAGGATTTCCAAAGGTTTACTTTATATACCTTCCATGGTGCTCATTTGTGTCATGGGCTCAAATTTCCATGACTCGTGCTTCGGGAGCGGTGTAACCTTCCCCGAGCCATGTCGAGAGATACCCCCTTATATGACGCACTTTAGGTCCATTTGCCTCTTACGAAATGTTAAGGTTCGTCCCATTCATTTACTCATTCATCTTTGTTAAATCATTCAATCATTCAATCATTCATGTTTCATTATTTGTTAATATTTGTTTGCGAAGTATTCGCAAAATTCCTTTTCATTTGTTGTGTCTTTTATCTCTTTCTTAATCGAATTGTCATTTACCCCTTCAAGATTCTCGCACATCATTATCAATTGCTACTTTTCCTCCGCTTTTGTTGACTATTCACTTCTTATGCCTTTTGTTCCTCATATCCTTCGCTCCTTTATTATCATAACATTCCACTGCTTCTAGGCATTCACCTCGCGAGGTATGTTCGGTCCTTACTTCTATAACATCTACCATCGAGTTTTCCTTTCTCTCGTTCATCTCTCACATGTTGCTTCCAACCCTTCTTTGGCATCAGCCTTTCTACATCGACCTCATGACATTGCCGTGACTCCTTCCAATCTCCCCGTATAATACCAATGCCATTTTGATGTGGGAATTTTTGCATTGATGATATGTTGATGCGACTCCCAAGATTTCATGAAGCCATGGCCTCCCAATCGCATTATATGGAGATTCCACGTCAACCACATATAAAATAATTGATAATCCTTGTAGAGGTATTCTCATGTGAACCTCTCCCTTTGGTTTGTTTGGCAAGTGCCATTAAAGCCATATATCTTGTATGTCGAGGGGATCAAATCCTCATCTTTTCCTCCCATCGTCTTGTAAGTATGGTAAAAGAGAATATTTACCGAACTTCCTGTCGATTAGGATTCGGTTGATCGCCCAACAAGCTTCTCACTTCATCATCTTCTCCATCAACTCGGTTTCGGGTTAATCTCTAATTTTACAACCAACGGGCTATCATGTGTTTCTCTTCCTTTTGGCACTTCACAGAGAAAGAAATAGTCTACCGCCACTTTTCTTGCGTCGTTCTCGCCGGGCTCATTATTTCTTTATCGTGATTCTAAAGATACCGAGCACGTTGTCATGAAAATCTTGATTGTGCGATAAGAATGGACGATATGCAATTCAAATTTTTGGCTTTGTCCGATTTCTATCACAAATGTTTCCTTTCCTTTCGGCGACAGCATTACGTGCGTTTCGGTAGTGGTGGTAATGTTGCCTTTTCTTCTCCTCTTAGAAAGTGATTCAACTTCCCTTGATCAATCATCCCGAGAATAATTCTCTTTACGTTTTATCGTTTGTTTGATGTCCATGGAAGCGATGGTAAGAACAAAACTCATGACTTCGTCGCTCGGTGGTGGTTCCATGCGTTCCAAGGTGTACATCTTCCATCACAAGTATAGCCTCCCGCATCTTTCCACACTAGCATTCAAAGGGAGGCATCTTTAATTGGTTCCCCATACTATCGCTCCATGGCTTATGCAGTTCCTTTCTTGTTCAAATTCCTCCCCCGGGTCATGGCTTCCCATAGCTACTATCTTCCATTGTCTCTCTCATCATCCTTCCCCGCTTGTCCCTTTGCGAAGTGCTCGCCACCGTATTGATGAATCGAGGTAATGCTTTGCGTTCGCAGCATTCGAGTTTGTGTTCGCGATCGGATAAGAATTCATTTCATCCGTCTTTCTAAGGCGATATATTCTTCCTTCGAATCCTCGAGCTTCCGCCATCGTGATTGTATTTTTGACTTAAAAAATTTGAATGTATAACAAGTTAGTCGCGAAGAGAGCATTCAAATGAGAGGATGAGATATCTTTCTCAACCCGATCGCCATTTCGCTACACATGGTTCTCCATCTTATTGTCGCCAACCCTTTGTTTTCAACCTCGAATACATATACCTGGTGAAGAGTTGTTACTTATGTATGCTCCTAGAATTCTCAAGACAGTGTTGTTCCATCGAAGATGTTTGTTAATGCGGGAGATTGCACTTAGGAGGTATTCCTCCCATCCGCCTTCTAGCGTGAAGGGGTTCTTGTACGCGATGGCTTCGTCCAATTTTTTCCTTCCTCCTTCCCCTTCTATTGTTCAAAGAATCCTCTCATTTCAGTTCTCTTAAGATTTGTTCATTTGCCTCTAATTTGACTCCAATCGCTTCTCTCCTTCGCTGCGTGCCGTTTTGACCTTCTTGCTCGTTATTTTTCTTCTCTCCTTTCCCGCGCGACGCTCTTCTTCGCTTTCTTTCTTCAATTCGCACGCCATTATATCTGCCGTTCTCTCTTCTTGGCTGTCTCGGCTCTCTCACTGCGCCTCTCATATTCTTCATTAATATTTCTATTAGTACGATTTGTTCCTCTTCTTTCGTTGCTATCATGGTTATTTTGGGATTGCCTCCTCCATCTCTTGATTTTCCATTTCTTCTCTTAGCCTTTCTCTCGCGAGCCAGCCGCTTTGTTCAATGTAGTGTCTCTCAATGTCATCCTCGATCTCTCGGTTTCTTCTCGTTCTTCTCTCCCGTGCAAGATTATTCTCCCTTTCAGACTGGTCATTCGGTTCTTGGAGTTGCATGTTTCCTTGATTTTCCCCTATTCCGCTCATTTTGAAAGAAGGAATATAACGATCTCTATTTCTCCTCTTCTCTCGCCATGCTCTATATTCGGATTTTGTGTTTCTTCATCGGTGCTTTCATTGGTAAAACCCTCCTTCTTTCTTCTCCTCCATTCGATCTTGAACTTGATCTCACGCTACTTCTAGATCTCCTATTTTGCAACCTCATATTTTCCATCCTCAATTCATGATTCCGTCTTGTCTGTCCTCCGCCTAGTCTCTTCGTGTATTGTTTGTCTCAAGCTTTGCGATTTCTTCGTTTTCTGCCGTTCATTCCTTTCTCCTTGTCCATTGACGTCTTTGCTCCTCTTCTCTCTCGAGAACATCTCCAAGTATGTACACTTACTCTATCATAAATACGGGGAGTTCATGGCCGATTTTGATCTTCTCCATCATTTCTCCTATTCATCCCGCTTTCATTCCTCCTTTCTCCAAGCAAGTCTCCCACTTCTTCTTACAAGTTGATATACAATTATGGTTTTCCAAACGTTAATCCAAATTTTAGCCTTTGTCTAAAATCCACCATCTAAGATCAAGAACATTTATTGATTGAATTCATGAAGTGTTTCGTGTTAAACCTAATGACTTCTCAATGTCACACTCATTTAGCCCTTTGTAATAGGGTAATTGGATGACAAATGAAAGTTCCCCTTTATTTTCAGGCACAAACATTCATTAATAGGTTGAGAAGGGAGTTTCCCACTACTCTGCGTTTCCAAAAGGTTTAATATACCTTCCATGGTGCTCATTTGTGTCTGCAACTCCTTGATTGCACCATCAGTCATTTGCTGATTTTTTTTGCACCATTGTGGTTAGATTCTTCATCATAGCAAGCATATCTGATGATTCTGAGTTTTGCGCTGGTTGTGGTTGTTGTTGGAAACCACTAGGGCGATTAAAAACCGGCCCTGGAGCTGCTGCTTGCGTATTCGCATAGCTGAAATTGGGGTGATCTCTCCATCCTGGATTGTAAGTGTTTGAATAGGGATCATACCGTTTTCTCTGCTGATTCGGGAATACTGCATTCACTTGTTCAGCTTCTTCCTCATAAGAGGGAATGATTACTGCGGCCATTTGTTGCATCATCTTCTCCATTTTACCAATCCTATGTTCTAAGTGTGGTGAAGAAGTAACCTCATTAACCTTTCGAATCATTGACACACCTCTTGTATTGAATTGCTGCGTGTTTGCAGCCATATTCTCGATCAATTCTGTCGCTTCGTCAATGGTTTTGTTTGTCAAGGCACCACCACTAGCTGCATCAATAAGATTTCTCTCGGATTAAAGCAAACCATCGTAAAAAATACTGCACTATGAGTTGCTCAGAGATTTGATGATGTGGGCAGCTTGCTAACAACTTCTTGTACCGTTCCCAGTAGTCGTAAAGAGTCTCACCAGTAATTTGTTCAATCCCACTAATTGCTTTACGAATAGTTACTGCTTTAGAGGCGGGAAATTACTTTTCTAAAAATGCTATATGCATCTCGTTCCATGTTGTGATACTTCCAGGTGGAAGACCATAAAACCATTCTTCTGCAGAATCAATCAAATAGAGTGGAAAAGCTGTCTGTAAAGCTTTTCCTTGATCAGTTCCAGTTGGCTTCAAACTTGTCAACCTATGTTGAAATAGTAGTAAATGACGATTTGGATCGTCTTCTGGAAGCCCTTTGAACTTTGGTAACCAATGAATCAACTGAGATTTGAGCTCAATTGAATCTTCCAAGTTGACACACAACTTTTGTTGATCAAACAATGGGGATGTCAGATCTTTTAGTGTCCTCTTGGGAGGTGGAGGTGGTGGAGCGGCGTAATTTTCCTGGTTCCCTTGGTTTCCCTGGTTACCAGTGTTATTGTTGTTCGTTCCGCCAACCATCTCTTCTTGTTGTGATTTTCGAGGTTCTTGTAGTACTGCTCCTATGTGAGTTGAAATTCCGTACCTTTGGTAATCCCAACGTTTGGATGCCAGAGATCAAGTACCTGAAACAAGATTCTCAAAAAACAAAATTAAAAATAATAAGAAATCAAAAAAAAAATAACAGTCCGCTATGCCTCCCCGGCAACGGCGCCAAAATTTGATCGGTTGTCAGCCAAGCAAAAATAATTTAAGTTCTTTCACTTCACAATTATAAATAGTAGTATAGTTATAAGAACAGATTCGTTCCACAGGGAGATATGGGTTGTTATTCGTATTTGAAAACTTAAGTAAACTGGGGGGATTTTGGTTGTTCAAAGTAAATTAAACTAAAATTATAAATAGTTGAGAAAATATCATAAGAGAAAAGCTTGGTTAAGGAATTAGCCATCCATCATTACACATGCTACTCAATTAAGCAATCAATATCATCATCACTCTCTTACAATACCAATAACTCTAAAATATCCCCAATCGGTGTAATACTTCGTTACGTCTCCTAATATCAACACATATTGCAATCGCTAACACATGAATTATTTTTCATCAAATAATCTAATGCTCATTGCTAATAGATTCAACTTGATAAAATCATTAAGGTATGCGAGACGAGTTACTCATAAGAAATACATACACAATCGTGTCATATTCAACCTAGGCCAAGTTTTACTTATGACTTCCTTAACGATTCACACCGCTAGTAATCACAAATCACTACTTATTATTAGGATTCTTGACAGATATCTAAGTTTCGTAATTAGTTGTAGACAAGTTATTAAGATATTCAATTTGCAACTTAAATATACGAAACAACTAACCATATTAAATGAACACAATCATTCAATTATTATGCGTAGTAAAACATGAACGATATTTGAGAGTGAATAACGAGATTAGTGCATCAATTGAATAACATGCTTATGACTTAGGTTTACATCTTAACCAAATAGAAAAGTTTAGTTCATCATAATGGAGTTTATGAAAATCAAAGGAGAGGAAATATATAACAAAAACTACAGTCGCATAAGATCTTTATCCACTGCTGCTTCTGTTGCAATAAACTTTCAGCTACTGATGCATCGATTAAACTCCTTAAGCTTCTATTTTTCTCTGAGGAATTTCGTCGAACAGGTGGTGTGCGTAAAAACTAGGGTGAGAAGGTATGTTTTGGTTGTGATTTGGACCTCTATTTATAGCAATTTAACCCTGCAAATTCGAATATGATAACCACACAACAATCCTAAACCGCCATAAACACTGAAACGCGCTTAAATCTTCACCATTCATCTCCAAAATCGACGACAAGAAGGGTACTTGGTGGCTGTTTTTCAGCTGAAAATATTGATAGACACATTTTTGTGTCTAATTTGATCTCAATACTATATATTGTTGGCACTCGATTTTGTACTAATTTTGGTATTTTATTTGTTTGTAGGCATTTTTGGGAAATAAACATTTTTGGAAAATTCAGCTCGAAAAGTTGATTTTGGCACCCGGAGGACACGTGTTATTCGGACTCCCACTTTGGATAAGGGGTACCTCAATTACTAAGGGGCATCCACCTGCTATTCGCACCCCACCGGTGGTTAGGGGGACTTTATCTTCTTTATTTGAACTTTCAAATTTGGCGGGAAATATTGGCAGTGAAGAACAGAATTTGGATTCGATTTTTGGACAGTTTGGAGGAGATTCAATCACGGGCTTTGTTTGGGTTGTCTGTTAAGGGCGAACAGAGTTAGTAGGTCCAACAGAATCGATCAAATAGGGCCGAGTTCATCGAGTTTGGATAAAACAGAAAAGAACAGGGGAAGCATATAGCGGGGTGATTTTCACGAGTTTGTAAAAGGTTAAGACATGTTATGTGTGTGTTGGGAGTATGTTTAAAGGGATCAGAAGCGTGTAGGAGCTAAAAAGAGGGAAGTTGGCAGATTACAGTCGCGTGGCCAAGATAAACATGGTAAGAATAAAGAAAACAATATTCCCGAGAATAATCCCTTGATGGGAAGATTTCAAGCATTGATTACGGTTCTGTTGGGTATAAAAGAGTGTCTTGGGGATCAAAGAGGAAAAAAGGAGAGTTTGGGCCCTTTGGGGCGAGTTTGGAACATCACAGAGCAGAAAAAATCGAGTGCAGAGAACTGCCATTTCTACTGCTGCTGAAGAACATAAGGCATACGAGGGACGATCGTTCATGCTACTGATAGAAACGATCGCTAAGCGTGGGTCGCAGAGCTACATCAACAGTTCATAATTATCGTTTCAGAATATTTGGTTTGTAACAAATATAAGTGTTACAAACCCGGTTTTTATTGTTTTTCTCCCATTTCATCATTTGTGAACCATTTTTGAGCAATAAAATCAACTTTTGAGCGTGTTTCCAACATGATGAGTTAAACCCATCCTCTGGGGCGACGGAGGAAGCCATTCTTTCAAGAATTATGTGGTAATATTTACTTTATTAATTTATGCAATATTTTTATATGATTAATTGTATTGATAAAAAATGAATTAAATGATTTTTATTAATCAAATGTGTTTTCTCTTGATGATGCATGCTTAGTTTTAGACTCTTGATGCGTTATGCTTGCGACTAACATTTGATATTTTGGAAATCTGATTTTGGAAATACTTCAGAATCAAATCAATTGTTTAAATTACATGATATAAATTAATTTAAAACCACATAAGTATTGATGAATGGTGAAATCCTAGCTCCAGCCTCTCCATAATTTTCATAACATTTTGTATTTTGAGTTTGTTATATTTTTGCTTTAAAAATTAAGTCTAAAAATCTTCTTTTACAAGTCTCAACGAACCTTTTACTACAACAACATTGAAAATAACCATCAATTTTTGGCGCCGCCGACACGGACTTGTCTTTAGGCTAGAGTTTTTAGATTTTTTTTTCTTTTTTAGGTTTTTATTTGTTTTTGTTCTTCTTTACGTTTTTGGGTTTTTGTCTTTTCCTTACAGAATTTGGAATTTGGAGCGAAAGAAAATTTTGCCAAAGTTTTTGGTGAATACTTAAAGACTTGGAGTAAAAGGAAAAGCGAAAGGAGCGAAAGAAGAAGATTTTTTTTTTATTTTATAAAAAAAAAGAAGAGAGACATTTTTATTATTTTTTTTAGATATTATTTATTTTTAGACTTTCATTTTCTTTTGCACTTTATTTTTGGACTTTGAACTTTAAACTTTGGGACATTATTTTTAAACCCTACGGAAGGGTAGTTTAAATATAAACTGTGTGCAGAGAAGGACGGCGATTACGATATCGCCTCGGCCCCTTGGGTTCGTACATGACATAGGAGTCGTGGCCCGAGTCGACTACAACGGTTCATCCCCGTCTGGAACGGGAGGTAAGTTTGTCGAAACACTCGCGAATCCCTCGTCGCCGGGTTACTGTATTCCTTCGTTTGCATATATGTCGAGGAACTGAATACGGCTGCTTTAATTTCCTAGTAAAGGGCAAGGCCTGGCCATACAAGATAAGGGTTCGGATTTCATCACCATTCTCTTCTTGTCCGCCTTAGGAAAACGATACTTAACGCGAACCTAAGCTTTAAAATTTGGAATAGAACGAGACCGATAGGGTAACGAGCTTAATAGGAAAGTCGTTCGAAAAATATTTGTTACTCTTTTAAGCATACTTCGAAGTTCATGATGGTTTCTGTGAGTTGAATGTGTGACTGCGCCGCCTTGTGATGAGTGCCAAATAGTGCATATTTATACACCTTTTTATTGGCATTTTACTCATCTTTTTGTGCTCAAGAATCGATATTATCCCAGCATTCTCGTGTTTTCTTTGTTTTCAAGAATAAATATTTGTATTAATTAATTTTGTATTTTTAGGTACTAAATAAAGTCGAGAAAGCGAGGAGCCAAAAGAGCGAAGAATCGGAGGCAAGTATCTATGGAGCAGAGAGGCAAAGCCCGCGCGCGGTTGCAACCCAACAAGTAGCGACTCATCTACAAGAAATGGGCTTGAGCTAGACCGGATCCGAGCCCGATTATCCCGAGCCGTTGAGATCGCATCTAGTTACATCCTACGGTCGCTCCCTCATGCGCATCGAAGTTTGCCGCTTCCGCTCAACATCGAATCGCTCCAATACCGCTTTACCTTTCTCACCGATTTGAGATTTCTCCGGCCTAGATCCAACGCTCGGTGCGCGTTCTCATCTTCTCTGATGCACCGCGCCACAACAAAACCTCCATACCCTATACCCCTCGAGAAACCCTACTCTTCTTCTCTTTCTTCTCTTCTCCTCTCCCGTCACTCTCGTGAGCAGAGCTCTGCTCTTCCGACACCACGACCAAACCCGAGCCTTACCGCTCCCTCTCCCCGACAAAACAAGCTATCACCACCTGCTCCGCCACTCTCTCCCTCGATTAACTCTTTCATAGCTTCTCCTCACCTTAGAAGCTAGGTAGAGGCTAATTAGGGTTAGGTTTTCTCGAGCAACCCATGTATGGCGATTTCGGAAGCAAAGTGACAAAGTGGAGAGGACGATTCGTAGTATGGGTGAGAGTATCTCGATTTGTTTTCTATTTTATCTTGATTTTTGAGAAGAATTAGGGTTGGAGATATTTTTCACTTGCATGTATAAATTGAAGTGGTATGTGTGATGTTAGAGTTACGCTGGACTAGCCGGTGCGAGTCAATTAGGGTTAACTTGTAGTTTTACTTTGATGTTTTAATCACTATGGCTAGGGTTGAGATGAAACCTAAAAATGTTGTTGCTAAGAGTTGTTCATATTTTGTAATTGTTCTTGATTGTGCTTTAATGCTTAGGATACATTTAATCTAAACACTTTTGCATATTACTTTACAATGTATGTCAATTTTCGTATGCATTGTAGTCAGGCTATTTCTATGTTAAATGTGTGCAATTCATGCTTCATTGAACAATATGGATTCTTAGACTAGTTGTGCCTCTGAGAAGACTGACTAGTACTAGGGAAAATACTTTAATTGTGATTAGAGTATCCATCTTAGGATAAGTTTAATCACGAGAAATGAAAAGATTTGTGATTAGGCTGTACTATGACAAGACAGCTAATACTAGGAATTAGTTAAGTGCCTCGGTTGATATTAAGCTATCCATTGAAACCGGGATGAATGGCAGACTTGCCATTACAAGGACTAGGAACACTATCAAAATTGAATCAACTTAGTCGAGGTTATATGGTGGATTCGACACCCTAGTGGTCTCTACTTGTATCTTTTACCTTAGTTTAGTTCACATCATTACATCTCACCTGCGTTTCTGCAAAACCATCTCATTGTCACTTGTCACACTAGAAATTGGCTTAGCAAGCCTTAGATCACTAGAGCACCACAAGTCTCTCGTGGTTCGACTCAGACGTGCCCAGCTTCTACAACTGCACACCGTGCACTTGCGGTATCACCGTAGGCCGTAAATTATATACACATCTTCGGGCCTACCAAGTTTTTGGCGCCGTTGCCGGGGACTTGGCGCGTGCCTTGCTGATATTGGCTCGCTTTACTGATTTCCATTCTATCCCTGTATATATTCATTTTAAAGTTTCACTTTGTTATCTTCTGTTAATAGTGTAACTTAGCATATCATTAGCCTTTCATTGCATATCTGGTATAACCCTGCATATAGTTTGCTTTCCCTGTAATTTATAACTTGTTTTAACCTTTGCATCATAGCTTCCTGTTGTAGTTTCATAGCTCTCTGCATCATCCTCTGCACATTGTTCCTTTTGTTGCATCTTACTTCTTGACCTGAGCTATAAGCCTCTGTAGCTGTAGCTTAGTGTCACTTGCCACCCTTCCCTTTCAGTCCAAGTAAATTTCAGTTGCAATTGCAAATATTCATTCCACTTGTTGTAGCTCGTGACTTTTGAGAACTGAAAATCTTCATTGAGTAAACAGTGCACCGCCAGATCCTCGTGCTACTGTGGAGGAGACTAAACCACCCAGGGTAAGACAAGGAATTGAGCATGACCACCGTGGCTAAAGCAATCAGTCCAAAGAACAACTGACTAAGCATAGTTCTTTGCAAAGCTGACCATCTTGGCTGCACGGGTTGGTGAATCCACCTAGAATCTCCACTCACGAATGCCTTGCCATCAGCCCCGTCAACCTACTTCGCATTTGTGAATTAGCTTTAGCATTGTGTATGATCTTATAACATCTGAATGATTGTTGAGTAGCATTGTATTGCCCTGTGAACAATGTTTTGCATGATGAATTAGATGCTCTGAGCCTTGCATACTCTACTCAGTCAATCAAGGTTGTTACCTTGAATACATGCTATAACCCGTGCTTAGTGAGCCATCCGCCATGAGCTGCGGTGCCACTGTATTGCTAAGTTTAAGCTGCATTCTAGCTAGCTTGTTAACCGGTAGCCCAAGTAGCTCTAGCTCTAGCTTGTTGACATCAACTTTGCTAAGACCCGAGCATCGGTGTATCTGAAATGTGAAGCCCTGCTCCTTGCTAGCCCTCAGCCGCAAGTTTGCGCGCATTGCAAACTCGCTACCATCATTTGAGCATAACTTTTGTCTCACCCGAGCATGACACCACTGATAATCCTAAAAATCGAATGATTGCTTTCTGTTGTGAATGTGCACTGTGTACCTTGAGCTTGTATTGCCTTTGAATCGGTAGCCAAGCGATAGCCAATCGTATTTGCCTTGTGTGACCTGCAAACCATCGAGACCTAGCCCCGATGCATGAGCACCGTGCTAGCCGCTAGCATAATCATTGTATAAGCTGTAGCACCTAAACTTGTGCATTCCTCGTGTGTCCGAGGCAACTAGGCTGTCTTGTGCATGAGCACGAACCCTAACCAGGGCTCGCACAAGCTTGTTGGCCAAACTAAACCGCAAGATTTGAGTTGCTAACTTGCCAGCCCAAAACTGAAGCCTCATAGCTGGGCTGACTGACCACACCAGTGGGCTCATTGAACCCCACTTGGGCTGCAACCACACAACAGCTAGCCCACTTAACTCAACACAACCTGGGCTGCAACCAAACTGAGCCCAGAGTCTATTCATTTCTGGGCTATACTGTTTCAAACACTTCTGGGCCATACATTTTTCCATACTGGTCAACATGCGGTTTCACAAATCCTGGGCTTCAAACAACAACAATCCCAATAAACCAAAAAGCCCAAAATCCCAACAAACCAAATGAAACCCAATAAACCAAACCAATCCCATTAAAACCAAACTTAGTCCACTTCAACCGGGCTTTGAGTTCAATTTGTGTGATAAATCATGTCGGGATTTTGTCCGCATCTCGGGATTCAAACAAATCCCTTAGAGAGCTTGCTTACGGGCACCTTTCACAGGATGAACACCCCACACACCATAGTGACTTTAGGGAATTTTATGGGCCTTCTCGTGGCCCCGATCTCACATACCCTAATCATTATGATCACATACATCATCCACCACAAGGTTGAAAATGAACAATTTTCTCATACCCGATCATCACTTTTAGATCAATTAGAGGCTCGACTATACGCAGCAGATAGGCAACCGCTTTAGAAAGGCAACTGTCGAATCTAGTTTTTCTAGGCAATATGAAATGCATGCTTGCACCTTATGTGGTGGCTTAGACCACCTGGCTGAAATCGTGATATTTTGCATGCTTTTAGACAGTCTAGGAAAACCATGATAAACCAATGTACGAAGTGTCTAGAAGTGACTATTGGGACCATAATCAACCCGCACACATGCATCATTCACCACGGTGGGAGATGAACAATTTTATTCTCCCCAACTCCTAGTTTGCAATCACTAATGGACACACTCATGGAGCAAAATGCTAGGCTTGAAATGAATGCAATGCATGACCATCCATATAGCAACATGTACGAATTTCCCTTCTCTAGTGAACCTCATGCACAACCATACAATGACTATCCATATGAGGAATGCATACCCATTAGTGAAAACTCTCCTTTCATTGAACAACATAATGAAACTCTAGAATTGAATCAAAACCTTGAGCAAAAGTTTGAGAGTTTAGAACTCAAATTGAGTCAAATTCTTGATGCACTAAATGAGGAAAGTGAGGAATTTCAAGGTGAAATGAATGTTAGGGAAATGCAATCGTGCTATGATGATGATGATGATGATGATGATGAATATGAAGAGCATGTGTATTTTGAAAATGTAGTAAAATCTTTAGGTTCGAGACGTTAGGCGTTCTTACGTGAACCCTATGAATGATACTTCTTCTTATATTCATGCATGTGATGTTGATGTAGAACCTGTAGGATTGTCCTGTGAAAATGAGCATGCTTTACCACCGCTTGTGACCTAGAATAGCCGAATTGTCTGTTGACACGGATGATTCAATGCATGTGCCTAACTCCATGCCTAGGCTACAACATGATATCTCTCCCTGGTTATGTTATACATGAGAATGGTGGATGAGTATGACCGGAGATTGATGAACTGTTTTATGCGGGTGAACATGATTTACCCTCTTTCGACTTTAGGAAAGTGTGTGACGGTGCAAATGATTTTAAAAATGAAAACAACTTAGATGTACCTAACCTCTCTCCCGAGTCACAAATTGAAACTCCTCCACCAAACCTAGGCGTTGTTTGTTACAAAATTGCAAAACCAACTTTTAAGAAAATGCCTAACTTAGGCACAGAACTTTGTGCTTCCCAAGTCCTCTTGGACTATTTTGCATCAAAGTATAACACTCTTAAGGAGCCATGCTTGGAATATGTATGTCTCATTTGTAATTAGCAAAACTCATTTTGAGTTAGACCTTTTGCATGATGTACCTTTAAAATTGCAAGATTTTGTTCTCACAAACACACCCGTTCACAAATTTAGGTTTGGGGGAAACTCCTTCACATCTGCAGTCTTACTTGCACTTTCATATTATATTTGTGTAAGATTGTTGATGGTTGTACATATCGTCTTTTGGATTGATCCTCAACTCTTTAGACTGTTGGTTTATGGTGCATTTTCATTGTATAAATCCAGTAGGACTTGTTAAATTTTTCTTTTCTTGATTCGGTTGAGTCTTCTTGCACATATATTATGCTAATCCGATATAATCACCACTGAGAATGTTGGATTTTGCCTTGACGAATGAAGCTCAACCTTGCTCCCCGCCGACATTAGGTAATCTCTTCCCTTTTCTCTTATCAACATAGTTCTCATGGTATGTGACTGTTTAAATTTTTTCTATATGTAGACACATTGAGGACAATGTTTGATTTAGGTTTGGGGGTGCATTTGCATTTAGAGTTTTTAGTCTTTTATTTTGCACTTAGAGTTTTTAGTCTTTATTTCACCTTTTATCTAAAAAAAAAAAAAAAAAATTTCAAAACTCTTTTATAAAAACCTCCAACTTTTAGAGATTTTAGAGTCACTAGCATGCTTCTAGCTATGTTTACATAGAGAATCAGGAAATAAGAAAATTGGAAGTACCTGCGGAGAACACAATCGGGTTTCTTAGTTGATTAGAGCGTTAAAGTTGGATTTAACCATCTGGGAGGCTAATTAGGTCTTTGTTTAGATATTCGGTAGTAGAATTGTGATCACCCATAGTGGAGACTACCCATTTTACATCAAGCGAGGTACCGACCTTCACTCTTTGTGACTTTCTAGAAAAGCTTTTAGAGTGTGTGTCACCGTACGTCAATTCGGGTAGGAATGGTGAGCTACCCAACTTCGCACCACTTTCAAAGACTACTTTTTGATCTCTTGAGTGCTAATTCCTGGTCAATCATGAGGGTGACGTCTAAAGATGAAAACTCCTTCTAAATATCGATTTGCAGTTAGCATCTCTCTCTCTCAATCACAAGACCCATAGAAACACATCATCGTCAAGAACCGAGCAGAATCGAGAATATTGAAAGAAAAATTGATATAGTCCAAGGTTAATGTGCAACAAAGAAAAAGAAAATAAGATGAGAATTAATGAAGTTTGTGAAAAATTGAGTTTATCGTAACCAAAAAAAAAAAAAAAAAAAAAAAAAAAAAAGATTGTAGTTTATTTTTTCTCGTGTCTAGTTACCACAAAGTAAAAAAAAAAAAAAAAAAAAAAAAAAAAAAAAATCAATCAAAAAAAAAAAAAATCAAAAAATCAAAAGTCAAAAAAAAATATTGTAGTTTATTTTCTTATTTTTGCTACCACCATGGTAAAGAAGAGTTCAAAAAAGAAAAATCCAAACAACAAGGAATTTGAGTAGAAAAGTTAAAAATTGTCAAGTTTTGTGAAGTTTAGAAGTTCGTCATCAACAATTGAAGATCAAGACCGAAGATTGAAGACGTTTCTATGGTTTCTTATGAGAGAGTGATATTAATTGCCGATCGGGTGAGAAGTGGTGAGTACTCCCACCCCTTACTAATGGTTGATTTTCCCTTCTTAGAGATCATTAGAAAAAGATTCTTTTTGTCCACACTTTTGTGGAGTCTCAGTTTTTATTTCGGGAAGGTTATCCTTCTTACCTACAACGTGTGCGGGATTTCTCTCTTTACCCCGCTTGCACACATGAGAGACTAAAAGCGATCTTTTTTGAGTGCAATTATCATAAAACCCTAATGGTGAGGCGAAGTTGAGACTTATGATCACAATCGAATCCGAATTCTTTCATATGGTATGGTTACTTCTCGCTCAAGCACTTAAGGATGAGAATGCGTTCTTCGATAGTTCTAACTTCGTTACTAGCATGCGAAACTCTATGTCCTCATAGCTTCTTGGAGGCTTGAGACTCTTTTACACTCGAAGTTGGAGAAGGTTTTGTGGGTACACCTCTTGTAAACCCTCACGAGACTACAACTCGTCACTAGGGACACCTAGGGGTTTAAAGGCTTAGTGCATACGCTAAATGCATTCGAGAGACCTGCGACAGGGGTATAGTTAGGATTTCTTATTTTTTGTTTTACTTGAGGACAAGTAAAATTCAGGTTTGGGGGTATTTGATGAGTGCCAAATAGTGCATATTTATACATCTTTTTATTGGCATTTTACTCATCTTTTGTGCTCAAGAATCGAGATATTATCCCAGCATTCTCGTGTTTTCTTTGTTTTCAAGAATAAATATTTGTATTAATTAATTTTGTATTTTTAGGTACTAAATAAAGTCTTAGGAGCGAGGAGCCAAAAGAGCGAAGAATCGGAGGCAAGTATCTATGGAGCAGAGAGCAAAGCCCGCGCGCAACTTGTTGCAACCCAACAAGTAGCGACTCATCTACAAGAAATGGGCTTGAGCTAGACCCGGATCCGAGCCCGATTATCCCGAGCCGTTGAGATCGCATCTAGTTACATCCTACGGTCGCTCCCTCATGCGCATCGAAGTTTTGCCGCTTCCGCTCAACATCGAATCGCTCCAATACCGCTTACCTTTCGGCCGTTGAGATTTCTCCGGCTAGATCCAACGCTCGGTGCAGCGTTCTCATCTTCTCCCGATGCACTGCGCGCACAACAAAACCTCCATACCCTATACCCTCGAGAAACCCTACTCTTCTTCTCTTTCTTCTCTTCTCCTCTCCCGTCACTCTCGGAGCGCAGCTCCGCTCTTCCGACACCACAACCAAACCAGAGCCTACCGCCTCCCTCTCGACAAAACAAGCTATCACCACCTGCTCCGCCACTCTCTCCCTCGATTAACTCTTTCATAGCTTCTCCTCACCTTAGAAGCTAGGTCGAGCTAATTAGGGTTAGGGTTTCTCGAGCAACCCATGTATGGCGATTTCGAAGCAAAGTGACAAGTGGAGAGGACGATTCTAGTATGGGTGAGAGTATCTCGATTTGTTTTCTATTTTATCTTGATTTTTGAGAAGAATTAGGGTTGGAGATATTTTTCACTTGCATGTATAAATTGAAGTGGTATGTGTGATGTTAGAGTTACGCCTGGACTAGCCAGTGCAGTCAATTAGGGTTAACTTGTAGTTTTACTTTGATGTTTTAATCACTATGGCTAGGGTTGAGATGAAACCTAAAAATCTGTTGCTAAGAGTTGTTCATATTTTGTAATTGTTCTTGATTGTGCTTTAATGCTTAGGATACATTTAATCTAAACACTTTTGCATATTACTTTCACAATGTATGTCAATTTTCTCGTATGCATTGTAGTCAAAGCTATTTTATGTTAAATGTGTGCAATTCATGCTTCATTGAACAATATGGATTCTTAGACTAGTTGTGCCCGAGAAGACGGCTAGTACTAGGGAAAATACTTTAATTGTGATTAGAGTATCCATCTTAGGATAAGTTTAATCACCCGAGAAATGAAACAGATTTGTGATTAATGTACTATGACAAGACAGCTAATACTAGGAATTAGTTAAGTGCCTCGGTTGATATTAAGCTATCCATTGAAACTGGATGAATGGCAGACTTGCCATTACAAGGGACGAGAACACTATCAAAATTGAATCAACTTAGCTGAGGTTATATGGTGGATTCGACACCCTAGTGGTCTCTACTTTGTATCTTTTACCTTAGTTTAGTTCACATCATTACATCTCAGCCTGCTAGTTTCGGCAAAACCATCTCTTGTCACTTGTCACACTAGAAATTCAGGTTAGCAAGCCTTAGATCACTAGAGCACCACAAGTCTCTGTGGTTCGACTCGTACGTGCCCAGTTCTACAACCAGACACCGTGCACTTGCGGTATCACCGTAGGCCGTAAATTTATACACATCTTCGGGCCTACCACCTTGTAATGCGATGAGGCCTTGGGTATCAAAGCTTCACACAGCTTCCCTCGCCTCTATTCAACTTACTTTAACTCGGATTGATTCCAGAGAGGTTTGCTCAGATTGTAACGAGTTCCTTTTCGAAAGATTAGAATCTGGTCTAGAAACAATCTAAGTGGAGCCATCATGCTTTTTGTTTTCTAGAAATCATTAGGTTTGCTGTGGCGGAGTCATCCTTGTTTGTGTTTGCATAGAACTTCCTTTCCTTTTAGGATTTTTCTTTTTCTTTTTCTTTTGTTTTTTCTAGTGTATGCCCGAGGTTATTAGAGAGCGGGCTTGGAAAAGAGACAATCTAGGTCGTTTGATTAGTGAAAAACCTAGTAATTCTTCTTGTGGAAGTGGAGCTCAAGACTCTTCTTTTGAGAGCCCGTTTTTGGAAACTTCTGATTTGAGAATCTGTCTCTTTGTGAGAAAGTACCCTAGTACATCAGTGTGCAAAGAATGGCAACTTTGAAAGATTACATGTTCCCAACTAGGACCAACCGAGCTTCGTGCATTAAATTGCCTGCCAATACGGCCAATTTCGAGATAAAACCTAGTATTCTTCAGATGATCCCTATATTCGTAGGAAAAGATGATGAGAATCCTTATTTTCATATTAAGGACTTTGAGGAAATTTGTGGGACAGTTAGAATAAAAGACCTTCTTGATGAAGTTTTGAAACTTAAGATGTTCCCCTTTTCCTTGAAAGATAAAGCCAAGACCCGGCTAAACAACCTACCATCTGAATCCATCGAAACATGGCAGGAACTTATTGGCCGCTCTATATGAAATTCTACCCAAAGCATAAACTCCAGTTGTTAGATATAGAATTAGTTCGAGTGTGCAACAAGAGGGAGAGTCTCTTTATAGGTTTTAGAGATTCAATGATCTCCTATCCCAAAGTGTCCTCACCATGGATTTGATAAGATGAAACTCGTAGAGATTATTTATGATGGTTTAGACTATTCGACCAAAGCCATGGCTCCAGTCTATGTGTCTTTGGTGAGTTCACTAGTAAAAGTGTTGAGGATGCCTTTACCTTCTTAGAGTTGTTCTTTGAGAAATCCCAACAAGGTGGGAGTCTTGTGTTGACCCCCTAAAAGACTCTTGGTTAATAGAAGTAACACTAATATGGTAGATACGAGTTTTTGCGTCAGATGCTAAGTTTGTTGCTTTGTCTAGAAGGTTAGAAGATTTGGAAATGGGTCAGTCTAAAAATAGGTCCCTTGTTGAACCTAATAGAGCCTCTCAAGTCTCTAGTTGTGGAATAGAGCCCGATAACTCATTTTGGGAAGGTCACGTTAGTGAAGAGCAAGCTCATGTTGTCCATAACAATGCTAGGTGTAGTAGCGGGTTTTCC